>OX421894.1:30995122-31595122 GCA_949128065.1 Beris chalybata | reverse complement strand
GTATGCATACACCTTTAATTTTGATTTTGTTATGATGACAAATACTGAGGTCTTCGTTTCCAATGCCACGTAGCTATGGGTATTTATAGGAACTTATATAGGATCTGCAGATAGTGCATTGCCCTTGTCGTTTGCCCTGAGCTCTAACTTTCAGTGTGCGCTTGGGAATTCTTTCGTCATCCATTCGCTTCACATGACCTGTCCATAGATAAATTGGTATGGTTAACCTCTCTCACTGAAGCCACAGTTGGGTCTATTGTGACGTCCCCCCCGATTGACTGTGATTCCTCTTCTATCCCTGAGCGAAAGCCTAGTATTTCGCGAAGAGGAATGGTCAGGAATTCTGATGGGTCCATAAAACCCTGACCGAAATGACGGAAGTCTTTTGTGAACTAAACCCTCGCAATCGCAGAGGATATGCTCTGGTGTTTCGTCTTCGTCATTGCATATTCTGCCAATTTTAGTCTTAGAGAGACCAATCCTATTGAGATGCTTCCTCATGTGACAGTGTCCAGTCAGAGCTCTCACTAGGGATTATTTAATTATTTATTTTTAAAAGCCATTGAGACAAAATATTAAATTTCACTAATACAACTGCTTAGAAAATTTCAAATTGACAAAAGAAAAACTAATTAGTAGAAAGCGCATTCTTCAATTTAATAATAAAGGATCTATAAGAAATGGACAGAGATCCAAGTTGAAGAGTGCCATGTGTTCTCTGAAGTCTTACCAGTGACGAAAAGTAATAGACATCCAAAAAAGCGCGAGGAAGCTGAATGATGTTACAGTTCCTAGTTGAAACAGCTCTTGTACTGTGTGATAACTCTTAAACTAGGAACATTATTCACGACCTTGTATAAAAAACAATTGTTAAGGTAAGTGCGACGCGTGGTGAAATGATCAAGGTGAAGAAATAACAGCCTTGAATTGTAGTCAAGATATGGAATATGATGACGATCGAAAAGAGATCTTGCCAATTTGCGTTGAACGCTTTCAATTAAGTTAATGAGATATGTAGTTATGATGCGGATTCCATACTACAGAACAATACTCTAAGACACTACGAACAAGGGAGGAGGATAACAACAAAGCGGTACTGAGACGTCTGAAAGAGGACGATACACGTAGAACAAATCCTGAGAGACGGAAAGCTTTGTTCATCAGTGATATGGTCCACAAACTTTAATTTGGGGCCAAAAGTTACTTCTAGATTCTTCATAGTGGTGACAAAGAAAAGTGGAGATTCGTTTAAAGAACAGGTAAATACCGGGGGATTAGTTTTCAGAGGAAAATACATAGGTAAAAACATTTATGGATGTTGAGTGACATATCACTAAGGTCGCACCAGTGTGACAGATAGTTTAAATCTGATTGCAGACATATACAGTCCTCAGTGGACCTTATTGCTCTAAATAACTTAAGATCGTCGGCATATAGAAGGCAATGAGACGAGATGTTAAGTGGCAGATTAATTATGAAGAGAGATTAAATAGAAGTGGTCCAAAATAGATCCCTGCGGAACACCTGATGTTGCATGAAACTCATTTGAAAATTTTCTCCTGAAGACAACACGCATCTTCCTGTCCAAGATATACGAAACAAGTACATTTAGTAGGGAACCAGATATACCGTACAACTGCAACTTTGCTAGAAGAATTTTGTGATTGACACTTTAGAATGCTTTGGAAAAGGTTAGTGTAGACAGGGGGAATCGATAAGCGATTATCAAGTGATTTTGCAATGAAGTTGGTAAAGTCGCATGGTAGCTGTGGAGCGATTCTTAACGAAGCCATGCTGGTATGGAGAAATTAGAGGTTCAAGTTACTCCCAAATAACATTATGGATCAGCCTTTCGAAAATTTTGCTAAAGTGCGAGTAGCTTAGTATGCATATCGGACGGTAGTAAGAAACATCCGTAGCATCACCTTTCTTAAAAATTGAAATTACTTTGAGTACTTTTTGGCCGGTGCCAACTCCCAGTGAATGGCACTTTGCGAATTTTGCCACATACGGATGTTCATTGTAGCTTGTAGCTTACCCAGTGTAGCTTACGAAATATTATAGGGTTCGATGCGGCTGGGTTGTCTATAGATGTTATACAACTCGGTATTGTACCGGATGCGCCATCCATCTCTTATTGGTCCCAAAATTCTTCGAAGAATACGTCGTTCAAAAGCGTCAATAGATTTTCAGTCGCTTGGTTGAGAGTTCACGTTTCGCTTGCATATAGTAGCACAGGTCGTATTATGGTTATTATGGTATGGGAAACGCTTGGAAAATTTAATTTTAAAGTATAACAACGAAAAATGCTCCCATTTTCAAATAAAGCTACTGAAGAACTGGTCTTTCGATCCGAATTCATAGTGAGGTTTCTATATGGATTTTAGATAGATAGATATATATCGGTGGTCACAGGGAATAACTAGGTAAGAACTAGGTAAATATTAAAATGGGATAAGTGTATTGTGACCACTTCCCAAGACTTACATGCACTGTGAAGATGTTATTGTTATATGTTATTCGATCACTGAGATGTCAACAAATTAAATTTTTCCACAAAAACTGGATTTACAGGAATAGTTCAACAGTAAAAATAGCAAGAAAGTGCTGCCCTGAATAGTTTCGTTTTTAGACTTACCTAGTTATTCCCTGTGGCCACCAATATATTTCCATAGTATTTACATGTTGTACTTAAGCTTTTTTATAATTAATCTGTGGTCAGACTTTCGTCTCTACATCAAATACTATTAAGTTATAGCACGGAAGCTGATGTCTCATACAATAATTGTGACTTTCTGAAGGAAAATGGAGCAAAACCTTCCTGTTATATGAAATTTTCTATAGAACCCAAATTTGCATTGACAAGTCTTCTCCAAACTGTACTGCTCCTAAATACGTTTTCTTTCTCTGTCCCTGGCTGGCTGCCCACGTCTGTAGTTGACGATTTGTCCGCATTAAAAACTAGTGTCAGTTTGGAGCTGTTGTCTTGTATTCTGAATTAGAGTTCATGTCATCCATCGTTACACTTTGTTATTTGGATTGTACATATAGTAAGATCTAATGCACGTTGACGTTGAAATTAACAGCATGTTCTGTGTACTACATAATTTAGCGACTTGTCTTTTATAATTTATATATTAATTATATATTATAATTTTAATTATATTTTCAGGCGTTTGATAAGCTCCATATAAGTGCGAAACAATGTCCCACCTTAATTCGAAAGAATTTGCACGAACTGTTTCCCGCACCCGAAGTTGTATCTAGTGAAGGTCTTACACTGATAACTTTAAACTATCAACGGGATCTGGAATGTGAACAGGGAGCACGAAAGGTAATTATGCTTCATACTAAAAAAAAACACAATTCATCAAAACCAATTTCATATCTTAACATCTTTTCTTTTTTTTCTTCTTTTTTAGTTCGTACTAGCTGCTCGTGAAATTTGCTCTCGTCTACGTTTAAATGGTTATTGGGCGGATTTTATGAATCCTTTTAGCGGAAAACCATTTTATTCATATGCAAGCGGTAAAAATTTGTACAAAATTGATCAACGTTTCCGTGGTTTAGGTATGAAATTAATGCGTCACGATAGCTGTTTAATTATTAGTTCGGACGATGAAAATGCATTTTCCGGCAATGTGTTTACAAATGCTCCGTCTGATCTAGTAATTTTGAAAACTCTAATGGACGAGTGAGCTCGATAAATATTTACGCATTACATTTCAAGCAGTTGTGTATATAATATAGAAAACGAATGACGATAAAACAAATTACCAAAATATAAAGCTCTTAGTCAATGTGGAAAATGTTTTAAACATGAAAACAAAAAAAACAAAAAATTAAAAACCAATAAAATAGACTGTTTTGTTTGATATGGTTGGTTTTTTCATATATCGTTGGTTACTATAAAATTTTTAAGACTAGGATATAACATCACGAAAAATGTTAAAACTCCGAGGGTATTAAAAGACAAGTCATTTCAAAAAACGAATGAATGCGCAAAAATTTAGTTGCGAGTCAATGAATCAAATAAACATTTTTATTTCATATGCTTACGAGTGAACTTAATAACTAATATACAAGTGTGCGAATGATACTTTGAAACTTTCAGTTTAATTACTAACTCTACTTAGGTGTCGATATCTTCTCACAATGCCTCTCAATATCCTTCAGCTTACTAACGAACGACTGTAGTTCTTCTGGATTGCATATGAACTCGACAATAGATTCACGTTCACCCGTTTTCTCCTTGTATCGTCCCAAATTAATGCGATATATCATTTCACCTGAACTACAGTCGGAAGATGACGACTTCACGTCGCATGTAAGTTTCCATTCGATGTCGGTAATGTGTGGCAGTGAGTGACCCACTTTTAAATTTTTTATAAGTAAATCCTTACGATTTGTATCGTAGACTTTTACAATCTCTTCGAGAACGGTAGCCAAAACGCCGTGCTGTTCTAGTAAATTGCGAAGTTTTTGCGAATCGTAACCGTATTTTGTGGCAAGGAAGAGAACCGTAACGACTGCGTATTCACTTTGCTTTGCATAGTCGGGCTTTGTAGCGTAGATTTCTGGATTGGGAGGGATGTCTGGAATAAATAAATTGAAATTTATTGAATATAAATTAGGTTTAGCATGTAGAATTAATTTTATTCGCGAAACCAGGTGAATTTATGCATTCAATTTATTTTTGTTTGATTTTGATGATCGGTTTTATCGCGAGTAATATTTTTGACCTGATTTTTTTTTATAGCACCGAACTGGACCTAGGGGTTAACTTTAAATATAGTCATGTACCCTCCAGTCAGTATAGGATGGGGAGAAAAAAAATAAAACAAAAACAGGATTTAAAAGTAAAAAGGATCAGTCGGTGGATGCTACGCTTAAAGGACTGCAAGTCATACTCGCTAGGAAACAGTCGAAGGGAGCTCGTTCCACATTCTATTTGCACGAGATAGAAACGACTGTCTAATTTTCACTGTACTAAATTTGGATGGCTCAACCGTATACTCGAGGGTGCATACAGCTGAACGAGTATTACGAGTGAATTGAACTAAAGGAGAGATAAGACGTTCAATTTCATTACAACAACTGTGGAAATATCTGTAGTAGGAATCAATAGATGCCGTAATGGATTTGTCTCCACTATGAATGGATATATGGAGCTACGAACGACGCGATTTTTTTTTTTTATATCGTGGTTGAGGAAGAGTGAAACACCAGAGCGTTCTCATAAATCGTAAAGAGGTAAGACAGCTCGGCTAATTTTTTTTGTAAGGTTTATGGTCTGTTTATTGAGCCATATATACATCCCAGCCCAAGTATTGTCTATTGCCAGCAAGCGCACCGCTCCCGCATTCAGCCTTCAATTCGGACGCAGAAGAAAAGAAAAGAAAACTATTTTCTAATGCCTGACCTTCGACTATTTTGACCTTTTCAAGTCGAAATATTCACTGCAGGCCACAACAATTGATTCTAGCGGGGATATTTATATTTAGATTATTGTCAGTATGTATTTATTTATAATCCTTTTGATTCCGTAGATTCAGCTACATGTGAGTATTAGTAAGGCTATTAATTTTCGGTGGAAAGAATGAGTTAATAGTTTTTTAAGTAATTTGCAATTTTTACATGACAATCGAATAACTAACAGTAAGATAGTCAGTCTCCTTCGACCGTAGTTTCTAGCGATTAACCTACATTCCATTAAATGTTATATTCACCGAGCACATTACTTTCGATCACTTCTATGTACTTTTATTAGTATCATTTTTTTGCTTCCATCTTTAAACTGAACGTACCACTCTATAAACCCATTGGCTATGAGATCGAATCGTACTCATGAACTAGTCAAACGTTTTTATTCGCTTTTCAATAATATCTACTTTAAGACTTGCATACCCATTCTCTTCTCCACATGGGGGTGAATAATAGGCTAACAATATCCGGAAAAGGACGAAGTTACTGACCAAATCCGATCGAAGAAATATCATCTAACAGACTAAGGCCAGATTTGTCGTACGATAGAAGGAGGAAACTGACTGAACTGCCGTTCATTATTGTTTTAGGTTTAGTTCTGTTTTTTTATTGTACGAAGCACACTATGAGGAACGCGCCTCATAGTAGTTTGGGACTTTAACCCACTAAAAACCCCTCCCTTGATCGTAACAAATCAGTGACCAATGAATTCGATATCTTGCTTTAGAAACGTGTTTTTATGAAGATTAGTATAAATTTATATTTATTTATATTATAAATTCCCGTAAATGTTATGCCAGAAGCTCATAAGGCTTGGTTCTTCTAAGTCGACGGATGTTGTTGTTGATATTCAGCACAGGTTTTACCTCAATGTTTGCATGTATTTGCAGTCTTTGATTGTGTTTAACTGCATATTTCTTGATCACGTTCGCAATTATTTTGATTCGCAAGTCGCGGTGTAGATCCGAGTTTCGAACGTACCAAGGAGTATTTACTATTCCACGTAGGATTTTGTTCTGAAATGTTTGAAATATTTTAGCATTAGCTTTTTTAGTGCAGTTCCATAATTGGATGCCGTAAGTTCAAACAGGTTGCAATATCTGCTCATATATCAGAATTTTATTCTGTTTTGATAGCTCAGATTTTCGTCCTAGCAGCCCCCAATATAATTTTCTATACTTAATATTTAGCTCCTCTCTCTTCTTTTTGATATGTTCTTTCCATTTCAGTTTGGGATCTAAATTCATAGTTTTTTTTGTCTCAAAATTGATATGTGTTGAATTTGACTCATTAAGTTTAATCCGCCACCGTTGCGTTCAAATTTTTATTTTATCAACCGCACATAGAAGTATCACTATTATCGACTGCCAAAATATCAGTGGCGTCTTCACATGTAGCCGTGGTTGTGTTTTCATCAAGTGATATGTCTCTGGTATATAGAAGATAGAGTGTTGGACCAAGAACACTGCCTTGAGGTACACCAGCTAAAATGTCATTCAAACCCGAATATTCCTTTCCGTAACGTACTCGAAAGTATCTGTCTGTTATATATGATTTGAGTATTGCAAAGTATTGTCTAGGTGAGTCTCTGTGTAGTTTCTACTGTAGTCCTTCATGCTACACTTTGTCAAAAGCCTGTGCAACATCCAAGATTACCGAACATATATTTTTCTCCTCTAGTACCTTCTCAACTGTGTCCGTAATTCGATATACCTGATCTATCGTAGAATGTTTGTATCTAAATCTGAATTGATGGTTTGAAATTAGTCTTCTATTATCTATAATTCAATTGAGCCTTTTCAAAAGCAGTTATTAAAAAAATTTTGACATCACAGGATAATTTTACTTCTTTGGGCGGTTTGCCTTGCTTTGGATTAACAATTACTTCAATTATCTTCCAATGCCGAGGAACATGCTTCAGCTTAACCATATAATACTACAGGTACGTCGATTCGACTACTACCCGCACTCATACTGTCCCCACTCCCCTCCACAGAGTCCCTAATGTTTGGCTGGCTAGCAGTGCTTCAACCAACTAGTGTCCCTTGAGAAAAAAGACTTCTTGTAAAAAATGTTCATCTGCTGTCTGCGGTGAACAAAAAGTTGTGTTATGCGAATGATGTTTTTCTTTGCAGAATTAAATTTTTCATTATTTTTTCTTACCTGTTACTTTTTTAAGGAAATTGTTTTGTTCACTTATTTATAATTTATTTGTTTTTACAAACTTTGAAGCATATTTTTGTAATTTTAGAAAATAAATAAAGTTGTTCTGATAAAAGAATGGCGTCCAAATGGAAGAGTCTAACCACCTGCGCCATATCTAGGAAGATATAGCCATCTTACAACCGAGCCAAGTCAGACGAACTTTTCTACAAGACCAAACATCTACAGAATCACGGCGGTTAGCACGGGTCACTGGCTAATTGGGGATCGTGCGGCCAAATTGGGCATTCTGTTTAACAAAAACTGTCGCAGCTGTCAGGAAACAAACGAGCGAGAGTTACTCGTTCATTTCCTTTGCGATTGCCCGGCTTTAGCTAGAGCACGAGAGTGAGCACTAGGCACTAGCCCTTCTACGAGGACCTAAGGGAGATTTCGGCCAAAAAGATCGGAGAGTTACTACTCTTCCTGGACAGTACAGGATGGATATAACGGATCAATTTTTTCCTCGCACTCATACTCTTAATTTCCCAGTCATAACAACCCCTAACATCCAGGTTAATACGAGTTTGTTGTATCAAAACGGCCTTTGAGCTAATTGTGCTCTGTCTAGGGACAGAGCTGCTACCCAAACCAACTAACAAAAAGAATGGCGTTGTTTTCTTCATTCTATCACATTTGTCGTAACAACCCAGCAGGCAGAAAAACTATTTCGCGTCGGGGAACTTACCGAGGAATTGAAATTTCGCATTTTAGGCGAAACCTAGACCAATATTGTTCGCCATGTCGGTTGCATTGCCAGCGGGAATCCTCTGAAAAGCAAAAAAATTTAGACCAACTCTCTGATTGTTCGCCATGTCGAAATTTTTGTGTAATCGCGTAGAAATGAAAATGGTACAACAACGTTTTTATCAAATCGCGATCAGTAAGTGTGTAATACTCGTGGCGCAAAGTGCACAAGGGAGAATTTTTGCGGAATTTTATTCGTCATTTGTATACCGAGTATGCCGTTTTTGACGCAGTGGAACAGTCGCTTAGTTTATCCATACCGTACATTATAGTTCACGCATAAGGATTTCTATGCAACATCAAAAACCGTGTTGTGTTTAGATCTATAATTCTCCCGACTACATCCTTCAATCATGTTGTCGCATTAACGGCAATGTCGCAATGTTGGTTAGTCAGGGAAGTCCTTCATTTTGTAAAACAGTTTCGCTTAGTATCATTATCAAATGTTTAGTTCTGTGATATGAAAACGTAGTCCCTGGTATCTAAGTGTTTCGTGATCGACCCAGGACTTGCGTTTGTTTTCAATTTTAGCACAAAGCTTATTTATAAAACGGTTTGACTGATATATTGGTCGCGTTTACGCGCGAACCAGACTAGTCTGAATAGGACAAAAAACGACTGGTTTGGTCGGACGAATAAATATAAACCGAACCAGTCCATTTGGACCAAATAGAACCCAACCAATCTAGTGCTCAAGACCGGAATATATCGGTCTATGTGGGCTGGGCGCGACCTATTTCACTTTCGTTTCTCAATTTCAATGTTTGCCCCGGACTATCCAGACATCATCATCGGTGGAGATCAAATCATTTGACCAAAATATCTTGAAGATTCACCGAGGACTTTGATTTATGGAAAGAGTAAATTTTGTTCGTACACTTGAAGAGTTAATTCCCAAATGGTTGACCAACAACTCCATGAATTGTAAACCGGAAAACAAACGCCTATCGTTGTTTTCAAACGCTCCAAAACGTAGCTGAGACTAGCAATGTACTGTTGCTTTTATAAAAATAAATTTCGATAAAAAGAGGGTACTACGAAGGAAAAAAATCACGAAAACCGAATGTGAGCCCAACTTAAACTTACTTGCATCCGAATAAAGAGCCAATTTCACAGCGTTTGCAATCAGCTTCTTGCTTAGTTCAGCGTTTATGTCGGCACCGAGTCCTTTAAGTCCCGCTATAACGTTACTGGACAAACTTAGCGACATCCTGAAATTAATCCGGAAAAACACCGAACATTCGAACAGAGAAAAAACCTTAAAGCTTCCTTATCTTCCCTACTGTCACTTTTCTTGTTATTGTACAGTCTCAATAAAAACTTTTCTTTATGATCCAAATTCAGATTCAGACATTTTATTGAGTCTTATAATATACATTGAAATACAAGTGAATTGAAGAAATTAGCTTGACAGCGGTCTAATGTCTAAGCAGCTCCGACAAGTAATTGCTCCGACCTTGGCCGAGACTAGTAATTGTGTTAGGCATGTACATAAGTTTATACCACTCGCTCATGTGGTTTATTGCATGTTACTTAAAACTATTTAATATCTTAAAACTATTTAATACTTACTAGTCTTTCTTTGAGTCTTTAATCTTTTCTTTTTTTATTAAATCATAAGAGCATTTTGAATTAATATTAGTTTGCCAGATCTATGTCTTGGACAACTCCAACGAGAAATAAGTGCCGTATCTCAGCCATATCTGCATAGTTGCGTGAATTTATTCCGTTCAATATATAATACTTTAACAAGACTTTAACTAATTCTCTTTTCTTTTTAATATAAATTAATCTTACTTGTGTGTAATTAATCTTACTTGTGTGTTTTGTACTTTAACTTTATATTTATTGTTTACGTTGTTTGTTTATCACAACTCTTGGAATGCGTTTATTTATTTATATTTTTGTACTTATATTTATGTTTTTGTGTTTGTGTGTTTAATTTACATTTTTGTTCACTGATGCAACTGTATGATTTGGAACTTCAGCAATAAATATTTTCCACAGTATTACACTTCTATTTATACATTTAATATTTTACAAAGAATTTCAAGATAAGTGGTGCCTTTTATATTTTATAGCTTCGAGATCTTCTTCATTGACCCACGCTTGGGGTGTTTTACCAACTGAAAAAAAAACCACACTAACAATATCTCTTGATTTATTAAGCGGAAGCAAAAGAAAGCGGTATAATTAGTGTCATCGGACCAAATAACAAAACATTAAGGAAATATCCAGCTTGTGATTATAAGTTATAAGTTTTATAAGAAAGTGCACGATTAGTGATGGAAAATATATAATAAGTGCGAACTCAATAAGTGCACGATCAGTCGAAAACAATATTAAGTGACTCCGTTCCTCTGGGGCACAATTCTAGACCCTGGAGCTGGAAAACCATCTTAATGATGCATGTCCCAAACTTGAGCTATCCTAAAAATTTCATCAAAATTGGAAATACAAAGCGTGACGTCACTATTGTCTGCTGAGGATATAAGTGCGTTAAAAGCAAGAGTTGGAGACTATGAAGACGAGGCAGAAGATACACAAGTAAGTTTAGAAGGCAACACGACAATAGTTTTGCCGGCTTATGAGAACGACCAGGCAGGAGCGCGCGCATTATCTCCAGACAACAACGAGGTATATGACGCTCAGAGCGTTCAAAATTGATGCATCAACGATAGCGATCCTGAAGAAGGCGAATGCCGACCTTATAATTCGCTACAACAGACTCGAAGTGATCTACGTAACGCTGGCGGAGAACTTTAAGCAGCTGCAACAATCCTGGGAGCATCAAAAAGGCAGTAACCCGACCAATAAGAGGAAGCGAGCAATAGCAGAGGATACTGGACTAGCGGAACCGTTAGAAGAATTACCAATGGAAACAACATTATCAGATTCAGACTGCAGTATGACTGCAGTAAGCAGTAAGGTAGGTGGTTAAAAAAAAATAACAATAAAAAAAAAAATAATAACAATACAAATAAAAAAGGGAATTATATTGACAATGGAAACAATATGAGGGAGGATGTGTTAAGCCGGCCAGAAAGTAAGAGGTTAACAATAGAACCCATAAAAAGTCATACCCTTAAAGGTATCTTTAATGATTTTAAACTCGCCCAAGGGGGCCATGCCCAAGGTAGGAGGGAAGATGGATCCCTAGGGAGCCAACATAAGTCAAACATACACAACAACATAAGCGCCCTGCCCTTATCCATGACAGCCCATTAGATCAGGCTTCAAAAACTCCTAAGAGGCCCAATGCGACTTCAGGGACAAAAGCTGGAAGGCCCGCATCTCAGGAGCCAAAGGAAGTTTGGAGCCCAATTATTAGGTTATTCAACGCTACCGCTAAAGGTGTAACAAGGTGGATGGGAAAATGGCCCACAACGAAATTCCGAATCATTTCGGCCAGATAAGGGAATATCTTCCTAAAGGTAAATTCACTTAACACACACGCCGAGATTACAAGGGCGATGCAGGAAGAGCAGGACTCAGGTGTAGTTGGACACACCTATACTCCTTCATCGTTACGTAAACCATCAATAATTCTTAGAGGAATTAGTGGCGAGTTCTCTACGGAGGAGGTTCTAGAGAGTATAAAAAGCCAACAGCACGATTTAGGGGAGAAAGCCATAAGCCAACTATCTACACCTTGGTCGAGGTCAAACGGCAAAACCTTAGATCTGTTCAGACTAACGGTGGCATCGACAGAAGACCTTAAAAAAGTTATTAAAATAAGATACGTGCTACACCAAAAAAACGATATGGGAACGCCCAAAACAAAGTGACGTTGTTCAGTGCTATAACTGCCAGCGATTCGGGCACGTATCGGCCAATTGTGGCCATAAGGCCAGATGTGTGGCATGCTTAGAGGACCACGCCTCCATGAGTTGCCCAAGAAAGCAAGCCCTGACCAAAAAAAATTACCGCTTCCACAATGTGTCTCTTGTGGAGCAACAGATCACCCGGCAAATTACTATAATTGCCCAGTTAGGGCAAAATACAGGGAACGAAGAACTGAGGCTAAGAGCCAAGCTAATAAAACAATTCCGTTCGAAACAACCCAAAATAGAATTGAATCACCTACCACTTGAACTGGTTTTACCAATAAAAACCAGTCTTATGCAGATGTCACAAGGAACAGCGTAGCCACAGGCAATTTGAGCGAACTAAGCTGGCTGGACCAACGGTCAGCCACCTACCTTGGATCGGCGGTTGGGGAAATCTATGAACGCATAAATACTTTCAAACTTAAATTTGAGTCAATCAGCGAATCCAGTCTCCCTCAGGCCCAAATTTCTTTCCTGTTCTTAACAAGAAAATGTTCCGATTAAATTGCCTAAATTTAAATGTCAATTCAATAATAAGCGTGGATAAACAAATAACGCTTGAAAACCAACTGCGTCATCTCAAAATAGACATATGTAGCTTTTATCACAGAGACTCGCCCAAGGGCAGAGCATAAAAGAAGAATAGACAACTACACTCTATTTAGAAATAACGAAGGTAGAGGGACAGCCATAGTCATAAAAAACAAATTCCAGGCCGAGCAAATCAGCTACTCGAACGCAAACTGCTCATGCACTCTAGCATCAGTGTTATTTAAAAGGGAAGGGGTGCCTTTCAAAATACTTGTAGGATCAATTTACTTTCCTTCGGGGTCAGGTAACACAATGTCAAGGTCAATGGACGCAATTTTTGATTTATCCCGATCTTTTGACGCTATAATATTGGGGGGGGGGGACTTTAATGCGCGGCATAGCTACTGGGGTGACTCCGTACGTAACTTTAATGGTAATCGCTTCCTGGACTGGTTCTTATCCGAGGCATTCGTCGATCTAGAGATAATTAACGCACCAACTCCAACTTTCCCTCGAGGTGCATCCTATCTGGATCTATTTCTGACATCAAAAAATTTACTTATTCCTAATACTTACCACTGTTGTACGGTGGCAGGCCCCTCTGACCACTTTGGGTTGTTTTTGTTTTTAAGTCAACAAAATCTAAGTCCAGTTCCAGCGACTCCAAGATTATTTCGCTCTTTCGCAAACATCAATTGGGAGGACTTCACGGACGCTCTGGAAGACCTACTTCCGGAAGCATTCCCGGAAGACAGAAATTTAAAAATCCCCGAAATAGACCAATACATTTCAGAAATGACTGCAACCTTACTCTCCTGTATCAATAGGTTTGCGCCGGCCAAGCCAATGAAAAGTTCCAAAGAAAGATTCTTGTCCAATACCACATTGAACTATATTAAAGCAAGAAAGTATCTTCGCCAAAAACTGAAACGAATCTTAAATATCACTTTAAATAGGCAAAATATCCAGTACGTCGGAACAAAGGCAAGGATTGATAGGATGAGTAAGATCATAGAAGACAGAATCAGGATTGACCTTAACAATTCCTACAAGTCTAGACTAAAAGCGCTAAGACCAGGACCTAATATATTCTCTGAAATTAATAAACTAACCGGAAGAAAGACAGCTAGCTGCCCTACTCCTTTTAGTAAAATTTTAATCGATTTTCTGTCAAACAGATCCTTCAAAATAAGGATAGCTGGACAATTTTCCCCGGGTATTCCCTCGTCATCTGGAGTTCCTCAAGGTTCGATACTAGGGCCAGCCCTATTGAACTTTTATCTATGGGATATTCCTATAGGTCTCCCTCAAAATCAAACGGCTCTGACCGGCAATTAGGTCTCATGTTTGCGGATGACATAATCGTGATGTCTAGTGACGAATTACCGTCCAGGGCGCAAGGCACTACTCAGCTTGTGGTTAATAGAATAGCTGCCTACCTTGAGAACTGGGCACTCAAAATTAATACTAACAAATCTGAAGTAATCTGCTTTCGGAACGCAAGTGGCAGAGGCCACCAAAAAGCAGTCCCAGAAATATTGGCAAGCGGGGCAACAATCCCTTTGAAGGAAAGAATCAAATACCTAGGGGTTACTTTTCACCTTAAGACTCAAAGTTAATCCAGATGCAAGGTCTGTCCTGAACAAAGCCAAGGCTGCGGCTGGAGCTGTTGGGGCTATGTTATCTTCTAAAACAGTTAGTATTAAGAGCAAGACTCTTATATACAAAGCCCTTATTAGACCAGTTATTACATACTGCTTTGTGGCATGGCTGGGAATATCCCCTACTGTAGCAGCAGAAATCAGTATTTTTTTCAGTTGGTAAAACACCCCAAGCGTGGGTCAATGAAGAAGATCTCGAAGCAATAAAATATAAAAGGAACCAATTATCTTGAAATTCTTTGTAAAATATTAAATATATAAATAGAAATGTAATACTGTGGAAAATATTTATTGCTAAAGTTCCAAATCATACAGTTGCATCAGTGAACAAAAATGTAAATTAAACACACAAACACAAAAACATAAATATAAGTACAAAAATATAAATAAATAAACGCATTCCAAGAGTTGTGATAAACAAACAACGTAAACAATAAATATAAAGTTAAAGTACAAAACACACAAGTAAGATTAATTACACACAAGTAAGATTAATTTATATTAAAAAGAAAAGAGAATTAGTTAAAGTCTTGTTAAAGTATTATATATTGAACGGAATAAATTCACGCAACTATGCAGATATGGCTGAGATACGGCACTTATTTCTCGTTGGAGTTGTCCAAGATCTGGCAAACTAATATTAATTCAAAATGCTCTTATGATTTAATAAAAAAGAAAAGAATAATGACTCAAATAAAGATTGTTTTAAATCTAAATGTAAATAATGTAAATATACGTAAATATGTAGTGACTAGTTAGCATAGTGACTAGTAAGTATTAAATAGTTTTAAGTAGTAAGATATTAAATAGTTTTAAGTAACATGCAATAAACCACATGAGCGAGTGGTATAAACTTATGTACATGCCTAACATAATTACTAGTCTCGGCCAAGGTCGGAGCAATTACTTGTCGGAGCTGCTTAGACATTAGACCGCTGTCAAGCTAATTTCTTCAATTCACTTGTATTTCAATGTATATTATAATGGTGATTTCTTTTCTGCAAAAAAATGAGACCCGTTTCTGCCCTCAATTTTTGTTCTAGCAGTTCCGCTGTTCTATTCTCAAATTTTTTTTGACCTGCTAGAAAAAGGGGTTTGAGTCCGTGGCTAAAATTGACCTGAAAACTCGCATTTCTTGCCCCGAAAATTTCGGCGGTGCAACTCCTTTAGCCTCAAATGTGCGTAAGAAACGATGAAAATAAGAAAAAAATATCCTACGACACAGCGGCAAACGATTTAAAAGCATAAATTAAACTGTCCAACGGGTCATACGGTAATTAGAAATCATACGGAGTGTAGTGAAAATTTATTTCAATTTTAATAATAGCTTTTTGACCTGAAAGCGTTCTATTGTAAATTGACCTGTCGGACGGAACTGTCAAAAAAGAGGGCAGAACTGCAATAATTTTGCATCTTTACAGGTCACATTTTTTTCAGAAAAGAAATCACCATCAATAAAATTTCTGAATCTTATCTTGATTTGTTAAACCAGCCTGTGTTTATAGCATCCCAGTGCAGCCAACACAAAAATGTGACTCGCAGCTGATTGAATTCGTGACATATGAGAAGCGTCAGAAAGAAGTTCTGTTTGTTTGTTGTGTCTGGCGCGACACGACGTATTTTACCTGCGTTTTTCACTTTACTTCGGCCGAATAGCGACCATTTTAAACAATGGACCGGCCCGATGATACTTTCCGTTATATCTACAGTTCCTCGCTGGACCAAAAGGTCCAAATCAAAGTGTAAGTGCCGCGGCATCAATATTCTTTCGTTTTCCGATTTTATAAAGTTGTTTCTGGTGTAGCGGAACGCTCGAAGGCGACAAACCAAAGCCACAGTACGACAAACTCCTAGCCGATCCGCTTCTACGCTTTTCCGGACTCTACTCCGAAGAGTGCGCGGCACTGCTGGTTCGTTTGCAAGTTTTCGACAAGGGAAAACCGTGCTGCCTGCCCATCTACACGTCGTACAAAGCGTTCACAAAACGCTGGAGCTGGAACGAATGGGTCACGCTTCCGCTCCAATTCTCCGACTTATCACGTACCGCCGTTCTCGTCCTGACGATTTTCGACTGTGCCGGAGCTGGAAAACGATCGATCGTTGGCGGCACGACGCTATCGCTCTTCTGTAAAAATGGCCTGTTCCGTCAGGGCATGTTCGATCTTCGCGTTTGGCTTGATGTCGAGGGCGACGGCAATTCTCCGAGTACGACACCGGGAAAGGGAAAAGATTCGGATCAATCGCAAATGCAACGACTCGGTAAGCTGGCCAAACAACATCGGAACGGACAAATTCCGAAAGTCGATTGGCTCGATCGACTCACGTTTCGCGAAATCGAAATGATCAACGAGACGGAAAAACGCAAGTCGGAATTTCTCTATTTAATGATCGAATTCCCGACGGTATTCGTCGAGGATCGAGTTCGAGACGTGCAGACGACGTTACAGTACTCGATTGTCTATTACGAGCCGCAGGGCGATAAGAAGTACAGTTTCGTGTCGAAACCGAAGCTTGTAACTGTTCCGGACTCGGAAATATCGCAGGTATGTAACTTTAGGATAAAATGTTGAGTATAACTGCAGTTAGTTGAAACTTTAGTTTAGTGAAAGAAGTGGTCATCGGAATCGAAGATGGATTTTGAACGCGGAAAAGGAAGTAAGTGCAATTGCTAACACTCGGTGGATTTTTGGGATGTTCGTCCGACTTTTTTTGAGTAACGTTTGATGTTTTCGTTTTGTCGCGTTTTTTAGGTAAATTAATCGCAACCTGGGATCGCAATGGTTTGTCTGCTCTACCGATTTACGTTTTGGTATGTAATACGGTCGATCCAAATGACTTTGAAAATTAAATTTGTTCTTCACAACTATGTGCTGGGTCTTCTTCAAAAGTACAACTCTTAAACGCATTGAAGAATTCTAACAAGTTTGAAGGCTTGTTAAGGTTCTCGTATCTTGGTACTCCCCGATAAAGATCTTAACTCTAAGGGCCGTTATTACGACCTTCAGTTAAAATTTAACCAGAACTTTGACTGTGAGTTTCGCAACTGAGCATCTGTCAGTTAAAGTTTCAGTTGGTTAGTGACGATCGTAGGAACGGGCCTAAGTCTGATTAATTGTACCTATCTGAACTGAACCATCCGACTGTTGATTGCAGTCCCATTCCACGGATCATTCAATGATACGTAGTAAAATAATTTCTTTTGTTTTGATGACTTTGTTTGCTCGTTTATGTGAAGATTAGAGTACCAATATATTTACGGAGACTTCGAACTTTTTAATTGAAGCAATTTGGTTCCACTCTTTTCTACGCGACTAAACTGGTCTTGTACGGTGTGTACAAACTACTTGACCTATAGATACAGCTGATTGTAATTGTTATATAACTCTCTACCTGCTAAATGAGCTATAGATTTTGGTTGTTGTTTGGTGTGGGGATGACACGCAGAAAAGCACCGTATCTTGAGCATTCAGGCCAACATGGCCCATTATACTCGAATCCCCAGTCTTTACTCATCAGGAATTTTTTCGTACTCCTCAGTAATTTCAAAAGTGCATGTAGGGAGCGAGAACGAAGTTCCTCCATCCTGTTTCTGGTCTGCCGCATTCCCGGAAAAAGCCGCCATCTCAAAATGTTTGATTTACTCACCCACTCAGCAATAGAAGCCCTAACAACAACCGGCACACCGAAAACTGCTTCTGGTCCGACCATGGTTGACTCCGATCTTGCCTTTGCTAATGCATCCGCTATTTCATATCCATTTACACTCTGGTGGCCTGGAACTCATATGAGCCTTAAGGCGGTATTCTAGTCTAGGAGCCCGAATTTCGAGCGTTTTTTGAGAATTCATAAAAAAAAGCAATTGATATTTTACTATCCTTTTTTTGTATGGCTTATTTATTCATATTTCAAGAGTACATAAAAAAATATTAAAATTTCAGCAAGTTATGTGTCGTTGAAGTAGAGGGGAAAAAAAAGCCGTGTCCCGGTAGTCATAATATCTACCCTCCTGGTTACCTGAAAAAAAAAATTACGGATAATTTTTGATCAGTATAAACCAGAAAAAGTGAAAAAAACTTTTTTTTTTTCGCAACATGGTGGCTTAAAAAATTGAGGTCGATTTTCCCACTAATTTTTTAAAAATATTGAAAATGAAATTTCTAGTTTTTATTGCTTCATACGATAGAGGAATATATAAGAATATTCATGCCAAATTTGAAGTAAATTATTGGTCGATTAGAACTTGAGATATTATGTCAACCGCATCGAAAAAAGTAGTTTCGAGAAAGACGCGTTTAAAGTTTCACGTTAAGTTTCAGGCAGTGTAACTGATAGATGCGTACATGTAACTTACATTTTCTTAATCAGCCATCCCAGCTCCATACATCGGGCCTTCTTCTACTTCATATTGCTGATTTTCAGCGTTTCTTTCCGCAAGACGAGCAGTTCTTCCTTCTTTCGAAGCATTTGAAGAACTGAAAACTCAAACTAAACGCACATAGAATAAATAGAATGGGTGCTACGTCACTAAAATGACTATAACTTTAAAAATAATTCGAATTTTGAAAAATCCTTTTAGGATATTCTTGAATATCTAAACTATCGAAATATAGAAAAAAAAAAATGTTTCGATTTTTTCCAAATTTCTAGACTAGAATACGTTGGATTATCTAGAGATTGTAGAGCAGCCTGACTGTCGCTACAAATGCAGATCATCCTGCCTCCCCATCTTCCCTCTGTAATTCATTCTACTGCTACACGGCCGTGTAGAATTGTGAACAAATCCCAAAGTAATCCATACAGATTTAGTCCTGTAACTGTCTTCGCTAAATTATGCGTCATACCAGACAGATCGATGTATGAGATATACACAAGCCATGGCTAGGTTGCAGTGGCGGCCAAAAGCCTCACATAGACCCACGAGGGTCCATAATGATAAGCCATGGCTAAATGCAGCGAAACCCCATTACTCTCATGTGCGCTAGGCCTTAAGTTGCTGTGATCCTAGAGTCGCACAGATGTTTGATCGAAAAAAAAAATCATCCAGCACACAAACTTCTTCGTTTGTTCAAACACAAACTTTCTTTCTTATTTTGTTCAAACTGAGAAGTTTGTGTGCTGGACGATTTCGAATCGGTTGGAGGTTCGCGCCTCAAAATACCTGGGCCATTTGCTTCTCAGCTAAGCTGTCGGCCAATTAAAAGTCGATACTGAGGTTGGATTAGGATTAAAAATAAGGACATGGAACAATAAAAGCGAACCGATCCGTCCGTACCTGACTTCGTACCGATATGGCGTAGTTTGTTTTTACTACCACGATTTCGGGTAGTGTATACTTTTATGGCGGCTGCCATCACCCATACAAAATGTTGTTTCTTTTTAAGAATTAGCATGAAAAAGATATTTATGATTCCTTTACGAACTCTGGGTTTATCTTGAACGTCTTAATACCACCCTGATACGTTGCAGAACTTAAACGTTTAATGTATGGCTAAAACATTGTGTTGAAAGCAATAATTCACGAATGTTTTCGAGTTTAACGATCTCCGGCCGTGGGTTTGGACGTCCAGAAAATTTAGATCAACGTCTTACATCTAGCAGGCGATAGAACGCCGTAGGCTAGTGATTTTTAAGGATTTTTAAGTATACCGAACTGGACTTAGGTGGTTAGCCTTTAAAACACTGTAGTGTACAGTCCAGTCAGATTAGCGATGAGAGGTCAGAAATCGTGCCGGGTATGGCAGTGCACTAGTAGTTGTTAATAATTTTTTAGTGCTTAAATGCCTTTTACTCCGTTTACATGGAAAATCCAAAGATCGAAATTTGGATCGCGTTCGCGACATCACCGATCGATCCAGGGCGAGAAATTGGTTTGGATCGAGTCGATCTCGTTTCGATCCGATCTGCGTTTACAAGCGATTTTAGAGGATTGAATCCGGATTCCTCAATGTAATCGCGGTATTTATCACTTTACTGCCCGACTAGCTGTCATACATACGGGTCTGGGAACTTAATATAATTTTTTGTAGTTGGGGTCTTTTGTAAATACGAATCCGGATGTTGTCATATTAACCTAGGGGTTCTTCACGCTCTCGCGTTTTTCTGGGCGGTATTTTCTAGACCTGTATATAAACCGCGGCGTGACGGACGAGACGACAACAATCAAGAAAAAAAATTTCTTTTTATGATTTGGGTGCCAGGAATATTTTCCTTTGGAAAACTATCAAACTAAAACAGTGGGTTCCTGCTGATGCACACTCCTGAAGTTGACCTGTGGATTAGAAGGAAACAGGAAAAGGAGACAAACCAAATAAACCGAGATAAAGTTGTTAAAATACCACGAAATATATTTTATGAAGGGTTTATAATTTCTTATTTTGCCTCGCGTCAGGCGACGGTAGAACAACTAATTGCATTGCTTCAAACTTTACTGTACTTAAGCAAATTGCAAGGAAAAAAATTGCAATTTTAAGGCAAGAAAGAAAAGAAGATGACTCGTCGATGTTCGCTCTTCGGCGGTATGATCTTGAAAGCCTGTCTTTCACCACCTTTTCTGTCTAGTTCCACGGTGAATCATGACATTTTCAGCGCATGCGAAACTGCTGAATCCGACGGTGCATGTTCGGCTCAAGAGGTCAGGAAGCTCGCGCGTTTCGGGCTCTTTATTTGTAATCGATGGGTCGTGTTGTCACTTGTAACCGCTCAGCAATGCTGTTTGCATATCGATAGTTTTGACACCCGCTGCGAGAACTTTTTACGATCCCATAAGGGGGCGGTGCGCTCCTTGATCGAAGTCATCGTCATCTGTTCTGGTGGCATCAGCCAGAAGTGCGTGGTTCGGTTTCGATCGACAGCGGTTTTATCTTGCGCCAGAAATGAGCTACCAATTCCACTATCGGGCTGAGCTTCACCGAATAGGAACGCATCGTGATGAAGATGAAATAAATTGACCAATTAAATGGAGAAAGCTTCAAGTGGAAGTTTTTGTGAACGGAGATCAAGGAGTGATTATTTTAACTTGAGAAGGCCAAGAAATGATTATTGACTTGTTCAATTCAAAATAATCACTCCTTGGCCCGTCGATGTATTACCAAAAGTTTAAGAAAAGTTGGATTTCTGCACTTACTGGAGCCTCATCCAGACTCCACTTTGGCGACGATAAAGACATCTCGAAGAATGAGAGTGGGTGTTTATAATGCAAAACTCTTCTGTGATACGTCGATGTTCAAAGCGCATCACATTTTCGGTAGAACCCTTTCCATTTACGACGTTAAATGTGTCAGACCTATATTTCGTTTAATCATTTGTGCTGGCAAACTATTACCGAGATAATACATTGTAAAATAAATAAATCACAAAAAGAGATACTGAAAAATTACTGTAAATGCTCTTTGTAATATACAAACATGAAATATTTTTTGCTATTAGATTTAGAAAACGGTTACGGTTGATCCCAGATGAAGCGAAACAGACGCTGAACTAAAATTGATTGATCCACAAAATAGCTGAACATTCTTCGACTTGTACCAAACCGTGTCATACACTCTGCAGTCTGATATGCAAATGGTTTTTTCATGCCAAATGCCACAGGAATTTGTCGCATATGAAAACCCAGCCATAAACCGTAGTTTTCATTCCAAAATAAAGCTTTGATTGATAAATTCCAGTAAGTAATAATAAAAAATTAACGAACGACGTTGCGCTCCTGACCTGCATTTACACTATTTTATCCGGAATATTACTGATATGCTTTGGTTCTTCTCAGTAAAGCGTTAGATGTTTATAATTATATTTAACAATTTAACGTTCCTCCTGTAAGAGTCACCATATTGAAAGATGCCATCAGTCTTTAGAAACCCAACTGATTATTTTTTTTTTAATATCGATCGTACTCCGTATTCTAATTAACTAGACACATGTTCTCTTGTAAAACATTGCAAAAAAATACGGTCAAGTGTACGCTAATTTTTAATCCCACAAAAGTGCAATATTAGAACAGTGCACATATTGTAAGCAGTTTATGCTGCTACCGAACTCTGTAGCTCTGCAGGTATCGTAGAGGTGAGATGATACTTTCGCTTTCTGTAATATGTACATTCGTAATTATGCCATTAGTACAATAATCTGCGACTATTGACAAACTGTCGGAGCGTTTAGTTTAACTCTTGCGGTTTACCTACAACGACGGAAATATATAATCGAAAGGTTTGGATTGATTCAGTGGTTTTTGTGGACGATTTTTTTTATTCAGTTGTTCGTCATCATTGTTGGAATTACGGTCATTTTAAAAGTAAAAATTTGCTGTTGTTTTACAATCAAATGTAGTTGGAAGTGGCTGAAGCGATGGACGGTAACTATACAATGAAATGTTTGTGAAAATCCGTAGTTATTGGGATGTGACCATGAGTGAATATCGAAAGGATGGTTCTGGTTTACAATGAAAATGATGAATCAATTAATTTTATGTCACTAATCCAATCAAAACGATTTTATCTCCTATTAAAATACTTTTAATTTTTTTTAATTCAGGACAACTTAGTCGAACGGAAACATCACAGACTCGCTCGTTCCGCTCGATCTGGTCTATCGGACAGAGATGCAAAGCCTACAGCCAAGTACTATCCCTTTAATTATTAAATACGAATCGAATATGCTAACAAATCGTTGATTATTTTCCGCAGTGAACGCGATACTCTTCACACTATTGTCTATCGGTATCCGCCGACGTGTAATCTGAGCAGCGAAGAACAAGATCTCGTATGGAAATTCCGTTTCTACTTGAGCAGCCAGAAAAAGGCTCTTACAAAATTCCTGAAATGCATCAATTGGGGAACTGTTACCGAAGTACGTCAAGCTCTAAATCTTCTGGCGCAATGGACGCCTATGGATGTGGAGGACGCTTTAGAGTTGCTAAGTCCGACATTCTCACATCCCGATGTTCGACGCTATGCCATCACTCGATTGAAACAAGCGCCCGATGAAGATCTTTTGCTATATTTATTGCAGCTAGTGCAAGCATTAAAGTATGAAAATTTCGATGATATTATGGACGCCTATAAAAAAATAATGCCGGATAAGGAAATTTTAAAATCGTTCGATGATAACACACTCGATCAAAGTACTGCTTCGGAATCAAATGGGGCTGGAGGTAAGAACATTTTTTAACAACTTTAAAGCACAATTTCACTCTAACTTCATTTTAAAGCCGATGTAAGCATTACAACCACCAAAAAAAGTACCTCGATGGAAACTTCGATCAAGTCGTCACCGATTCCGGTTCCGGCTATAATCAGTACAGATTCTATATCTTCCGAATTATCCGAAGCCTCAAACACTTTGATGAGTGAAAATTCGGGGATGCCGTGTGATCTTGCAACATTCTTAATTCAACGGGCGTGTAAAAATCCAACGCTAGCTAACTATTTATATTGGTATTTATCGATTGAAGTAGAAGATCAAGAATCAATTCGAAAGCAAGATGAGCGTGTTCGAAACATGTATGTTATGGTACTTAAGACGTTCCTACGAAATTTAGAGACAGGTAAAAGATTTGCCGTGCGTACTATTTTATTGTATCTAATTGTGATTAAATTGAGTTTTTAGGATCGAACGAACTGAAAACTATCCGACAACATTTAGATAAGCAGCAACGTTTCATCGATGATCTCGTAAAATTGGTGAAAATGGTTGCCAAGGAGCCGGGCAATCGAAATAAAAAGACTGAAAAATTCAAACAGCTTCTGGCCGACGACGATTATTTCCGGACGAATTTTGCAAACTTTGAAGCCAGACCGTTTCCATTGGATCCGGAAATTTTCATAACAGGCATTATTTCACACAAGACGTCGTTGTTTAAGAGTGCATTAATGCCATCCAAGTAAGCATTTATAGGTTCATTCCGAAAGCGATGGTTTTAATCGTTCGTACTTCACAGACTCACATTTCTAACATCGGAATTCGGCCAAGAGTATGTTGCAATTTTCAAACACGGTGATGATTTACGACAAGATCAACTTATTCTTCAAATGATCACGTTAATGGACAAGTTATTACGTCGCGAAAATTTAGATTTGAAATTGACGCCGTACAAAGTTCTGGCAACAAGTTCGAAACATGGTTTCCTTCAGTATATCGATTCGTACACGGTGGCTGATGTTTTAATGCGCGAAGTTAGTATTCATAACTTTTTCCGAAAGTATAATCCGTGCGAGACTGGTCCGTATGGAATATTACCGGAAGTGATGGACACTTATATCAAGAGTTGTGCAGGATATTGTGTTATCACGTATTTGCTTGGTGAGTGAAGTTTTTTTTCCTATGAAAATTCCGTTACTAAAGCGGTTTATTCCAGGCGTTGGTGATCGTCACTTGGACAATTTACTCCTGACCACATCTGGTAAATTATTTCATATCGATTTCGGTTATATTTTGGGACGTGATCCGAAACCGATGCCGCCACCAATGAAACTTAGCAAAGAGATGGTCGAAGCAATGGGTGGCGTCACTTCCGAGCATCATCATGAATTTCGCAAGCAATGCTACACGGCATTTTTACATTTGCGTCGTCATGCGAATGTCATGTTGAATTTGTTTGCACTGATGGTGGACGCATCTGTTCCGGATATTGCTCTCGAACCGGACAAGGCTGTGAAAAAAGTCGAAGAGAATTTACAGTTGGGATTGACCGATGAAGAAGCGGTTCGTCATCTGCAGGGATTACTAGATGTTTCGATTTCGGCTGTTATGCCGGCTCTCGTCGAACAAATTCACAAATTGGCACAGTATTGGAGAAAGTAAGTGCTAAGAGTTGATGGTTCTGAGTAAATGGATAAGGATTACAACAGTACATCAAATTATTATTTTTTTTTATGCATATTTCTTTTTTACATTTAACTAGAGTTAAGAACATTAAAATAAAGTGATTCCATTAAACACAATAATTACTAATTTTAGTTATGTCCTCTTTAGATTTCATTCCAGTGATTTATGTTATCCTATGAAGCAAGCCGCCACATCCCAAATCGGGTCTTGGCCTCTGATATTTTATGTATTCGACTGAATTTTAATTTAAGTTAAAGTCGTCTCTTCGTTCAACCTACTTTTATTTGTTGAAACTGCTTGACATATTTTTTTTGTCTTTTCAAATGGATTCAATCCAGGATAAATTTTACAGCAATAAAAATAATGTACGAGTAAAGTCGGACAGTGCTCAACTTGTCCGAGTAACGTCCGAGCTAATGTCAGACTGACTATCATGAATCAAAGAATAATAGTTTGCGACACACGCACCTTTTGTGACGTCACTAAGAGCGTTCGACTATGGCTGCATTCTCCACTATGGCCCGGTATTTCAAAGTAAAGTTAACTTGTAAGTTGTCAGTTAATTAAAACCACTCGTGGTAACTTTATATGGAAATACCAGACCTACAAGGTAACTCTACATTTATGCAGTTATGACACTGGCTATTTTTACGGCTTTCAAGCAGCTAGTAAATCCAAATGGAGAGGGATAGAAGATGTAACATACGATATTGACTTTGGTGTGATAGAGACAGTCCGTATAGCTATAAAGTGAGTACTGACAAAAACTAGCTACTGACATTTATTGAGAAAGACGTTTAGGGTATCAGTTGGCCCATTTTTCACTTACAACGGAGCTAGGTTAGGTTAGGTTGAGAAGGGTGGACTGAAGCACATTGCCACAGTCCATCACGAGAGATCACTGCGGATCCATTGAGGTCCCCTCGTATAAAACCGGGCTATACACTACTGATTCCAAATATTGTTCTTCCTTATGATGAGAGTAGTTCTCCATAAAGGAATCGCTGCAAGTTCTGATAGGTTGGTCAAGGAGAATTTCCCCAAGTACCGATACCTTGTGCGTGCCAGACTCTCGCATTCACACACCAGATGCTCTAAAGTCGGTTCAACATTCTCATCACCACAGCGACACAGGTCAGCCATTGGTATTCCTAGTCTTTCACCATGTGTCCCAAAGGGACAGTGTCCCGTTAGAACCCCTATGAGTTGTCTGCAAGCGCCCCTGGCCAGAGACAAAATGAAGCTGGAGTTCCTCCCATCGAGTTTCGGCCAGCAGATTCTTGCTTGCCGGCATCCCGAGAGATTATCCCACGCCCCCTCCATCCGTCTGAGCGCTTCAATGTCAATCATTTCCTTTACACATTCAATCGGACAAAGAACCGATTCGTCGGCGAGCTCCCTGTTCATCTCCGACCCCCTTCTGGCGAGCTCGTCTGCCTTTTCATTTCCAGGGAAGTCACTGTGACCAGGAATCCAGGAGATCCTCAGGTTGTTATTCATACCCACTATCTGTAATATTCTTTTACATTCTTCCACAAGCCTAGACTTAGAAATGTGCGAATCAACAGCCTTGATGGCAGCTTGGCTGTCAATATATGTAAATGGTTATTGTACCGTTCGCACACTGTTGACGAACAACTATTTCCGCTGCTTTTGTCAGCGCATAAATCTCGGCCTGAAACACGCTCGAGCTATCCGGTAGCCTAAACGATTCCATAATGTCGAGGTCACAAGAGTACACTCCCACACCCGTACCACTTTCTGTCTTTGAGCCGTATGAGGTGGTGATCCTAGAACGCCACTCCAGCCTGGTGGGAATATTAACCGCATAGGAATGTTAAAAACTACAAGACGGCGTCCTGTAGTCGGTGCGCTCCGGCATGTTTGAGCACAGCGAAATTGTCAAGATCCTAGAGTGACCCACACTGCCTCCCAACCAATAGCCCGCCTCGCGCAGACGTAAAGCCCCCTTTACCGCTATTTATTTTACTGCTATCTCCAACGAGATCACGTGTAGCATTACTTCTAGAGCCTGCGTGGCCGTGGTACGTAAGGCCCCAGTGATACCAATAAGTGCCATTCTTTGAATTCTGTTCATGGCTGCCCTATTGGTCTCAACCTTCAATGCGTGCCACCACACCAGGGACCCATAGGTAAGAACAGTTCTAACTACCGTGATATACAGCCAGTGGACTATCCTCGGGTTGAGGCCCCAGGTTTTCCCCACCATTTTCTGACAAGCATAGTAAGCATTCGATGCCTTCTTGATATTGTCATGAATTGTGAGTTTCCAGTTCAGCCTAGGATGAAGATAGATACCTAAGTACTACACACTATGTGAGAGCGGGATCGTAACGCCATTCAAACGTGGGAGCCTGAATTCTCGGTCTTTTTTCCTCGTAAAGAGGATTAGGTCGGTTTTCTCCGGATTAATGTTGAGACCGCAGTTACCAGGCCACCTGCTCAATGATTTGAGCCCAACTTCCGGCAGATCGCTAAGGGTGTCCAGGAACTTGCCTGTCACCATCAGAACGATATCGTCTGCGTAGGCAACCACCTTGATTCCGGTCAAAGATAGAGCCCGCAAGGTTTCATCAACCAATAGGACCCGCAGCAGAGGAGAGAGCACCCCACCCTGTGGGGTTCCCCGTGTTGCTTTCATTCTGCTGAATCCATCCCCCAGAGAGGAGTTTAAAGTTCTACCCCCCAGCATCGACAAAATCCAGCTCGAAATGAATGAGTCAGCACCCAATCTATGCAGTGCACTCGCGATCGCGCTCGTCTCCACATTATTGAAGGCACCCTCAATATCCAGAAACGCTGCTAGAGTATATTCTTTAACATCCAGAGATTTTTCTACCGTGGAAACGACCTCATGCAAGGCCGTTTCGACAGATTTTCCCCTCATATAGGTGTGCTGAGAAGCGGAGAAGCCTCTCGCGTCCAGAATACATCTGCGATAGTAGTCTATTAATCTCTCCATTGTTTTCAGCAAAAACGATGAGAGACTAATGGGTTTAAAGTCCTTAGCCAGGGTGTGACTTGGCTTATCAGCCTTACAACGGAGCTAAAAATGACCTCATACCTACTTTGAAGCAGAATAGGAGCACTTCATTCATCCTAGCGATAGATCTTCACGATTAATCTTAGGATGATCGCTTTTCGTACTGGGAACCGCTGCTGAGTCTGTGACTCATCATTTGAATCTTTATAGACGCTGTCGTGAAGAATTAAAGAAAGAGAATTTTGAAGAAGACGGTTACTGACGAAAATCCGAAAATAAATATTCTAAGCAACACGACAAAGTAAATTGAAATAATCAGAAGGCTTTAAAAAATAATGTCAAAGGAAAAAGAATAGACAAGAAAGAGTTTGAATCAGTACAACTAAAAATAAAAATACTTGTAACAAATTAATACAATAATTTCAATAAAAAAAATTTATAATAATTAAATAATTAAACGAGTAATTATTTACAAAGACATTTAAAGCCGTTAGATTTAGTGTTTCTATCTTTGTTCGAAGCATTTCAGTCTTATATCGTGTTAATAAAGAATTTTTAAAAACAGTTAATATGTATACTCATGGCCTCACAAATATCCACCAAGAATCACCAGCTAGAACTCATTGGATTTTCTAGCAGCGGTAAAAAATTTGATTTATTTATTTAACAAAAATTACAAATAAAGAAAGTAAAATTAAACAGCCCAAAAAATCTGACCAAATGCCGAGAAAAGATAAATACATACATATACTTATGTATGTATGCAACAAAAAATAAATATGGCAATTGCCAGATTTTCAATTTTTTCTCTCCTCACTTCATAATCTCATGGTCAACTTATTCCATTTTACATTTAAAAAAAAAACACCATGCGAAACTGTGTTTAATTAAACTTTTAATTGAAAGCAGTGACTACGCCTAACAATTAATTAACAAGTCCGACCTCGAAAATTAATTTTTGTCCGTTAGAAAAACGATTGAAATAGCACCCATTTTCATTGCACTATGGCAGCACGCAGAAACCTATTGGAATCGGAACACCTTCCACAACTTGTCTTCCAATTTTTTTTTTTGACAAACCAAAAGCCAGCTGAAAACGAAATGGTGACAGTTCGAGTGTCAGATTGGTTTCTTATGTGTAAATTGGGTGCATTTTAAAATGTAAAAATCCCCTACTTTCCGCATAACAGGAACTAAATATTTGCAAAGAAAACTAAATCCCGTTGTTGAGTTGAGACAGTTTAACAAAAACATCTGCTTAAATTCACCGAAAACCCGGTTAAAAATCGTTTTCCAGTGAGGTTAAGTCGACGCATACTACATTTCTTCTCTTATTGATCAAAACTCCCGAAAAATGTTGTTGCTCGGCGAATTTTAATGTTATCGTCACGCCGTAATTATCGTTGCCATCGAATTGAATTGCTTGTCCCGGAATAATACGCAAAATGATGTCGTTCACGCCGGCTAAAACGAAAACGACGTTCACGAGCTACGTTGACTGTCCGAAGGTAAAAATAAAATAAATAAAAATAATTCACGGACGGAAGTAAACTCTCGCCCAACATATTCATTCGGTTTTTCTCCATTCCTAATTTGTCTATTCGATTTAACGACGGCTTGCACTAATTCTCGGTTTCATTGTTAACTTCCGTTTTCCGTTGCAGGTCGTAAATGGATGCGAGGATGGAGCCGTGGGGGACGTGAAGGCGAAACTCTTGGAAGGTAAATCGGATTGTCAATAGTTTTAAGATTAGTAAACAATTTGGCGATGATACTCGATAAGGGGGGAATTTTTTTCAGTGTGCGGCGTGCGTGGTGGGCATATTAATGGTCAAGAATTCGGGGTGACGACCGCACTGAAGTGGATTGTGGGCGTTTATTTTGTTTATGGTTTGGCTTTGGCCGAATCGAGTAGATGGTGCTGTTAACGCTTTGCCGGGGAAAGAACTGGCTGAATTGTTTATTTCACTGCAAAAATATGTTTTTGACAATTTTATGATAAATAGATGTTTTTCATGTTCCAAACTGAATCTATACGGGCTTATACTTGAGACAGTGTGCTGGAAATAGGGACACTTAACTGTAATATGTGCTGCCTGGAACAAAAACTTAGAGAAAAGATTTTTCAGTAACAGTCTTGTGCCGAAATTAATCTATCGAAACATAGGGAGCCATTTTTTTTAAATCTTGCTATAGCAGACGTTGGGGGGCGATAAATAGAATTATCGTTCGACGTTACACTAAATGCTTAATTGTTCGGGAACACTAAGGATGGCGAAGCAAAAAGATTCCATCGAATTGCGTCTTTGCGGGTCAAGGTATGCAAAATTCGCTGTTTTAGTGGACATCGAGGAATAAGCTACGATAGCATATTCTTATTGTTGAAGAAAATAGAGAGACTTGTAATCGGGCGATGTAATTGATCAGTACATTTGGTTGTAGTAGATCCTTTGGCTGTAGTAGATGCTAAAAGCTCCGACATTTCTGAGGTGCTCAAAGGAATCAATAGAAGCCGTGATAGTCTGGTGCCAACATATTGATACTGAGTTTACCCTTTGTGTTTTGAGTGCTAGATAAATGTACACTTCATGAGAGAGATAGAGAAGGAAAGAAAAAGATTTGTAATTTTTGATTTTGTCGGGAAGTAAAAAATTAGGGAAACATCAGTTATCCGTGAGGAGTAGGAAGTAGTTTTATTCGTCGTCGAAAAGAAAGAGCAGTTTTGAAATTCTGTTCAAATAACCATCATCGAATGGAAGTATCTCGCGTTACATTTCTCCGCTTTCCGCGGGTCTTGTGCTAACAATATTTGTGTCGATGCTTTAATTTATCCGCTCTCTACTCTTTTCAACGGATCTCTACTGCTAGGATATTTTCCAACTTTGTGGAAAAATGCTTACATTATTCCTGTTCATAAGAAGGGACCTAAAAATATAAATACGAATTACAGACCAATTGCTAAGCTATCAGCGATTCCTAAACTTTTTGAATCCTTAGTAACTTACTCTCTTACGGGCCTATTACGGAACTCACTCGACCAAAAAATGCACGTTCTGCGACTATGAAACTCGCCGACGGCCTACTTGTCGAGTTTCACTCGACTTTTAGTCGAGAAAAAAGCGTGCGTAAAGAGAACTGCGTATTATGTGAGATGATCGAGTGAGTATCTACTTGTAAGAAATGTCAAACTCACTCGACCACTGGAAATGAAGTCACTTTCCAATTGTCGAGTTTCATCATACCAACTTTTGCTCGAGTCGAGTTCAAATGTGAGTGAGTTACTTACTCGACTCGAGTTTCGTAATAGGCCCGTTACATTTCATATCAAATCTATTATCACTCCGTATCAACATGGTTTCGTCAAAGGAAGATCTACTACCTCTAATTTGTTTGAGTTTGTTGGATATTGTACTAGTGCTTTTACTTATGATAACAAATCGAGACAAGTCGACTGCATTTTCACTGATTTTAGCAAAGCATTCGATAAGCTTTCTCACAATTTGCTTTTAATGAAACTAAAGAATTTTGAATTTGGTGATGGCTTCATAAAATGGATAAGTTCCTACCTATCAGACAGGTCATATGAGGTCCTTTTTCGTAATACTCGTTCAAATAAATTTTTTTTGTAAGCTCTGGAGTCCTCCAAGGTAGCCATCTGGGCCCAATATTATTTGTTTTATCTATAAATGATTTACCGAGTATAATTAGGAACTCTAAAATTCTTATTTACGCCGATGATGTTAAGATCTTTCGCACTGTTGATAATATTTCGCACCATATTGAACTACAAGAGGATCTTAACAGTTTCTTCACGTGGTGCACTGTAAATAAGCTTTTCTTGAACGTAGACAAGTGCAAAGTTATGAGCTTTAGCCGCAAAATCACAATTCAAAGTTATAATTATAGTTTAAACGCCACATCTTTGCAATCACTCAACACAGTCGTTGACCTTGGCATTGTTTTGGATCCTAAACTAACTGTCCTACCTTATCTTGATTGTACAATTAAAAAAGCCAATGCTACACTGGGTTTTCTAAAACGTTTTTCACGTGACTTTCATGATCCATTTGTCCTTAAGTTGTTTTACATCTTGTTTGTCAGGCCTATTCTAGAACATGGATGTATACTTTGGTCACCATACTATCGCTTTCACATCGATCGCTTGGAATCTGTCCAAAGGAGATTTCTGCACTACGCACTATTCCTTGGAATAATTTATTTGATTTACCACCATATGGGAATCGTCTCCAACCATTATTTATTCCATCGCTATATGCACGTAGACAATATCTTCAATTTTGTTTTTCTGTTAACGTATTGAAGGGGGATACCGATTCCCCTTTTATTCTTAACTACTTAAATATTAATATTAAACAAATGAATCTACGTCGTATCAATTTTTAAAAGTAATTTTTTATCGAACAAACTATGGAGTAAATAACCCCCTGAATCAACTGTCAAAGGTTTTTAACAAATACTTTAATTTAATTATTTCTTTTGATGATAATTTAAAATCAATAACGTTTAAAATAGCATTCTTTAACGCTGTAATATAATTGTAAAAAATTGATCACTAGCAATTTAGTGTTCGAAATAAATAAATCTCGTAGCCCAATTCAACCAATTTGGCCTTGATGATTCGGGATGAATGGGCCGGAGCGTTGTCGTGGTGGAAGAGCACTTTTTTCGTAGCGAACGAGGCCGTTTCTCCTTCAATGCGGCGTCAAATTGACCCAATAACTGTAGTATTGACCCGTGGTCGTTTTTCCTGTCTGCAAAAAGTCGATGTGGATCACACCTTGCGAACCTTTCCAGCCGAGGGGACCGGTTTTGCCTTCTTCGAAACTGATTCGCCTGGAAAAGTTAACTGTTTCGACTCTGGCTTGGTCTCTGGTGTGAAGTGGTGGATCCATGTTTCGTCCACGATTACAAATCGGCGAAAAAACTCCGTTGGATTACGCTTCAAGATGGCGGCACTCCCTCGAAGTGTTAACACGATTTCGTTTGCTGTCCACAGTCAGCAAACGCGGCATCCATCGTACCGACAGCTTCCTCATGCCCAAATGTTCATGCACGATGTTTTGCAGACGTTCATATAAGATACCCGTCGTCTCTACTATTTCGCGCAACTTCACTCAACGATCGGTTTATATTTGGTGCTCGTCCGGCCACGTTTGAACTCGCTCATCCAGAAACTGAGAGTCGAAAATGAAGATGTTGAGGTACCATTAGCTTTCTGCAAAATATCACCTATCACGTATCTATCCGTATAGATGAATACTGACTTATCCTTATCTTTTGTTTATTGCGAACTTCCTATCAAATCAGAGCTTAGGATCTGCGTAGTCCGTAGTCCCTGTTGTAGGTAGGCTGATGTCACTGTGCCCGTATGTACATGTTTTGAGCAGGTTTGACTCTCTGAGTCTTAGGACGCATTTACATGCTACGTATTTTGCGAACAGGTCAATTGGTGGCAGAGAAAGAAGGACGTTCAGCGAGTCTGAAGAGGTGGTACGAAGGACGCGTGTTATCCCCAGACAAGCCTGTCTCTGCACCTTTCCCAACTTGTTCCTGAGTAAGTTACTTTGTTGAGTACTGGCCACCATATTAGCAAACCGTATAATAGGAAGTGATCTTTGCCTCTAAATTCCACCTCCTACCGAAGATTTCTTTGCACGAGTAGAAAGCGATGCTTGCCTTAGATACTCGTTCTTCCGCATTGAATTAGGCCATTTAGGGTTAGATAAAGAAAGAAATTTAGAATCCGTCTTGTTTGTTAGCTTATAATAGAAAAATCTGGAAGACTCGTCTTTGGACAGGATTTTCGTTTCTTTCAAAACTTAATTGTATTGAGTAGTAATTGGGGCAAGAGGTGAATTATTTTGACTTTGAAAAGTCAACAAGAGAAGTTAAGGTGCTTGAATACAATGGACTAATTTCGACTACGGCCAAACCGTTGGCTGAAGATCGAGCTGGAACGGAGTGCTTGCTTCCGGGTCAGCTGGGTCTATGTGGGTATGACTCTCGATAATGGCGCCATAAATTCTAGGTCTATATAATACAAAAATCAGAAAAAAAACGATTTATCGGGATTTGAAAAAAGGGACATTTCTGGTTTTGGAATTTTTTTATGGCTTAAACTCTCAAAATACAAACATTGAGAAAAGAATACATAACTACTATTATTTACTTTACTATTTGTGTAACTATTTTGAATCATTTGTTAGGTGAACTTGAAATTGCTCGTGCCCATGTCCGATCGTATTCGCCAGCAACTAAACTAACAGATGAAGACGGAATTCCAGGTATTCTGGTAGTGACAAATTATAAATTATCGTTTATACCAAATGAAACGGCCGAGGTAATAACCGAATTTCCAATGTACTAATTTAGCGTAGCATATCTAAACAAAGAAACGATGCAAATTCTAGATTTATCCAGCCTATCAAGAAAATGTATTTGTTGGCAGAAACGACGTCACTCTTAACAATATCGATCACATATACCAAATTACCGAAAAGAAGAAAAAACGAGTGTCTCCGCAGCAGAAAATAAGCTCCAAAATAGAGGCTTTGCACATTATTTGTAAGGTAAAGAATATCACGCAATCTGGATAAGAGTTCGCAACTTTAATGCCAATTTATTCCCTATAGAATTTCCGTTTTCTTAAGTTTAGTTTTAAAGGCACATCCAAAGATCAAGGCCGAATGATAGCTTCGGCTTTATTAAAATTTGCATTTCACACCCGACATGATTTATCGTTTGCATACCGATTCAAGTAAGCAGTAGCGATTGAGTTTCGATATTTTTAATTCGATTGTAAGTAATTTTTGTTTTTTCATTACACTAGAGATGGTTATTACAAGACAATGAAGTCAACTGTGACGATGTTTAATAACAAAAGCGATTGGACAAGAGAGCTTATCCGATGCGGTGCTACTGAATGGAAAGTTGTGTCGGCCGAAGAGCTAGAATTGTCTGAAACGTTACCAGCACATTTCGTCATACCGAAATGTATTGGTGTTGATACTTACATCGAAATGTCGGCTGCATTTTATGATTCACGTATTGCATTATGGGTAAGTTAGACAACAGTCAATAATATTTTTTTTTTTTAAATCAATTTTGTAATTATTTACATTGTTCTTAGGTGTACAGTTATGGCAGCGCATCTCTAATACGAATGGCTGAATTACGGCCTGACATAACCGACACTAAAGTAGAAAATGTAACGTTAGAGTTAGTACGAAAATGTGATCCACAAAAGAAATCCTTGAAAATAATGAATTTGGGTGAACGATTGCCCAGCATACAAGACGTACAAAGGGGATTTATAAAATTTCGCGAACTCTGTACACCGGATACACCTAGGCATTTTCTTCTACAAGACGCTAAATACTATTCGCTGGTAGAGAAATCATGTTGGCTTTTATACGTTTCGTTGTGCCTAAAGTGTGCATCCGAGGCAGCTGAGAGTCTACGAAACGGTACGACAGTAGTTTTGCGTGAAAATAACGCTCGTGATATGTGCTGCGTGATTTCTAGTTTAATACAAATAATACTCGATCCACAATGTCGTACAATTGATGGATTCCAATCGTTAATACAAAAAGAATGGGTTGCACTTGAACATCAATTTGCTTATCGATTGGGACATGTCATTCGTCCGGATTCGGACGACGAAAGTCCCTTACTGCTTGTATTCCTTGATTGTGTTTGGCAACTATTACAACAATTTCCTGAAGAATTCGAATTTAGTCAGACGTATTTGACAACGATATGGGATTCAGCGTTTATACCAGTATTTGATACATTCCAATTTAATACAGAGCATGAACGTATTCAAGCAACGGCGGTAAGATGATTATGACACTGTATTTTGTGATTAGTTTTCTTTAAAAATAATAAAAAACTTTTATAGGATATGAAACTGGTTTTGCGACCGATATGGGATTGGAATGAGCAATTCAACGAAACGGATAAGGCGTTTTTTACGAATCCATTTTATACTAAGAAACAAGACACATGTCGACGATCTGTTGCACTGCCAGCCAGTGCAATTTTATTGCCCGGTTTCCCAAAGAAACCGATGCGATTTACAATGAATCCAAATGAATTGAATCAATCGTCCATTCCAACGGTACGTATGAAGAAAACTATTACACTAATCAGATCCAGGAATAAATCTTTTTGTTCATTTCAGGACCAATTTTTAGATCCACGTTCAGGTGTCTCGGAACTTGAGATCTGGCAACAATGTTACTACCGTTGGATTCCAATTTTGGAAATAAAGAACGGTGGCTTTCCCCAAATCGAGCTATTCCATCGACTTGTTCTGCGAAATATCTCTAAATTGCAACGAGCTATCGAAACGGGCGACTACGATGAACTTCCCGATGAATTGAATCAAATAACTCCTACAAATAGTCCCGCCAAACATTTGATTCCCATTACCAATTCGTTCTTTCCGTTCAGCACACATATTAGTGATACATCGGAACTAAACGATATTTTAACACACAGCAATGAATTATTGATGGAAGGATCGATTATGGATCGGCTGTCAATAGCACAACTACCCGATTAAACAAAAAACAAAAAAATAATGTTAATTTCAATAAAATATGTGCGTGTGATTTTTACAAAAATAACAGAAAGAAACCTGTAGCCTTCACTTATATTAAAATTTGGATTAGATATTTTATTAAAACGGAAGAGAAAAGTATTACAACGTTTGCGATTTTTATAATATTTATCACACAAGAATTGTTCTAATATATACAAAATACACATTAGAATATTATATACTAAAAAATGAAGAAGTATTTTAAGTTTTCTTTTTAAAAGCTTTTAAGATGTATAACTACTTAGTTAGTTGTATTATTAATAAGATTGTCCTGTTTTCGTTATGCTTTTATTTTTTTTTTTCAATTACAATTAAATAGGATACAGAAAAAAAATGCAATTTCTAATTTTTATGCGCAGTGTAATTTTAATTTATTTGTTAAACAAAAAAAATAAAATCATGTTATAGAGAATGAATTTAAAAAAAAACCTTTTATTTTTCCAGTTTGTATGTTATTTTCCAGACCACTGCCCTACATGTGCTGTCGCGCCATTGATGTTATTTTCCACGGGATCTAGTAAAATTTTCTTGGTTCAGGTGGTGCTTCCTTTTGCAGATTTTGAACAATTTTACATTGTTGGAATATCCAGACTTCCAGATTCATCGGATGAGTTAGTAAAGAATACTCATATTAGATACATACTTGGCTTTCTTTATTGATTAATTTAGTAAAACACCTGAAAGAAATGTACTTTTTTTAGCGTATTTGGAACAACTGTTTCGTAATAATAAATACTTGCTGTTACTAACCAATAAATCTAATAACCAATTTTCGAATTTTTATGAAGCTTAAGGCCTTACATACGTCTAGCAGCGCAAAAAATGCGCTAAAAGAATTTTTTTTTAGTAGGGATAACAATAGAAATTAAAAAAATAAATAGTACACATTGTTTATTGCTATTTAAACTTCATAAATACAAAAAAATACAAAAATTAATATATAAAAAATGACGCGGATCACGTCATTTTCAACAGTAAGAAAAAAAAAAATTGCTCCATGGTCGGTATCATATCGCCATTAAATGTTGATCGATCCGGAAAATTTAAAAAAAAATTCTGCAAAATAAAGTAGTTATACGAGTAGTCTATAGAGCCGGAATTTCGAATTTCAACAAACTTAGCAATTTATGGCAGTTTAAAAAAAAGTATGCGTTTTACGTCATAAATTTTACACTTTAACTATTTTTATAAAATTTTCTAATTAAAATATCCAAAATTTGGCTCAACAGACTATAGAGAAAACGATTTCGAATATTTAAAAAAAAACTGCCAACCGTCTGGGCGCAACTTTATTATTTTTCCGGCAGAAATTCGGAACGTGTTCGATTCGGGGATGCGGTGTATGTTACTATGTGATTGAAAACCTAACAAAAGTTCGGGAAGCGGTTAGAATAGGGTGTAACATATGAATTATGTAATTGGGTCATATTCCGGGATGCGGTCTAAAGGTTGAAAAAAGAAAAACTTAAAAATAGGTGATTTTTAAACAAGCCCGTGGAAGTGAAAAGATATGCGATATCTGATCAGACCTGAGAGATATGGTAGAATTCATGAAAAAGTATACAACCACTTTACAATTTCAAAAAATCTTGAAAACACTTTCTAGGTATTCATATGAAAAATCCGTAGAAAAAGAAAGAATTCAATATTTGGAAAGACCTAGTAGTTATGACGAAAATCGTGAAAATATATGCAATTTATATATACTGATCAATTTTGTTTCAATCTACTCTCCTAGTATAACTACACATATTTGTAAAGTTTTAATTGCTTGCCACTAACGGTTTAGGAGATATAGATTTTACAATGTGTCGATCTCGACTTTTTTGCGTTTCGGACGCATTATTTCCCCCTCCACTCCCACACCCCTTCACCCATATCAGAATTTTTTTTGCAAATGGGTCCACTATCAAAGCTCTATAGAAATTCTAAGTTTCAGCCTCCTAACATAAGCGGTTGCTGAGATCTAGAAACCAAAATTTTTCGTCTAAAACGCTTCCTCCACCTTCCCCCTCACACGTCCTCCCCTGAAAATAATGTCTACCCAGTCTATTCTTAGAAAAAAATTTAATTTAATAGCTCCACTGGTTGAGAGCTACGAGCCTTCAAGGGATTTTGGGGCGGTCGACGTACGGCGGACAGACGGAGTGAAAATTTTTATTGCTTTTTTCGTGTCTACTAGTCATGAAACGTGGAAAAAAAAATTTTGAGGGCAGCAAATTTTTTTTGGGCTAAGAAAGTACTTAAACCTATTAGCAACTAATTAACAATAAAATATGAATGTAGAAAGTTAAACAACGACAAAAGGAAGAAGAAAGAACAACTTTGTGAATTTTTTTAATTGTTTTGTAAGCCTGCGTCGGTAATTAATTGTTTTTACTTATATTTTTGCCGCTACGAAAGTAATGGTCAGCCTGGTAAAACCAGGACTGTTACATGCGCGCACCAAATTCTCGTCGGGCAGTCACATTTTTATACTCTAGATGAAATCATATATGCCCGATTTCACAGTGGCAGCTCAAGCTAAGGTTTAGTTAAGCTAGAATAGGTAGCTTAAGTTATGGATTCGTTTCGACTGATTTCATAGTTTTTTGAATCGTGCGGCTTAGTTAAACTAAACATAATTCGTAGTAGCGTTTCATTTTGCAACCTACTGTTAGCTTTTGTAATGGATTTGCGTACATTCGACATTTCTTATGTGGTGGAGCTTCGCGGCTGTATTTTTTTAATTACATAGTTTTGAATACAGAAAAAATCACAAGTTTGACAGTTTGTAGGCTTATTCTAAAAACGGAGCTTAAGCTCGCAAAATTGATGGCTTAAGGGGTCTGGCCACCTTGGCTGCTTGGAAAATGGTTTTTTTTTTTCTAAATTCATAAGTTCTGAAGTTTAAATGATTTTTATTTAATTTTTTTTACAAAATTTAGACTATACTTTAAGGAATCTCTGGTATTTTTTTTTATTCGAATATATTAAAAAATGGCGGCGCTGTATATATTTCCCCGGAGGACCTCCGCACGAAAGGGGAGGGGGATGTACCGTCATCGATTACTCTGCTCATATGCATCAGAAAAGAAAAAAGAAAAAATGGGCTTGTTCGTGGGTAGTGTAGCTAGAATGTAGCGTAGGATTTTTAAGATTGCTACATTAGTTTTTTTTTATTGACGTTTTTCAACGTTTTTCTTAGGAAAAAATGCAATTTTTTTTTTCTTCGGCTCACCAAAATTTCAAAAAAAATCGAAAAAAAAAATCGCTACGCTACATTTTAGCTCCATTACCTACGAACAAGCCCGTTTTTTCTTTTTTCTTTTCTAATGCATATTAATGGAGAAAACGATGACGGCACATTCCCCTCCCTCGTGCGGAGGGCCTCCTGGGAAATATATACAGCGCCGCCATTTTTTAATATTTTCGAATAAAAAAAATGTCAGAGATTCATTAAAGTATAGTCTCAATTGAGTCAAAAAATTAAATAAAAATCATTTAAACTTCAGAGTTTATGAATTTAGAAAAAAGCCCATTTTCCAAGCAGCCAAGGTGGCCAGACCCCTTAAGCTAAGCTAGCGCTTGACTTAGCTTAAGACTTAAACCATTACTGTGAAATCGAAGATGTTCCTAAGCCCAAGCTTAAGCTCCACTCAGAACTTAAGCTACCACTGTGAAGTCGGGCAATAGAGTATTATAAGTTTGATCCAGCCGAAAAATATGTAACGCATAGAACTAAACCTTGGACGAAAAAAAGTTATATATTATTTTTTGTTTATTTGTGGCCAAAAACCTCAAATCCGCTTGACGTCCGTCCGTCTGTCTGTCTGTCCGTGAACACGATAACGCAAGAACGCCTTGACCTAGGATCTTGAAATTTTGAATTTGTGTGTTTGGTTGAATTTGTAAGGCAAAGTTCGTTACCGGGCAAAATCGACCCACTCCTTCGGGTAGCTGCTATACAAAATGTCCTTAAAACACGTGTTCAAGAATATTGGCCGATAACTTCATAAGGGTTTAAGCTACGACTTGGAAATTTGTACGTGTTAATTTTCCAATATTTTGAGCTAAATGTAGGATTATGAAGAAAATCCTATTAGTCCTTCGAGTGGCTGCCATACAAAAATCCTGTTAAAATATCTTCATTCAATTCACGAAACTCACTATAACTCAAGTAATCGTTTAGCCATGAATTCAGAATTTTGTACAAATTAGTTTTGAGTGAATACAAAGTTCGAGTTTACTAATCAGCGAAATCATTTTACTCCTTCTGGTGCCTTCCATATAAAATGTCCTTGAGACATGTGTTCAAGAATATTGACCAATAACTTCGGAATACCTAGAGCTACGACTTTGAAATCTTCTATACGTTGATTTTTCAATAGTTGGAGCTAAATCTATGATTATGAAAAAAGTCCTTTTAGTCTTTCGCGTAGTCGCCATACAAATATCCTACCAAAATATCTTCACATAATTTACGAAATTCACTATAACTCAAGAAATCGTATAGCCACGAAGTTTAAATTTTGGGCAAATAAGATTTAAGCGAAAAGGAAGTTAGACTGCGTTTGGCAGTGAAATTTCTTGACTCCTTCAAATAGCTTCCATACAAAAAAATCCTTGAAAAGACGTGTTCTAGAAAATTTGTCGGCCTTCAAAATGTCTTCACTTAATTTACTGAACTCACTATAACTCAAGTGATCGTTTAGCTGTAAATTTAGAATTTTGAGTGAAAACGAATTTCGAGTTTACTAGTCAGCGAAACCCTTTTACTCCTTCTGGTATCTTCCATACAAAAAATCCTTAAAACACGTATTCAACAATATTTTCCCATAACTTTTGAACACGTCAAGCTACGAATGTGAAATTTTTACACATTAATTTGTGGATGGTTCCAAGAAAAAGGATAAATATACCTATAAGAAATCGAGTGAGTCCTTCACACAAAATTGACATTTTTCCCAGTTCAAGAAATGATATTAAACATTGATGATATTGTCTTTAAGTTTCAAGTAGCAACCGACTGGAGGTCCTTAATGAAGGACATACAACATACATATACGTAATTCTACTTTAGCCCCAACTACAATATAAATCAGAGTTCAGTATCATCTAGAGTATTATACGATTGGCTTGCAGCCGATCGTGACTGCAGTATGTTCTACCAAAACTTTGGATCTATGCAGAATTTTTGCAATAGACTTTCACAGAAATAAGCCTAAAACTATAGAGAACAAAAAACGGTTAAAAAAAAGATTTTTTGAAAATTCTGAACGTATGTAAGACCTTAATAAGCGTTATTAGAAAATCTGAATCTCTTCTTAAGCGAAATTTTTCATCGCATTTTAAGCATAACATAAAAAGTGGTTTAAGGATTTTTTTCCTATTCAACCTTGAAGGGAGTGGAAATGGGTTACATACGTTTTCACGAAAATATGACGAAATTCGAAAGGTCTACATGGTCTTTTTATATGAATAATATAATCAGCTAAAAATCGATATTTTCAATATTTTTACTTCTATAGGCTTTTTACTCATTTCAATGTTTGTCTAAAGATCCACTGATGAATGTTGATCGTAGTGCAGGACATATTTTAATGATAAAATTTACATTTCAAAAACCTCTTTGTTTCGAAATAACCAATGTTGCATTTCGACTTTGACCGTGTCGCGGAGTACCTATGACCCACCCATTTATTTATTAAATGTGGCATTGGCTTAAGCACCTCCACTTTAACCGATTCTCGAACTGTGTCCCGAAAAATAATAAAGTTCCGCCCAGACTACATATAGTTAATTTTATTTTTAAAAGCTCGAAATCAAATTTAAAACTGAAAAGATATGAGTACCCCCCAAAAAAATATATACTATCATGGATTGACGTAAATGTGATTTCAGGCCGTTCTTCAAATGCAAACTTCTCGAGGAATACCTTGATATGAAATAATCTAATGTACGCTAACGATAGCCAGTTCATTGGTTGATAGTAAACTGCTATCTACCAGTACATTGGCTGATAGTACGATGATTATGCAATAATACTCGTATATTCGATCAATTTGAATATAAAAGGCTTCATAGTATGAATTTTATTAAAAGTTTCTGAGTCGTTTTTAGTGTTCGTTAGTTGAGCATTTAGTGCGTGTTGAATTATTTTAGAAAGTATTAAAGATGAGTTTCAATAAAGATGAACTTGAAGCCCCTGAATGGGTTAATACTGATTTTTTTAAATTGGTTTTAGAAAATTCCGAGAAATGTAAGGATATTAAGGTAGGCCATTAAAAATTGTTAATAAAACCAGGCTTTGTGTAGTTATCAAAGATAAAGATTTACCTTTTTATCGTAGTTTTTGGAGCTGAATTCAAAATTTATAATAAGAACAAAAATACGCAATTTTACGCATAGTTGTTTCCTGTGAACGGTGGGGGGGGGGGGGTATTGGGATACCAAAAAATTTAAAAAATCTTACGACAAAAAGTGAACCTTTAGATATTTCCGAATTTATATTCTGAAAGAAGCTTGATGGGCTTTCCGGCCCAACTTCGGGAAGCGGTTAAAATTTTTCGCGTGATGAAAAAGTCTATGAAAAAATGAAAGTAAAAAATTTCAAATTTCAAATTCGAAGTAAGTACAGCCTCATCAGACGAAATATGAAAACGTATACAAAGCCATTGCAAACACTTGGGTGTTGAATTTCGTAAAATTTTGAAATAGGTTTTCGACCGATTTCATGGGAAGCAATTTGATATCTCATCAGATATTGCCGATTTTGCAAAATTTTGTGAAAACGTAAGGAACCCCGTCACAGACACTTGGGGGTTGAGTTTAAAAAAAAAATTAATTGGTTTTTAGGCCATTACAAATGCTCATAGAAGTAATAACAAATTGTATATTTCATCGCACCAAAAGGATTGAGAAAATTGTGAAAATAGGTGCAACCCTCTTAAACCCTCTTAGATTAGATTGGAAATGGGGGTTGGTATGGTTAACCTGCCACGGAATCCACTGTTGCGCCAATCGGGACGTCCTCCCGGATTGACTGTGATTCCTCTTCAATCTCTGCGCTATCAATGACACTTAGTATTTTGTGAAGAGGAATTGTCAGGAATTCCGATGGTTCCATAAAACCCTGACCGAAGTGACGGTGTTTAGTGTTTCGTCTTCGTCACCCTCTTCGTTTAATATCCAAAAATCCTGAAATTAAAGTTTGGGATTGTGTAGTAGTCCTGAGGAAATAACAATCAAATCAATATCTCTTCAGATCCAAGAGGTACATAATATGTTGGAATTTGTAAAGACGTATGAAACCGCTTTACACCTTCAAAAAATAGAATATCAAAAAATTGTAAAATTGGTTTGCAATGTTTTCAAATAAAAACCCTGTCAAACTTTTAAAGCTAGTCTAATAGCTTATCAAACGTAAGAGGGGAAACGTATGTAGCCCTCTTACACCCACCAGGGGTTGAATATACAAAAATCCTGAAATGTTTAGATAAATATAAAAAAGGCTCGTGTGAGTAAAAATCAATTTGATGTATTATCACATCTAAGGTCCGTTCCTACTATCGTCAGTTAAACTCTAATCGGAAATTTAACTGGAAGTTTTGTATGAAATTCTTCAGTTAAAGTTCCAGTTAGAACGTAGCTGAAGATCGTAGGAACGGGCCTAAGAGATACTCGTATGTAGGAATTTGTGAAAACATCTTCAACACTTGTTAACCTATTGCCCGGTATTTCAATATAAAAGTAACTTACGCAGTTTTGACTAACTAATAGTTAAAATAATATTCCGTGTTTATATATCGGATAACCTTCAAAGTGTTAGTAAAAGTGACTTTCAAGTTAACTCATACTTTAGGCATCAGTTAACTTCTGCTTCTATTTTACTGATAATTAGAAGAAATTTCTAAATTTAATGTAATTGTTTTTGTTTGTGGAATTTACTTATTATCGATAAGCTTTTAAGTATACTTACTTACTTAAACTGTTAAGTATAGGCACTTACTTACTATTTACAAACTTGAAACCAAGCGTTTTTGGAAATACGCTTAACATGTTAACTGATAGTTAACTCCCAGTTAACTTGTTGGCATTAGTTACGAAACTTCCAAGTTAACTTTACATTGAAATACCGGGCATTAGGGGTTAAAAAGGAAAAATACTGAGAACAGGTATTAATAGACTGTGGAAGTGAAAAGTTATTTGGCTTGATTGATACGGCTGAATTCGTGAAAATGTATTTATATACTTATAATGTTAGAGTAGCTTTTTTGTTATTGGTTTGCTCTGACTTATCACGAGGCGTATGATGCAATTGTGGAACTTTATTTAAAAGATATTTCTAATTCACCAATCAGACATGTAATTTGTTTCTGCGAATTGTAATTTAGTTAATTATATTCCTCGGCAAGTATTTCTAATAATAATTTTGTTTCTATTTTACAGATAATTGATTACAAAATAACACCGGCATCAATGCGTGGTGATCATTTCGCTAGTATTATGTTTCGTGTGAATATTCAGTATTCAACAAATAAAACCCCTAATGGAAATATTTTGATAATAATAAAAACACTGCCGGTAGAAGAAGGATATAAAAAGGAAATGCTTAGCACTATTGATTTGTTTGGAACAGAAATCACAATGTACACCAAAATTCTGCCAAAGTGTGCGGAAATTTTGAAAAATGCTGGCGTAACAGATCTCTTTGCACCAAGGTAAACAAAATAACCTAAATTGAAAAAAAGAAATTTTTGTACATGATAAAATATTTCTTCTTCTAAAAATTGCAGGTTGCTATACCAATCACTAGAGCCTCATAAAGTTGTTGTGTTTGAAGATCTTAAAGAGCTCGGCTATTCGATGAATCCTTCATTTTCAGTCAGCGATACTGATTTGAAAATAATTTTTGCGAAACTGGCACAAATGCATGCCAGTACTTTTAAAATGGCAGCTGATGTAAGTAAATAGAATCATTCATTTAAATAAAGCCAGTAACATTTTATTCATCCTTTCAGGGTAATACTGAAATGAAAAAATTGCAAGGCAGTTTATTCAGTATTCCGGATTTAAGAGAAATGGCTATGTTCAGCTCAGGTATTACACAATTATTGGATTTACTTGAAACAATACCAGAGCTTAAATTATGTGCTGATAAAATCAGGAAATTTAAGCAGGATGCATTAACAGATAAATGCATCAAATCGCTGAACATTCCTGGATCCTATAATGTCCTGAATCACGGAGACTATCATGTAAAGAATATGATGTTTAAGCACATTGACGACAAGATATCTGAAGTTGTACTTGTAAGTATATAGATTTTTATTTTCATTGTTCATCAAGACTCCTCCATCGAAGAATCGCTAAAAAGAATTATTATTATCAAAGAATCGCTCAACTTACAAGTCTCTATATAGAAACAAAATATCTCATCGGGTCTAAGAGTGTTTGGTTGAATTTGTAAGGCTAAGTTCGTTAACGGGCAAAATCGTCCTACTCCTTCGGGTAGCTGCCATACAAAGTGTCCTTAAAACACGTGTTCAAGAATATTGGTTTATAGCTTCAGAAGGGCTTTACCTACGTTTTTGAAATTTTGTATGTATTATTTTTCCAAGAGTTGGAGCTAAATGCATGATTATGAAGAAAATCCAATTAGTCCTTCGTGTACCTGCCATACAAATATCCTGTAAAAATGACTTCACTTAATTTACGGAACTCACTATAACTTAATTCGGAATTTTGTACAAATTAGTTTTGAGTGAAGACAAAGTTTAGGTTTACTAGTCAGCGAAATCATTTAACTCCTTCTGGTAGCTGCCACATAAGATATCGTTAAAACACTAGTACAAGAATATTGGCCGGTAACTTCATAAGGATTTAAGCTACGACTTTGAAATTTTGTGTGTCTTAATTTTCTAATAGTTGGAGCTAAATGTATGATTATGAAGAAAATCCTATTAGTCCTTCGAGTGGCTGCCATACAAATATCCTGTTAAAATATCTTCATTCAATTCACGAAACTCACTATAACTGAAGTAATCGTTTAGCAACGAGCTCAGAATTTTGTACAAATTAGTTTTGAGTGCAAACAAAGTTCGTGTTTACTAGTCAGCGAAATCCTTTTACTCTTTCTGGTACCTTCCATACAAAAAATCCTTAAGACACGTGTTCAACAGTATTTTCGATAACTTTTGAACGCTTCAAGCTACGAATTTGAAATTTTGTACACATTAATTTTTGAATGGTTCCATGGAAAAGAATGAATATGTAAGTAATTGAGTGAGTCCCTGCTCCACCTCCCATATGGAAGTCCTTCAGAAAGGAAATTTTTTTTCCAGTTCAAGATATGAACTTGCATTGTCTTTTAGTTTTGAGTAGCAATCTAATGAAGGACATACAACATGCACACACGTGATACTATTTACTTCATCCCCAGCTACAATATAAATCGGAGCTCTCTCATCTAGATGTATGTTTTTTTACTACAATTCCTTCAATTTTTTTTTCAAATGGACTGCCTTCTGATGTTCCTGCATAAGTCAATAAGTCGCAATTCCGGGCGTAAGCATTTACCGGTTGTCAGGACTTATATACTTTCAAAATTTCCTTCTCAATCGTGCATCTCAATGTTTTTCCTATACGATCGACTATTTACCGACATTTTTACTCTATTATTTTTTGCTTCACCTCCATTCTGAACACTTATTTTTCATAAATTACCTCTGTAGTACATCTACACATATGTATATGTACATATACTATATGTATCAAGTTTCTAGCATAAGCCGTTCTTGAGATACAAAAAACACCTCACTCCCGTGTCAAATTTTTTTTTCTGGGATGACTCTATGGGCGATCTATGAATTCATCGGTTTATAGGTTTCTTTCTTTTGACAATTAAAATTTTTAACTTTTTGCTGTCCATCCTTATGTGTGGAAAAAAAGGGAGAGGGTAAATTACTTCATCCCGAAAACGATGCTCTGGAAACTTTTAAGTACGTTCTTCTGTGCTTCTTTGAAATATAAAGAGTCTGAACTAAACATACACTTTTAGGTTTTTTCAAATAAGCTAAGAAATTAGGTTATTATTAAAATTTGTCCCCATTTCTAATAAAAAGGTAAATAAAGAAAACAATTGCTAGTGCAGTATTAACAAATACAAATTTAAATAAAAAACTTTTAAGATTCGTACACTTCATGCCATCGCCATTTCAAAACTTATTTAAACTATAATATATAATATAATATAAGTATTTGAATAATAATTAAAAAAAATATGCATCTATTAAATTTTATTTTAAAATTTATTTTAACTTTATTTTGCAGTTGGATTTTCAAATATGCCATTGGGGTTCACCAGCACATGATCTTCTTTATATGAGCGTTATTATACCCTATGATATTCGCGATGAAATTTACAAACACTATTTTACGTGTTTCATCGATATTTTGAGAAAAACTAACTTTAAGGGAAAGCTGCCAACATACGACCAATTACAAGCAGAACTACATAAGTTTCGTCATATCGGTAAAATAATAATTATAATATTGATAATTTTTTTAAATATCTATATTTATTATTTAAATTAAAATTTCAGATTTATTCTTGACTGCAACAATGGCTCCATTTATGAATTTAAAAGCAGAAGACATGGATTTTGAAATGGAAGACTTCGTCAGCGGTAAAATTTCTAGCACAGTTTTTTATAGGGCAGAGAGATATGTCGAACTAGTTAAGAAATTAATGCCCATTTATTTAGAGAAAGGTTATTTCGATGACGTAATAAATGAAAATTAATGGATAAAATTGAGAATTTTTTTATATTGACTACAACCAAATAAAGCAAAAAATCAAAACTGGCTGCAACTTTAATCCTTTTATCTTATTTTATTATTTTAATAATATTTCCTGATTTCCACTATTTCCCAGCAGGAAAAGCTTCGTATAGATTGGAAATAGGGGTTGTTGTGGTTAACCTCTGTCACTGAATTCACTATTGTGACGTCCCCCGGATTGGTTACGATTCCTCTTCAATCTCTGTGCTTTCAATGAAGCTGAGTATTTTGCGAAGATGAATGGTCAGGAATTCCGATGGTTCCATGAAACCCTAGGGTAACCTCTGGTAGCCTTCGGGTGACCATGTTTGCTGTAAATTAATGTTACTTCGGTCAGCTGACCGAAGTAACGAAGTCTTTTGTGAGAGGATATGCTCTTGTGTTTCGTCTTCGTCATATGCATATGCTGCAAAATTTGGTCTCAAAGAGAGCAATCCTATTGAGATGCTTCCTCATGTGACAATGCCCAATCAAAGCTCCCACTAGGGTTCAGGGTTGGTAGGTAGCTTTGAGTGTCTGTTGCCCGGTGCTAAGTTCCAGTGAATGGCCGTATCGTTACCCACCAAACATTTTAACTCGTATGTAACTTGTCGGCAGCTTATATTAGACAAGCAAAACCCTTGCGGCAACAATTGCAAAAGCCTCGAAAGTAAGTTATACGGCGGACCAAAATGCTTCTTGCTGGCAAGTCTAAAATTGTCACTTATAAGTAACTTGCCAAATTATCATTTTGAGCAAGGGAACTGATAAACTACCCTTGCTTAAAGCGATAATCAGGCAACTTGCGGTTAAGTTGCCATTTGTAACTTACCGGCAAGAATCATTTTAGTCCACCGTATAACTTACTTTCGAGGCTTTTGGAATTGTTTCTGCAAGGGTTTTGCTTGCCTAATATAAGCTGCCAACAAGTTGCATACGAGTTAAAATCTTTGGTGGGCTTATTTCTCTAGTTGAAGAAAGTTTAGGCGAATCTCTTTGAGTTTTAGGTTCTAAACAGTAATTCACTAAATGGAATGACTCTTTTGAGATACTACACTATTAATTTGCTCGCCGGTTATTAAAAACCACTTTTACTCGTACCAAAAAAACCAATATTATATAATAGTTTTAGCACTCACTTCTTTCCGACGGATGCGTAGCAAAGAACTAATTCATTTCCTAAAAGCGGTCCATTTTTAAAAAAATACCTTACAAATTACGATCCTTTTGCAAGCATTTGGCAAGAATTTCTAAATCCTTGTCTGTGGCAATTACAATACAATTCGATGAAAGGGTGAGCTGATCGCATGTCGTTTCCTCTTGCCTATTGCTTGCTGCCAGCAAACCCTCGCCAATATGTTTGCTGGGTACCTTCATAGCCATTGTGACCAGTGTGACCGTTTTGATAGTTCTCAGGGTAGCAAATTTGGGTAGCAATTCTTGACTTGGGTAGCAAAAATATTTTTTAATACTACTTTTAAGTAAATGGAACAGTTACGTCATTACATGCTTATCTGTTACTTATAACACTGTATATCCACTACAAAATTAAAATGTTTAAAGATAAAATAATATTTTAAAGCGTGTAATTTGGTTAGGAAAATCAAAATTCTCACAAAATGCACATTTTGCCCTTCGACTATTTTTTTGATTTTAAAGTTTTGGAATCCCTGGATTCGTCTCGTCTCGGACTACAATTTTAAAACTAAATTGAGCTTACATATGTACATGCTTACTAAAAAGCAGTCCTAAGCATTTAAAACTTAGTTTTTAAAAACCCAGTTAGTGGCAAAACCAGCCTGGTTTCTTTGAGTTTGGTTTCGAAAGGTGACCAATACTATCAGTTCCAAAACCAGACATATATTTTCTTATTTTTTTTGATACAACACTGTTTTAGACTATTTTAATACACTTTTTACTTTATTATTTTAATAATACAGTATTTGTTATAGTTTGGTAATGGTATAATAGAATCCTTGAATCTTATAAAATCGAACAGCTCATAGTTAATATAACCTTGCACAATCGTTGATTTGAGTTTTTCCGTTGTACGTTTGTGCTTCAAGGCTGTAAGGAGAAGAAAAATGTTGAATCCCGCTGTTGATGGGATTCGATGTCGTGCCTTTAGCTTTGAGCTTAATATATCCTAGCGAACAACAACCATAAATTCCATCAAATTGGTTTAAATATTGGGAGGTCCTCAATACCACCTACCTTTAGTTATGGTTGCGATGGCAAGTAATTCGGTCCAACATAATTCGCGATAATGAAAAGCAATACCACTGGATGTAAGGGTGTTTCTGATAGTAGGCATGATAAACCCTTTGACGAGTCTATGCCATCCGATGACGAAACAGCTCCTTTATACCTAGTTCAACACAGTCTTATAAAAACTGGCCTATCCACTGAAGGTGTTAAGGACCAGCGACTAATCAACAGTTGGGGATTTCGTGTGTTCACTCCACTGACGCCGGAAAACAACAAACATTTAATCAAATTTTATTCCATTCCAAAAAAGAATATTTTGTGCGATTTTTTATTTTTTAAAAAAATCATATGGATATTTTGCCTAGAAGCTGCATAATCAATTATTGCCATTTTGCCACAATTTTGTTGAAATAAATATAGCTGTTATGTTACTAGTTTTTCATGGTCATGCTACCATTGAAGCTATTAAATGTTAAGAGTTTGTTGTTCTTTCCAGTGTCAGTGGAGTGAAGCTCCAATACGAAATCCCCGACTGTTGATTGACCGTAGTACTTGACGAATTTTTGGAAAGAACTTTCACTGGAGAGGCCAGTTTATCATAAGATTTTGTGTTGGACTAGGTCCGAAGGAGCTGTTTCGTCATCGGAATGCAGAAGACTCTTCAGAGGGTGTATTCTAGCCAACTTCCGAAACACCCTGACAGCTGGTGGAATTGCTGAGGCAAATTCTATATAGCCACATCGTAATCCAAGTTCATTTCCACGAATAATGTAATCGGGAACTCGCCGGACATCTACCTTATACTAAAGGCGGGACGTATATGGCTATGAAATGGTTGTAACCTTGGATAACCATATGGCTATGAATCTTGAAAATCTGTTGTTAAGTCCGGGGCCCAGTGGGTCCAACGCAAAACTTATTTTTACCAATACTTTTATGTTACTAGTTTTTCATGGTCATGCTACCATTGAAGCTATTAAATGTTAAGAGTTTGTTGTTCTTTCCAGTGTCAGTGGAGTGAAGCTCCAATACGAAATCCCCGACTGTTGATTGACCGTAGTACTTGACGAATTTTTGGAAAGAACTTTCACTGGAGAGGCCAGTTTATCATAAGATTTTGTGTTGGACTAGGTCCGAAGGAGCTGTTTCGTCATCGGAATGCAGAAGACTCTTCAGAGGGTGTATTCTAGCCAACTTCCGAAACACCCTGACAGCTGGTGGAATTGCTGAGGCAAATTCTATATAGCCACATCGTAATCCAAGTTCATTTCCACGAATAATGTAATCGGGAACTCGCCGGACATCTACCTTATACTAAAGGCGGGACGTATATGGCTATGAAATGGTTGTAACCTTGGATAACCATATGGCTATGAATCTTGAAAATCTGTTGTTAAGTCCGGGGCCCAGTGGGTCCAACGCAAAACTTATTTTTACCAATACTTTTATGTTACTAGTTTTTCATGGTCATGCTACCATTGAAGCTATTAAATGTTAAGAGTTTGTTGTTCTTTCCAGTGTCAGTGGAGTGAAGCTCCAATACGAAATCCCCGACTGTTGATTGACCGTAGTACTTGACGAATTTTTGGAAAGAACTTTCACTGGAGAGGCCAGTTTATCATAAGATTTTGTGTTGGACTAGGTCCGAAGGAGCTGTTTCGTCATCGGAATGCAGAAGACTCTTCAGAGGGTGTATTCTAGCCAACTTCCGAAACACCCTGACAGCTGGTGGAATTGCTGAGGCAAATTCTATATAGCCACATCGTAATCCAAGTTCATTTCCACGAATAATGTAATCGGGAACTCGCCGGACATCTACCTTATACTAAAGGCGGGACGTATATGGCTATGAAATGGTTGTAACCTTGGATAACCATATGGCTATGAATCTTGAAAATCTGTTGTTAAGTCCGGGGCCCAGTGGGTCCAACGCAAAACTTATTTTTACCAATACTTTTATGTTACTAGTTTTTCATGGTCATGCTACCATTGAAGCTATTAAATGTTAAGAGTTTGTTGTTCTTTCCAGTGTCAGTGGAGTGAAGCTCCAATACGAAATCCCCGACTGTTGATTGACCGTAGTACTTGACGAATTTTTGGAAAGAACTTTCACTGGAGAGGCCAGTTTATCATAAGATTTTGTGTTGGACTAGGCCCGAAGGAGCTGTTTCGTCATCGGAATGCAGAAGACTCTTCAGAGGGTGTATTCTAGCCAACTTCCGAAACACCCTGACAGCTGGTGGAATTGCTGAGGCAAATTCTATATAGCCACATCGTAATCCAAGTTCATTTCCACGAATAATGTAATCGGGAACTCGCCGGACATCTACCTTATACTAAAGGCGGGACGTATATGGCTATGAAATGGTTGTAACCTTGGATAACCATATGGCTATGAATCTTGAAAATCTGTTGTTAAGTCCGGGGCCCAGTGGGTCCAACGCAAAACTTATTTTTACCAATACTTTTATGTTACTAGTTTTTCATGGTCATGCTACCATTGAAGCTATTAAATGTTAAGAGTTTGTTGTTCTTTCCAGTGTCAGTGGAGTGAAGCTCCAATACGAAATCCCCGACTGTTGATTGACCGTAGTACTTGACGAATTTTTGGAAAGAACTTTCACTGGAGAGGCCAGTTTATCATAAGATTTTGTGTTGGACTAGGTCCGAAGGAGCTGTTTCGTCATCGGAATGCAGAAGACTCTTCAGAGGGTGTATTCTAGCCAACTTCCGAAACACCCTGACAGCTGGTGGAATTGCTGAGGCAAATTCTATATAGCCACATCGTAATCCAAGTTCATTTCCACGAATAATGTAATCGGGAACTCGCCGGACATCTACCTTATACTAAAGGCGGGACGTATATGGCTATGAAATGGTTGTAACCTTGGATAACCATATGGCTATGAATCTTGAAAATCTGTTGTTAAGTCCGGGGCCCAGTGGGTCCAACGCAAAACTTATTTTTACCAATACTTTTATGTTACTAGTTTTTCATGGTCATGCTACCATTGAAGCTATTAAATGTTAAGAGTTTGTTGTTCTTTCCAGTGTCAGTGGAGTGAAGCTCCAATACGAAATCCCCGACTGTTGATTGACCGTAGTACTTGACGAATTTTTGGAAAGAACTTTCACTGGAGAGGCCAGTTTATCATAAGATTTTGTGTTGGACTAGGTCCGAAGGAGCTGTTTCGTCATCGGAATGCAGAAGACTCTTCAGAGGGTGTATTCTAGCCAACTGCATTCCGCATTCCGATGACGAAACAGCTCCTTCGGACCTAGTCCAACACAAAATCTTATGATAAACTGGCCTCTCCAGTGAAAGTTCTTTCCAAAAATTCGTCAAGTACTACGGTCAATCAACAGTCGGGGATTTCGTATTGGAGCTTCACTCCACTGACACTGGAAAGAACAACAAACTCTTAACATAAATATAGCTGGTTTTGAAACTGGACGGACTCATTTGATAGTCAAAGTATGTATTATATTTTTGGCGTTATTACGGCTAATTTTACCAGGGTAGCAAATTTAGTCATGTAGTAACATAGTAGCAACAAATTATCGATAGTAGCATTTTGCTACCATCGTAGCACTTGTGGTCACACTGATTGTGACCCGGAATACAAATGAGGTCAACTCTGTTCTTATTTCCGAGTTCAATTAGGCATCTGAGGCAATTCCAAACAAGTTTGGAGTAGATTTGATCAGACTGAAGTACCATTATTGCAGCCTTGCTGTCCGAGAGAATATATTTGTTTGTTTTTGTAGCCCCGTCTGATATTTTCTCTAATGCATAGTTCAATAGCATGATTCTCCGCCTAAAAAACAGTGGATGTTGTGTGCATGCTACAGTAGAATTTAACATCTGGGCGCCATAAACTCCTGCTCTAACATTTTGATCTGTTTTAAATCCGTCTGTGTACCAGATTATGGATCCTGGGTATGGAGTGGGTTTGTTTGCTGCCCAATCCTTTGTAAGGACGGAAATCTTCGGGTAAATTTCCGCTTACAACAATGACCATGCTAAGAAACTGAAATACCGAGAAGCAGGACGTAAATGGACCGCATGTAACTTTTTCGTCATATACGATATAATTCGCAGCCAGTGCATGTTCAGGCCCGTATATAACCCAAAACGATCGACCAGAAAAGGGTCGACAACGCTCAGCATAGTCGCGGGTTTAACTAACCTTTTTCCCAAAGCAAATCTGACGTTGACCTTTTTTTGAACGAAATGACCTATGTTTGAGTCTGTGGCTTATAGGAGTCCGTCAAATTCTTAGGCTCAAAGTACTTCAAGAAACGGCTAAAAACCGGCCATGCCAAGCGGGTTTTAGGGCTGTGGCTTATAGAAGTCCGCCTAAAACTTAGAACGGCCAACCGGGTAACGTGTTCGCACGGAGCCAAACAGACCACGACGGAACGAGGAGAGCTACGACGCAACGGTTACTCCTGGCCATGCTGAGGAAATCTAAGGTCTGTGGCTTATAGAAGTCCGCTTAGATCAGCCAACCAGTCCCGTGCACATAACCACGGAACCGTGCTCCACCAGGACCAAGACGCGGAGAGAGAGACGCAAGACGAGGAAGTAGCGCGACCCGGGACCCCAGGCGGAACGCAAACGGCCATCCGAGGACGATGACCTAGGAACCCGAGCGACATAGAAGACACCAGCGGTGACACCGAGCAACGCACGGAGAAATAGGACGCACTAAACAACGCAACGCAACGCAGCGCCACGCCACGAAGCAACGCAGCGCCACGAGACGCACAGAGCTACGCCCCACACGAAGCGACGCAACGCAGCGCCACGCGACTAAGCAACGAATCGCTACGTCAGGCACGAGCAACGCAACGCACGGAGATACGCAACAACGCCCAGCACGAAGCCACGCAACGCACCGAGTACCGCAACGCAGAACCACGCAGCACACAGGGCAACGCCACGCACGAAGCGACGCAGCGCACAGAGCAACGCAACGTATCCAGCAACGTAACGCGACGGGCAACGCAACCGAACACAGTAGACGCGGATGAGTACCAAAGTGATAATAATAAGTAAATAATATTATAACCGCTAATTTAAGTGAATCAAGTGAATTAACTAGAACTAAGTCAAACAACAGAATAACATAACCTCTAACTCATATGAAATAGGAAATGTAATAATAAGTATAAATATTAGTAAGAACCTGAATAAATAAGTTGAAGTCCAACTAAATAAATTTTTGTAACGAACCCTTGGCGCCCGATGCGCCTACCCCGGAAATCGAGTCGTTACACCTTTCAGGTAGGATAACCTTGAATGGCCTTGTGAAATTAAATTTCGGTACTATTGAATCAAAAAGAGTAAGCAGTAAGTAAGAACCTTCTGTGAGAGGTACCTCCAATGTTTAAGTGTAGTATTTGTGAAAGTGTATTTAGTAAATAAATGATTTTCTTATAATAATCTTTTATATACCTATGCAAATATTCGCAAATTTAACTACAGTAGTCTCCCGGTAACGTGAACAAGCGTTAACGTGAACATACCGTTACTGTGAACAGCATATATTTTCTATTGACTAATCTACAACGTGAACAAAAATGTTACGTCAAACGTGAACAAAATCAATCAAGTGTAGATTTCATTCACAGAGGTAACGGAGATGGCAGCACTCCGTTTCTGTATAAAGCACTGTGAAGCATTTTGAAGTTTAAGCGACTGTTTTTGTATGGAGCGTTTCATGCCCGGTGGCAGTGAAATGCAAATATTAGCCTAGTATTTAAAGATTGGGCTTTTTTTCGTTTCAATACCGGGGTTTAACATATAAGTGAGTAAGATGCTGATAGTAGCATAGTGAATATCGCCGTCGCTGCACGCCATCTCCATTATACATATGTATATCTCTATGGTTGTTATGTATAAAAAGTATAAATTAAAACTTACACTTGAAATTCAATCTTAAGCCTTTTTCTGTCTAAAATTGCGTTTGATTTAATACTACCGCTAACGTGAACACTCCCGCTAGTGTAAACGCGTCCGGTTTTATTCTGTTCACGTTACCGGGAGAGTACTGTATTTGAATTTTATTGATTCTCTAAGGGAAATAGTACCTAAAATTTTCCATGTTTTAAGACCGGGATTACTATGGCAGACTTCCAGGGCGCAGGGAAATAATTAAGTTTGATACAACGGTTGATAATATGAGTCAATCTTATAAGAGTAATAACATTAGTAATTCTGTAACAATTGTATGAAATAAACATCATCCACTTAAAGTATTCTTCTCTAAAATATCATCATGATTAATCTAAAAATGAAATATGGTATATACTACCATGACTTTAGATCGATCTTTAAAAGCAAACCGGGTGAGGTGAGCTTGAAATCAAATAATCTTAAGCACGATAGCGACTATCTTCGATTGGTTCAGATGTCAAGCTACCTACATATATAAATAAACATTTTAATAATATTTCCTCAGTTGTGAAGTTTCGTTTGTTATGCTTAAGTGTACGTAAAAATGTTTTAGAAAATACTAAAAATGAGTTACAACAAAGATGAACTTGAAGCACCTGAATGGGTTAATTCTGATTTTTTTAAATTGGTTCTAGAAAATTCTGAGAAATGCAAGGATGTCAAGGTAAGTCATATTAATAATTTAGATTAATAAATACAAGGCCCTGCATTGATGAAACTATTACACATGGATTATTCCATAATTGGGGTTCATTCTGTAACTTCAAACACATACCTATAGCTTATAAATACTTTCTTTACCACTTTAAGGGCCGTATTATTCACCTCGGATTATTTATAACTTCTGATTAAAAACCGGTTTTTCCTCAGAAAAAACCGGAATTACGCAGCAGTTATAAATAACCCGAAGTGAATAACACGGCCCTAAATATAACTTGAGCTAGTTAAATTCGAAAAGGGAATCAACAAAGGATTATCTTTTGGAATCACATTAAATTTTTATAAATAACAGTGACGTTCGAGGATAGGGATTCTACAACTTTGACTTAATTTAACTCAATTTGCATAGATGACCGAGCGAAGTATGCTATAAGTATATATTTTTTTGGAAATACTATGTCTCATATCTCGAGAATAGAATTATAATAGATAGAATAGATAACAGAATTTTTACAGTGAAATGGTAGATTCCAACCTGCAGTGACATTTTTTACCACATTTCTAGCTTTGCCCGAAAAAGTTATGACTTCTCCGTTAGTAGATTTTTTTCCATTTTTTCATCATTCATTCATGTTTCTTATCAGTTTGTTGTTTTACTCACTCAATATTACACAATTACTGTTTTTTTAATAAGAATTTTTTCGATAGGTTTAGGTTTTGTTGCCATAACTAAGCACGACAAAGGATATAAAATTTTTTTCTTTTTACTAGTAACTTCTAAATATACCCACCAAGTTTGAACTTTCTAGCATAAGCCACTCGAGAGATAGAAAAAACATACCCACTCCGCTCTATCACAATTAATATTTTTTTTAGAAAGTTTTACTCTAGAATAACGAGGAGGTTGTTTGGAATTTTATTTTTTTCTCGCATCTCAGCATTAAACGTGTTCCGGACTTCTACTTGAAAAATTATACATAAATTCCAGATGCCCACACCAGTGGCGGCTCGCCGCATAAAGCTAGTGAGGCTGAGCTTTAAGCTTATGTTACACTGTTCTGAGTTTTATTTGTATTCGCCTACTTCGCATTGCATATTTCTGCAATTTGACAGCGTGGTCATAAAGTGTAACACAGGCTTAAAGCTCAGCCTCATCAGCTTTATGCGGCGAGCCGCCACTGCCACAACACGGACTTCACCTGCGACTTCGGTAAAGTAAGCAAATGGCCTGCGACCGCCGCAAGTTAGGCAAAATCAAAGTCGAAGTTCGTGTTCTGTTTATTACTTTATTATTCTGTTTAGTACTTTATTATCACAATGGTGCAATCTTTTCCAGTCGGAGAATATGTGACCTTTGTGAACTGCTTTGGTAATGACAATAATAACAATTTATTAATAACAAAAGACAAAGTTAATTTCGTACTTCTAATATTAAATTTACTCTTTTTTTCAGATAATTGATTATAAAATAGCACCAGCATCACTGCTCGGTGATCACTTCGCCAGTATTATGTTTCGTGTGAATATTCAGTATTCAACAAATAAGAATCGCAACGGAAACATTTCGATAATAATAAAAACACTCCCGGTAGCAGAAGGATATAAGAAGGAAATGCTTGCCGAGTCTGGAATCATTGAAATGGAAACTGTAATGTACAGCGAAGTTCTGCCAAAGTGTTCTGAAATTTTGAAACATGCTGGTGTGAACGATCTCTTTGCAGCAAGGTAAATTAAATCATCACCTAAATTAGAATTGAGTTCTAAATTTCTACATGCAAAACTTATTTTTTTTTTTCTAAACTTTACAGGATGCTGTACCATTCATTCGAGCCTCATAAAGTAATTGTTTTTGAGGATCTCAAGGAGCTCGGCTTTTCAATGTATCCTTCGTACTTTGCCAGCAATACTGATTGGAAGCTAATTTTCGCGAAATTAGCACAAATGCATGCCAGTACTTTTAAAATGGCAGCTGATGTAAGTTAACATAATGATTCCTTTAAATTATAGCAACTAACATTCAATTCGGTTGTTTCAGGGTAACACTGATATTCATAAGATTAAAGGAACTTTATTCTTTGGTGGTTCAGATTTAAAAGAAATTCCTATGTTCAGCTCAGGTATTCCTCTATTGTTGAATTTGATTGACACAATTCCAGAGCTTAAGTTGTGTGCTGATAAAATCAGGCAATTTAAACCGGAGGCCTTATTAAATAAATGCATGGAATACGTCAATATTCCTGGATCCTATAATGTCCTGAATCACGGAGACTTTCATGTAAAGAATATGATGTTTAAACACACTGACAATAAGAAGATTTCAGAAGCTGTACTTGTAAGTTTTAGATGCAAAATTTTCGATTCTAAATCTAAGGAACCACTTCTGCTAGGAGGCTGAAAGTTGGAACTTATGTAGTATTATGATAGCGAACCCGTTGAGAAATGTGTGAGTGAGGGGTAAACAATGCGTGTGAAACGGAAATGGCTTATGGTATGAAGTTGAATCTTAGTACCTATATCTAATGTGCTACTAGAGTAATTTAAACTAAAAAAAATCGGCGAACAGTCTGCTTGAAACTTAATTACTTTATGGGTAGAAGTCCGAAACGTGTTTAATTCTGAGATGCGGTGTTGGAGACTATGGAGTATGGGACTGACGACCTAAGGAATAAACAGGGGGCTATTTGGAACGGTATTTTTAAGTTGACAGTTGCAAAGTAACCTACACCGCATCTCAGCATTAGACACACTTCAGACTTCTACCCATAAAATAATAAAGTTAAGCCCAGACTGTTGGTCGACTTATTTTGTTCAAATATAGTTAGCCTCTTATCTTTGTAATAATAAGGTGAATCAGAATGTTGCGAATTGATATTGAATTCGATTTGTTTGTTGTAATATGCTCTATTGGTATAAATTGGCATTAGATCACGAGAATGCGATTAAAAAAATCATTTATCATATGAATTTATATGTCATGCACGGTAAATGTGTGTCTATTAATATTAATTTCTGTCCAATTTTATCACAATAAAAGTGCTAAAGGCTCGTGTCCACTGGCAAGTAGCTTGCGACATTTCTTGCTAGAGTAATTTGGTGCGATGTGTACACTATCTGTCAAATTGCAGCAATTTTACTCTAGCAAGTAGCTCTACAAAAATCTTGCAAGTAAAACTTGCGCTTCCGTGTACACTTCATCATCAAAATTTCGTTGAACTGTCAAAACGAAAAAGAAAAATACCACAACTCTGGATAAAGTTTCACATTGGAAATGAGCAAAAACGTGTACTCGGAACTTCACTTAGATTCTCCGTTCATACTTCGCACGTAAACTATGGAACTACGACTCCTAAAACTGAACTTAACCTCACACCCAATGCAATTGTACTGACTTGCTGAAAAATTTCGGAACCGATCGGAACTTTCTTGCGAGATCTCAACTCTCGCAAGTTAGCGTGTACATTCACAACTTGCTTGAAAAGGCAAGCGTTTGCTGGCTAGAGCAAAAACTTGGGCAAATGCGCTCTCGGAACCGTGTACACATGCAGCAATAAATGTCATAGAGCAACTCTAACAAGTTTTGTTTGCTAGTGGACACGAGCCTTAACGCCTAATTTGAATATAAATTGGAAAAATTTGTTATTAATTATGAAAATATTATTTTAATTTTGTCTTCTAGTTGGATTTTCAAATATGCCATTGGGGTTCACCAGCATTTGATCTTCTTTATATGGGCGTTTATGTACCCTATGATATTCGCGATGAAATTTATAAACACTATTTTACGTGTTTCATCGATATTTTGACTAAAACTGGTTATAAGGGAAAACTCCCAACACTTGATCAATTAAATGCAGACTTACATAAATTTCGTCACATTGGTAAGATAATAATTAATATATGCACATACATATAAATTTCATATCCGTTTTATGTTTTTTCTATTTAAATTTAAATTTCAGATTTATTCTTGCTTGCAACATTTGCTCCATTGATGGGGGAAGAAAATATAGAATTTCAACCGGAAGACTTCATGAGCGGCAAAGTTTTTAATGAAATATTTTATAAGTCCGAGAAATATGTTGCACTAGTCAAGAAACTATTGCCGATTTATTTAGAAAAAGGTTATTTCGATGACTTAATATATGAAAACTAGCACTCGAACTAGAAGTTTCCTTTCCTTATGCGGCTAAAAATCTAAAATTTGTTAAAAGATGGTGGAAGGAGATATTATATACTTTAAATTTGAATTTTTTCCTGAATAACGTTTCCAAAACATTTATTGACACAAATTTGAAAAAGTGATCGCTTTTCAAATTTATTAAGCTTAGGTCGTTTCTGAATACCGTGCTTCGTTTACGTCTATGTAGATGTCACAGTATAGCCATAACCATTCATCCGATTACGATGAAACTTAGCTGTATATTGTGCGCATGCCCGCGAAGGATGGTGGATAGAGGATGGAGTAACGGAAAAACGAAAAATATAATCAACTAAAAAACCTTATATACAAATTGACCTACTTAACCTAACTTATAGTACTTTAAAACTAAATAAAAATAAATAAAATACGATCGCAGTTGTATTTATTAGATGTATGTGCATAATATGAATAGAAGGAACTTATAGGATAGATGTAACTATAGTGGATTTGTGACATATCTTTACCTGTTTAAAAATAAAAATTGGGGTTTATGAGCTATAATATTAATCGATGAAACTTCAGCCTCGTGGTGAAGACGATTTGAAACATATAAAATCTACGGAAAATGATATGAAACATAAGAAAACCGGATAAAGAAGAATAACAAGCCCGGATAACCGAAAAAATAGCACCACAATTTTAATATTGACCAATTTCAACGTCAAATTGACCAGTTAAGTTCGATATTATCTACAAGTAGTTCTTAATAGTAGTAGCAGTAGATATTATATTGTTATAACCCTTTTTAAAAGATTTCGTTGGGCGCAATAAGAATAAAACACTGGTGTGAAGAAAAACGCGTAAGAAAAGACAACTAGATCGTTGGAGGAGGCGATGTTCTTTTCTCTAGTTTGGATGTTCTTTTTTCTAGTTCATGTTAATGTGTTTTTTGTATAAAAAGGAGATATTATTTGATCAAATTAAAATAAACAAAGGCGAACATAATTAAAATTAGTTGTTTGATTCTATAATCAAAATAAGTTTACAACAATATACTACAATAAAAGAAAAAGAAGATTCATATTAGAATTGCGAAAATGTTTAAGTAATGGAGCTCTACAAAGCAAATTTCCTATTGTGCAAAAGTTATCATCACTCTCTCTGTACCATAATGCCCCTAATAAAAGTCTTATTTTTAGAACTTGCCACAACTATAGCTCTACCTACCAAGTTTTAGTTGTATATCATAAGCGATTCTGGAGATGTGAAACTCGAAAACGCTACAATTTTTTCCTCGTATAAATTCTAAGCTTTTATTTTTATATCAGTTCTTGAAATATGAGACACGATTCTTTAGAAAAATTCCCCCACTTCCTTGCTTCACTGTCGATATTAACCGTTTACGAAAAAAAATCTAGGATATCTCTATATCGATCTTAGCTTTCGAGCATTTCGGAGGTATTGTTTTTTCTCACACCCACACTATTCCAATATCGACCATATTTTAAGAACTATTCAAGTTTTATATAAATTTCAAGTTTCAGCAGGTTGAGAATATCTAAAATCTCAACTGAACACAAAACAAGAACGAAACAAGAAGATATATCCGGTTTACCAACTCAACAAATTTCAACTTACAAACAATACAAAACGATTCCACAACCGGCTTTCGAACTAAATGTGGTTTAAAGCAGGGAGATGGTCTAGCCCCCACGATTTTCAACTTGTCACTAAAGTATGTCATCCGAAAAACCATGGTCGACACCAATAGGACACCCAATTTGTAGCATACGCTGACGATATATGTAAACATCTTCGCAAGATCCTTCCCTAGTGCTGAGGAGGTATTTGTCAGTCTTGACTCTGCCACAACGTACACCAGAAAGAGAACGCCAATCAGACAGAATATACCAATTTCGGAGCATAATTTGAAAAGTATACACAACTTCATAGGTATATCTTTAGGCTAATCTGGAAAAAGACGGTAACGAAAGTGAGAAAAACAATTTAATTCAATTTCCTTTTCAAGGATAACGATTTTGTTCTTTATCCTTGAATATCTCAAAATGTGTACCATTAGTTTTTTTCTTTTTTATATTTTCTGGGTTATAATGTTTTTCAACACACACCAAAAAATTAACTTGGGATCTCAAGGGGATCGGAGTCAAAAAAGTCTAACATTGTTATTAAGAACTAAACTAGCCTTGATTGAGAGCCACTGGTTTTCTTAGATTTTTTGACTCCGATCCTCTTGAGATCCCAAGTTAATCGCGATTGAATCATTCAAGGCTAAAGACAAAATAGTTATCCTTGAGAAAAAACTTCCAAGGATAATTTTTATTCGTATTTTTTTTTTATATTGCGACAAACTTGCGTTTTAAAATAAGCCCTACTTTATTATTCTACGATAATGACTAAGTACCAGAGTTATAAGTAAGCCCTTCTGGCGCATTAAGATTTGAGTGACGACCTTTTGACCAGTCGTCTACTCGAGATAAAAATAAGACGACCTTTTAACCAGCCGTCTACTCGAGATAAAATAAGATAAAGATAAGGAATGTGAGAAGCCGAGGTTTCTTTTAGAGTTAAGTGAAACACAATCGGCAGTCTAAGTTTTAATTTCAAACTAATAATAATCACTTATAACCACGAACTGCATGAAGTTTTATTTAAATTTCGTTACGAAACTCAAGACTTCATAACTCCAGCGATATGAATTTTCGCAGAGGACTCAGATACCATTTTCGCGAAGTCTTTAACATACTATGACTAACAAAAAAAAATTAGATAGAAACAAAAAATTTCAATTATGTATATGGTATTTGTTTCCTCACTAATTCTTCGAGTACATACCTACAAATGTTTGAATTCATAAGCCAAATGTTTGAATTCATAAGCGTTGATTGCTACAACCATAGAGCTATAACTAACGGAGATCGTAAAGCGCCGTTTCTGTATAAAGCACTTTGAAGCATTTTAATGCAAAATTGAACATTTTTGTATGGAGCGTTTCATGCCCGGTGGCAGTGAAATGCAAATAGTAGAGAAGTATTTAATGGTTGGGCTTTTTTTCTTTCTAATACCGGAGTATAACATACATTTGAGTAAGATGCTGATAGTAGCATAGTGAATATCGCCGGTCCTTTGCGAGAAAACCTCCGGCTTCAAAAAAGTCGCTGCATGCTATCTCCATTATACATACATATAGCTCTATGGCTACTACCTACTTGTATCGTTCACATTGAAGAATTATCATTGTTAGTAGAGAGATTCAACTTTTTTTATCGATCACCGGCCCGTAATTGCTGGTGATCGGTCGATAATATCCTTTCTTTTGAAGTCATATTCAAAAAATCACTATACGACACCTACGCACGCTTTGTAACTGGAAAACAAATGAAATTGGAGTTTATAGACCAACAATCAAGCGAGCAGTATTAAAATGTCTTCACAGAGTTTCGTTCAACGCTACTACATTCTAACTTTTTCGTGCTGCTGAATTAAAAAAAATATAACTTACAAGGTGAGCAAATCATTTTGGAGGGTGGGAGGTTCTATTCCCAAACCCTCCCCCCCCCCCCCCCCCGTTACTACGCCAGTGACTAAATGCAATTTTTATAATTACCTACATTAACTACCGTAGTCGGTTTTATAAATTTTTCCACGTTTTAAAAATCCCTGTTTATACTCGTACTTCATTTTATAAATCTAAACATTATTAAAATTTTGCAATCACCGTGATTACGTAACAATGAAATGGGTATGTACCATACTCCTCAATATGTACCACATGTATATGTCAGTATGTACCATACTCCTCAATCAAGAACTAACATAGTGCGTAGAACGAGATAATTGCTCACTATCTATTATACAATACTAATAAGTACAATAAAACCGAATAGGAAATATTAATAATACGGCGTAACAAGAAATGTTTCAGTCGCTAAAAGTTATCCGCGGACTTAATTATTAGTATATTATTTATTGTTTTACGAAAGTTTAAAATGAGCTTTAATAAAGATGAATTGGAAGCACCGGAATGGATTAACTCCGATTTTTTTAAATTGGTTTTGGAGAATTCAGAAAAACGCGAAAGTGTCAAGGTAGGTCACATAATGTTAATTAAACTCAATTATTGCAGTAGTTCCATTAATATAGAGTGTTTCATCAACGAGCAATTAAATATTTCAGTCGTTTTAATTATTTTTATAAATTTCTCGCGGAGATCAGTGAATTACAAATTGATCAAAGCATCGACCAAAAACCTTGATCCGCTTCTTTTGTTTTACCAGCTTAATATTAAATTCCAGTGTTTAATTGTTCATCAACAAAAATAGCGTGAATATAAAAAAAAATCCTCCAATAACAGACACTAATAGTTTTGAAGTGCAATTAATTCGAAGTTTCTACAATTAGTAGCAGCCCTTATAATGATTTTAAAAGATTTGACTTGAATTTAGGCGAAAAATTGATTACCACGGTGTTTTGAGTGATGAATTTATTGAAACCTATGAATACCAAAAAAAATAATTATTCCGAGGAATATGTTTAATAAATTACACTAATCTACGCAAGTAATCGCGAGGAATGCATAAGGCTTGGAAAAGTTTTCTCAATTTCTGCCATCCCTTAGTTCTCATGAGATTTACAATTGGTTATTACTTCAACGAACATTTCATGTAATGGCCAAAAACTATTGCACCACTTTCAAAAATCATCAATTGAATTTCGAAAAATTTTGAAATAAGTTTTACATCGGTTTCATAAGAAGCAACTTGATATCTGAGCAGATACCAGAGATTTAGGAAAATTTGTGAAAACGTAAGGAGTTTCAAAAAATGTTTAATTGGTTCTTAGGCCATTGCATATGAAATGCTCGAAGAAGAATTCAGAAATTTTATATCTCATCCTACCACAAGTATTTCGAAAATTGTGAAAACGGGTTCAACCCTCTTACTTTAAATATCCAAAAATCTTGAAATAAATGTTTGGGCGATTAAATCAGTTCGACATCTCTTCAGATCGTAGAGGTGTTGTGGTGAGTACCTAATGTAAATTAAGTAGTTACTTTGTTGAATGTTTCGCCACTGTCGTTCTATAATAATGTTTCAGTTACCTACTTATATTACATTGATTGAATAGTATCTAATTTTGAAAAATAAATTCAGTTGAAGTTTGTTGATTTGATCTATCGATAAAATCTAGTTTATCGATAAAATCTAGCTTATCGATAAAATCTAGTCATATAGATAAATTATTATCTTAATTAATTATTATTGAATTGTTTTCTTTAATAAAATATTTTATAAGTAATATTATACAATATTTGCCGAATAACTATGAGTTTAATTCAGGCCCGTGCGCAGGAAAGTATCATGGGGGGGGGGGGGATTTTATCAAGTTCCCCCGTACTAAATGTGATGACCTAAAAAAAAAAAAAAAAGGTCCTCACTTCCCTATCAAAATAGGCCAATGGGGGGGGGGGGGGGGTTTGAACCCCCAAACCCCCCCCCCCCCCCCCCCCGTGCGCACGGGCCTGGTTTAATTAATTAAGTTACTTCAACTTTAATTAACTACGTGTTAAAAGATAAGAGGCTTGCGCTTGAAAATCAACCCCTAAAGGAAGTACATAAGTTATCAATATATCAAGTCATTATTTGGAACTTGGCTCATCTATCGAGGTTCTTTTCTGGCCTCTTTACTATATTGGAATTTGTAAAGACGTATGCCACCGCTTTGCACATGCTTGGGGTTGAATATCAAAAAATCGTAAAATTGGTTTGAATGAGGTTATACGAGTATAAAAACCCTGTGGAACTTGAAGCAATATTAATAACTTATCAAACCTAAGCGGCGATAGTTGTGAAATGTATGCAACCCCCTTACACCCACTTAGTTTTTAGATATATGTATATATAAAAAAAGGCTCGGGTGATTAAAAATCAATTCGATTTATTATCAATTCAAAGAGATATGTCGGACCCCTCTAAGGGGTTGAAAAGAAAAAAATCGTAATAACCAATTTTAATCGAATCTATACAAGCCTATGGAAGTAAAAAATTATTTGATATCTAATTAGACCTGAGAGATATGGCTGGATTCGTAAAAATATATTTATAATGTTGGAGTAGCTGTTTTGCTATTGGTTTGTTCTGAGGCTTATCTTATCAAGGGCTGTATTATGCAACTGTGGAACTTACAGCTTACAGGTATTCAAAACGATATTTCTAATGCATAATATAGACCACATATTCGTTTCTGAGAATTGTATAATAATTTAGTTAATTATATTACTCAGCAAATACTTCTAATGATACTTTTTATCACATTTTACAGATAATTGATTACAAAATAACACCGGCATCAATGCGTGGTGATCACTTCGCTAGTATTATGTTTCGTGTAAATATTCAGTATTCAACAAATAAAACCCCTAATGGAAATATTTTGATAATAATAAAAACACTGCCGGTAGAAGAAGGATATAAAAAGGAAATGCTTAGCACTATTGATTTGTTTGAAACAGAAATCAAAATGTACACCAAAATTCTACCAAAGTGTGCGGAAATTTTGAAAAATGCTGGCGTAAAAGATCTCCTTGCACCAAGGTACATCAAATAACATAAATTAAAATAATAATAAGAATTTTCTACATGAAAAAATATTTCTTCTGTTAAAAATTGCAGGTTGCTTTACCAATCATTAGAGCCTCATAAAGTTGTTGTGTTTGAAGATCTTAAAGAGCTCGGCTATTCGATGAATCCTTCATTTTCAGTCAGCGATACTGATTTGAAAATAATTTTTGCGAAACTGGCACAAATGCATGCCAGTACTTTTAAAATGGCAGCTGATGTAAGTAAATAGAATCATTCATTTAAATAAAGCCAGTAACATTTTATTCATCCTTTCAGGGTAATACTGAAATGAAAAAATTGCAAGGCAGTTTATTCAGTATTCCGAATTTGAAAGAAATGCCTATGTTCAGTTCAAGTCTTACACAATTGTTGGATTTACTTGATACAATACCAGAGCTTAAATTATGTGCTGATAAAATCAGGAGATTTAAGCCGGATGCATTAACAGATAAATGCATCAAATCGCTGAACATTCCTGGATCCTATAATGTCCTGAATCACGGAGACTATCATGTAAAGAATATGATGTTTAAACACACTAACGACAAGATTTCTGAAGTTGTACTTGTAAGTATATATGTAGATTTGATCATAAAGACTCCACCATGTATTATCAAAAAATCTCTAAATCCGCAAATGTCCCTAGACACAAAATAGTTTATCGTGTCTAAGGCCCGTTCCTACGATCGTCAGTACCGTTCTAACTGGAACTTTAACTGACAGATGTTCATACGAAACTTACAGTTAAAGTTCCGGTTAAATTTTAACTGAAGGTCGTAATAACGGCCCTTAGAGATATTACGATAATCTCAAAAAAATACTCATTTATGAAAGTTTAATTTGTTTTTACCACATTTAAGTAAATTAACTGAAGCCTGTAGAGATGAAACCAACCACATGTGTCGGTAACTTCTCACATCCAAAAATTTCTTAACCACAATTGCGTTAGCCTTTTTTTTAGGACTCCTTATTTGAAAACCATGATTTTTAAATGGACTGCCTTCTGCAGGTTTTGCGTAAGTCAATAAGTTACGATTCCGCGCGTTAGTCCTTACCGGTTTTCCGGAGTTATTTACTTTTTAAATTTCTCTCCCAATTGTTAATCATAATGTTTCTCTTGGACTATCGACACATTCGTGAAAGTGTAGAAAAAAATCTTTTCACCGACATTTTTACTTTATTATTTTTTACTTCACCTTCACTCTGTACTTTTTTGTTTCATAAATTAGGTTAGGTTGAGAAGGGTGGACTGCAGCACTGTGCCGCAGTTCATCACGAGAGATCACTGCGCACTGCGGATGCATTGTGGTCCCCTCGTATTAAAACCGGGCTCAAGTCAAGTCAAGACTATACTAGGCGTGTTTTAATGCTCTCCAGAGTAGGATAGTACAGTATAAGTATACGTGAAACAACAACAATATCCAGGATAGTAAACCCACTAATTTTACTAGGTTACATATCCTACCCCAGAGAGAATTAAATGGTGTGAGCCTAGGACGAATTCGGTTTAATTCGCTTTACTCGTTTCGATTTTAATGGTTGGCAGCACAACAAAAATGCAACCGAACTGCAATTAAATAAAATCCGATGACAGTTATATTGCCGTAAGTTTTGCAGCAAAGAAAGGACAAATATTTTTTTTAAATTTTTGGTAGAAATTAAAGTGAAATTAATAAGCAAGAAAAGAAAAGGTGAGTGATTGCAATGTTTGAATAAAATTTCAAACTTGACAGCGCGGGGCTGCCAAATCTTCCAATAAAATGTACTCTACATAATACCCTGGAGCGTTTTTTTTCGCCTGCCGATTAGGTGCTCTACTCTGGAGAGCATTAAAACACACCTAATATTGTCACGTTTTCATATCACAGTTTGTGATTTGGATGCTACTGTTCTTTAGAAACAACTGAACTGAAAATGTGGAGTCGTTTCATGAAGACACTCAGATTTTCGAAAACATACCAAGTGAAGTCTATCGTTCGTCAATGAAATCTACAACACCCCTAGACCGCATCCCAGAATATGACCCAATTATATAATTCATATGTTATTTGTCGCAACGGCGGCGAAAGTATTCTAGCGCGACTCTATTCTAACCTATTCCCAACTTTTTTGTTAGGTTTTCAGTCACATAGTAACTTACACCGCATCTCAGAATTGAACTCGTTCCGAGCTTTTGCCGGAAAAATAATAAAGTTGCGCCCAGACTATTGGCAGATTTTTATTTTAATTTGTATTTATTTTAACATTATTTTGTAGTTGGATTTTCAAATATGCCATTGGGTTTTTTAGGTTTCAAAATGTGCTTATTTACGCCAATATCTTAAATCTAACAGTTTATTTTCTTAATTTCTAAAGCTAAAATTAATTAATATCTATTCTGCTATATGTTTTTAATGGCCTCAAGTGGGCACTCTAAGTTTTAAATTATATCGGGTAATATTTGTGGAGATCAGAGTATCTTTATTTAAATAACAATTTTAATGTAGTATACTGATTACTATGTGAAATACCCACGAGATCCGTACGGAGTCCATCCAACTATGTTGGATGTCCGCCCGGAAATCGTGAGTATCTGCATTAATTGGGAAAAAATTTGGAAATTGGAAAAATTTGTTATTATGTGTACTTATCAAAATATTATTTTAATTTCGTCTTGTAGTTGGATTTTCAAATATGCCATTGGGGCTCACCAGCACATGATCTTCTTTATATGGGCGTTATTGTACCCTACGAGATTCGCGATGAAATTTACAAACACTATTTTACGTGTTTCATCGATATTTTGAGCAAAACTGATTTTAAGGGAAAGCTTCCAACATTTGACCAATTGCAAGCAGAACTACATAAGTTTCGTCATATCGGTAAAATAATAATTATAATATTCATAATATTTTTAACTATATTACTGTTTAAATTTATATTTCAGATTTATTCATGACTGCATCAATCGCTCCATTTATGAATTTAACAGCAGATGAAATGGATTTTGAAATGGAAGACTTCGTCAGCGGCAAAATTTCTAGCACAGTTTTCTATAGAGCAGAGAGATATGTCGCACTAGTTAAGAAATTAATGCCCATTTATTTAGAGAAAGGTTATTTCGATGACGTAATAAATGAAAATTAGTGCTATTAAGTTGAACTTTTTTTTGTAGACTAAAGTACTAAACAGAACACGGACTTCGACTTCGATTTTGCCTACCTTGCGGGGCGGTCGCAGGCCATTTACCTACTTTACCGAAGTCGCAGGCGAAGTCGGTGTTGTGGGCAGCACCATGTAATCCTGTGTATTCTAAAAGACAGTGACGGCGCGGTCGAAGTCGAAGTCCGAGTTCAGTTTGGTCCTTAAGTGGACTCCTTCAAGTGGCCAACTTTTGAGTGGTGTGAGGGGGAGGTAGAGTGTTTTAGATGAACAATTTTGGTTTTAGTTCTCAGCAACCGCTTAGGCGCTTATGCTAGGAGGTTGAAATTTGGAATATGTGTGGAGCTTTGATAATGGACTCTTTTAAAAAAAAAAAATTGAAATTGGTGGAGGGATGGAGAAGTGTGGTAGTGGGGTGAAAATAATCTGGCCGAAACGTCCCCAGCTGGTATGGCGTAATGACTGAACTCAGGGTAGAAATCATGAATCTCGTAACAAGCCTTGTTTTCGAGTTTCGAGCTGATTTGGTACTACCTATCTCGTTTCGACCTGTAATGTGCTCGACGTAAAAAAAATCGTACCAGTTTCGAGTTGAATTCGGTACTACCAATCTCGAATTTGGTTTGTTTGAGAACTCGAAACGATTAAATTTTAGTCGTCAAGTGTATATCATTCGAGTTACAGAAATTCTTTTTAATTGAGGCTAAAATTGAAGAGAATCCATTGAAGCAGTTGGAATTGGACATGAAAAGGTGATGTAAGACTTTAATTCACGAGAAAAAGACTTAAATAGAGAAGAAATTTTTGAATTCAATTTATAGGACCGCAAGGATCACCGCATGGATTGCAGGGATCGCAAGGCGGACAACAATCGAACGGAACACAAGGATCGTTACCTTCGCTGGGAATAGAGCATGGTATGCAACACGGTGCACACATTTCAGCTTTTGATTAACTTTCGTTAAGATCAATAAATTATAAACATTACCAATTTCTGTATTATTTGAATTCAATTTTTAAATATTATTCCTTAATATTAATAAATTATTTTCACTAAATAACTAGAAATTTTTCTTATAACTTATTTTACCGACCGATTGTCGAAGCAGCGAAATATTTTTGATATTTTTCAATTCGGTTGGATTGCGAAGAAATCTGTTGGAGGGAGAGAGATAAAGTTTTCGAATTTCGTTTTGCTAGCTGAAATTAATTATCTTACTGATAGCAATTCCTTTCGCCTTGGACCTTTCGCAAAATATTGACACGATAATAGTAGCGAAGTGCTCGCGACATCTTATCGTAGTTCATCGAAAGATGATTCTTTTGAATTCCCCAGAGCTTGGCTAAGCCGGGCGGATCGACGATTTTAAAGACGCCGGTATCTCGGCACTTCCAAGCAATGTAATTGCTGTACCTTAGGGCAGGATCGTTTAGCAATTGTTGGAGGAAATCCCAAAAGTCGTCCGTCTAGAAATTTAATAAAACAGTTAAGTGATACCGACAAGAACGAATCTCGAATAAAAACTTACTTGTATTTGGTTCAGGACTTTCGGGAAAGAACTCTCACTTCACGGACATATAAGCAGGTGTCGTGGGCACTGAAACTGAACCACCGCTGCTCTCATTCTTCGGACTATGACTGTTCGACCACGAGTTCACAACATTTGTGATTTGCTGGGACAAACTTGGTTTGAGATCCTTTAGAATAGGATGGCGAACTTGAATGCATCTGTGGCTTCACCCCCGAATAGCTGTCTTCATCCGAATCGGATTGATTACTGCTCGAGCTTGTCGCGTTAATTTGTGTAAACTCATTTTGGTTGGCTTCTTGAAAGTAACCGAGCCAAATTGAAATTAAAATAATAATTAAATTAAGTCAACTTTCTGTCAGATGTCATCCTACAGAAACATTCTAGTACTTTCCTGTTTAATAATGTTGGCCATACGACTTTCAAACTCGCACCGAGAGTGGTGCTACCAAAATGAACTCGAAACGAGTTTAACTAGACTCGAAACGAGAGACTCGTTTCGAGATACGTGATTCCACCCCAGAGGTTTACTCAGTTCTTTGTTGACAAGACTATATTATAGTTACCGGGATTGTATTTGGCAGGTCTAATTGCTGAAAAACAGCTGTAAGCCTAATGGCTGCTTGCTAAGCTAGCCGTGTAGCTTAAACTGCCGTTAACTTTTCCAGTGACGCAGTCAATAGGTGGGTTTTTTTCCACTGGATCAGATCAAATTGAAAAAAACGCAGTGGATCATCCCAAAAGCTTCTTTAGCAGGGTTGACAATGCTGTTTGTAAATGCCTCGGATAAACTGTCAGCTGCCCTGGCGGCAAAGGTTCGCATACTATACGACGAAACAGCACTGTACAAAGGTCATACAAACAAAGACTTTTTCAATAATTTTCTACATTCTTTCTTTATCTTACTTGACTTGCATTTCTGTACAAAATTTATTGAGTTACAGCGGCTTTTCGATAAGCATATTCTGCCTGTTGGGTGCAAATACCTGCTACAAATTGAATTTAGTGCTAAATCGCATGGCGCCATCTGTGATATTGTTAAAATAGTTGCCATTTAAATAAGCTTTAAAAGCACAAAATTGATCCATCAATGATCCCATTTTGATTTTGGATCATCTCTTTGTTGTTGTTTTCAATGTAAAACGAATGATCTTGATCTTGATCCAGTTGAAAAAAGCACACCTAATGTTTTTAGAGTTGCCTTATACCCTAGATACACTGCTTGTATACAAATCATGTTGTTGAAATCATGATATGCGATACAAGGTACCCATGATACACAGCCCATACATGTTATACTTTGACATTTAGCAAAGACAAAATTTCAAGTGTCTATCAGTGTATCTAGGGTATAAGTCCGGCCCATAATAATGGACTGTGAGAATTTATAGTTTTGAATATAAAAAATATGTTTGAAGTTCACACACATAGTCTTGTGTTTAAAATATCGGAAATCTTGAAATTGTTTTTAAACAATTGAATAAAAACCTAAAGAAGTAACAACCAATTCGATATTACGACAGACTTCAGAGATATGACGAAATTTGTAAAAACATACACAACTTCTAGAATCCCCTCAAAGTATGAATATTATATGTATATGAACACTTCTTATTTGTTTGTAATCTCTTGTTTAAATTTGAATAATACTATCAAATTTCATGTAAGGTTAATATTTATAAAATATCAAACGCATTGTCTCTGCTGTTCGGTTAATTTATAATTGTTTGCACTGCAGGTTCTTTGTTCGACGAATGAATTTTCTATAGCAAAAAATGCATAATAATACTTAAAATCAAATATAATACCTTAAGGGGGAGGCCACAGTTGCGGCTTCGGAATATCGAAATTTTTTTTTTGTCTCAAAAGGCTCTTTAGGGTCCCAAAAATGTTGTCCTATAGTTACAGGTACTTAACCTGTAAGTACCTGAAATTCGAATGGATCGGGGCCTACCCTACTGGTGAAAGAGAGCGTACTTAAAACTTTAAACGCGGTTTTAAACAAGGTTTTTTTGAGCTGGCCGGTCGTTTTATTTACACAATTTTCAACTTTTGGACTTGCGGTTTTAACAGGCTATCGATAACTGTTTTTTTTCCAGAGAAGTACGTAGGATTTTTACAATATATTGCATATTAAAAAAGTTATAAGCAATTTTCTAGGGTTTTTTTTCGTTTTTTTTTTCTTCAAAAGTTCGCCATTTTAACAAAAAAAATTAAAAAAAAAAATCCTTCGTGCTTCTCTAGCTTTTATTATGACTTATCGAAAATTTCATTGACCCACCATTTTTCTTTGAAATCGCACGAGAAAAACGACCGGCCATGGAGCACTAAAAAAAAAGTCGTCCATTGAAAACAGCAGGGAATCTGCCATTTTGTTTATATGGACTTTCAGTTATATGCAAAAACATTCTTCAATACTTGTATAATAAAGTGCCTTTAACCAAATTTCGATATGCTTTATAGTTTCTTCAATAATCCTATCACAAAATGACCCGTGAAAAAGGCCTGCTACTGTGGCCTCCCCCCTTAAAGGAGTGCTGTATAAGACATAACCCCTAATTATTTGTATAGTGCCAAATCAATAATAAATATGTATTAATTAATATATATACATCAAAAGTTAATATCAAAGTATTGATCCTAAATCTAGAAATGTATTATATTCAGCATTTCAACATTTTACATTTTAGAAATGTATTCGATTCATTTTTCTCTTCGTCGAGTAGTTAATTTGCAAAAGTATTAGTAATTCTGTAACAATTGCATAAAATAAACATCATCCACTTAAGTCTCTAAAATCATCATGATTAATCCGAAAATAAGATATTGACCATGACTTTAGTGCGCTCTTTAAAAGCAAACCGGGTGAGGTAAGCTTAATTTGAAATAATCTTAAGCACGATAGCGACTATCTGTATTCTACAAAGTGATTATATAATGATGTCGAGCTACCTCTAAAAAATACAAATTTTAATAATAGTTCCTCAGTTGTGAAGTTTCGGTTGTTGAGCATTGAGTGTCCGTAGAAATATTTTAGAAAATACTTAAAATGAGTTACAACAAAGATGAACTTGAAGCCCCTGAATGGGTTAATTCTGATTTTTTTAAATTGGTTCTAGAAAATGTAGAGAACTGCAAGGATATCAAGGTAAATCATATTAATAATTTATATTAATAAAGACATTGACGAAATTATTGCACATGGATTATTCCATAATTAGTGTTCACTCTGTTACTTACAAAAAGGTCTTTTATACTCTAGATGAACATATAGAGTATTATAAGTTTAATCTAGCCCGAAAAGTTTGTAACGCATAGAACCGAGCCACGGACGAAAAAAAGTAATATATTATTTTGTGTTTATTTTTGGCCAAAACCGCCAAATCCGTTTGCTGTCCGTCCGTCCGTCCGTCCGTTAGCACGATAACTCAAGAACCTAGGAAGTTGAAATTTTGTCACAGCTTGTAAAATGGAAAAAGTAAGGCTAAGTTCGTTAATGGGCGATATCCGTCCGGGTACCTCCCATACAAGAGTCCTTGAAACACGTTTTCACAATTATTGCTCGATTGCTTCAAGTTAGGAACTTGAAATTTTGCATACTTAAGATTTACAATGTTTGAATCGACAGTTCCGAATATGATGCAAACCGAATGAGTCCTTCGTGTAGCAGTCTCGAAAAGTCATTCAAAAATGTATACTTGTTACTGAATCCACTATAACTCCAGAACGAGTTAAAGCAGGGATTTAAAATTTCACAGGAATTAGTTTTATACCAATACCAAAACGGAGTTCATTAGTTAGCGCCACCTGTTGACTCCTTCGGGTAGCTGTCATACAAAAGTCCTTAATAAACATGCTCACCAATATTGAACGATAACTTTAGAACACTTTAAGTTACGACTTTGAAATTTTATACACATTAATTTTATGATAGTCGCAGCTGAAACTATTAATATGAAAAATATCCCATAAGTCTTTTATGTAGTTGCCATACAAAAATTCTGTAAAATGTCCTAACTTACTTTATGGAACTCACTATAAATCAAAAAATCTGCCAACAGTCTGGGCGCAACTGTATTATTTTTCCGGCAGAAGTTCAGAACGCGTTCAATTCGGGGATGTGGTGTATGTAACTATGTGATTGAAAACCTAACAAAAAGTTCGGGAAGCGGTTAGAAAAGGGTGTAACATATGAATTAAATAATTGGGTCATATTCCGGGATGCGGTCTAGTGGTTGAAAAAAACAAAACTTAAAAATAGGTGATTATTAAACAAACCTGGGGAAGTGAAAAGATATTCGATATCTGATCAGACCTGAGAAACATGGTGGAATTCATAAAAAAGTATACAACCAGTTTACACCCTCTTAGGGGTCGAATTTCAAAAAATCTTGAAAACACATTCTAGGTATTCACATGAAGAATTTGTAGAATAAAAATGAATTCAATATTTCGAAAGACCTAGTAGATATGACGAAAATCGTGAAAATATATGCATTTTATATTAACCGATATTTTTTTTTGCCCCCCCTTCTGAACGCCAATGAATATTTGAATTTTTTTTTATCAGAATTACTTTTCTAGTTAATTTACATATACGTACCGAGTTTCAACTTCCTAGCATAAGCCGTTCTGAAGTTAGGGAAAACACCCCCACCACCGTACCATACTACCTCTAAAAAAAAATTTATTTTTCCACCATGCCACTACTATAGCTTTATCTAAATACCAAGTTTCAGCTTCCTATCATTATAGATTCTTAAGATATAAGCATCGGAACTTTTTCTTTCTCACCCTTCCCCACCCTCACACTCTACACCCACACCCCCTACTAGGGTTCTATTAGGCCTACTTCTGGTAAAAATTTGAAACATCCATCTTACACTGTTATTGAGATATGAATCATGTTATTTTTGAAAAATTCTAATCCCTCCCACTTCCGTGCTTCCTGCAAATATTTTACTTTGAGCAATCTTTATTTATCAGTCTTTATAATAAAACCGAATTTTGTTTTTCTGGTCCAATAAGTTTGTGAGATATCGTAATCTAAAGTTTTTCACCCCCCACCCCCGTACGCTACTACCCCCACCCAAAAATTTTGTTTCAATCTACTCTCCTAGTATAACTACAGATATTTGTTAAGTTTTAACTGCGTGCTATTAATGGTTTAGGAGATATGGATTTTAGAATTTGTCGATCTCGGCATTTTTGCGTTTCGTACGCATTATTTCCCCCTCCACTCCCACACCCCTTCACCCATATCTGTTTTTTTTTTTGCAAATGGGTCCATTATCAAAGCTCTATAGAAATTCTAAGTTTCAGCCTCCTAACACAAGCGGTTCCTGAGATCTAGAAACCTAAATTTTTCGTCTAAAACGCTTACCCCGCCTTTCCCCTTACACCTCCTCCCCTGAAAATAATGTCAATTCAAGGGGTCTACCAAGTCTATTCTTAGAAAAAATTTTAATTTAATAGCTCCTCTGGTTTGAGAGCTACGAGCCTTCAAAGATTTTGGGGCGGTCGACGTACGGCGTACAGACGGAGTGAAAATTTTTATTGCTTTTTTCGCGTCTACTAGTCATAAAACGTGGAAAAAAAAATTTTGAGTTCAGCAAATTTTTTTTTTTCAAAAATCGATAACAATACTGTATTATAAATAATACAGTAAAAATCGAGTAGCCACTATACAATAATTTCTACCTGTAAGTAAAAGGTCATGTAATAATTACTTGTGCTCTCTTCATTTTTTTGATATATTTCCAACTAAAATATAAATCGGAGTTCAGTATTTCATCTAGAGTATCATACGATTGGCTTGCAGCCGATCGTGACTGCGCTATGTTTTGTTATTGGTTTGCTCTGACTTATCACGAGGCGTATGATGCAATTGTGAAACTTTATTTAAAAGATATTTCTAATGCACCAATCAGACATGTAATTTGTTTCTGCGAATTGTAATTTAGTTAATTATATTCCTCGGCAAGTATTTCTAATAATAATTTTGTTTCTATTTTACAGATAATTGATTACAAAATAACACCGGCATCAATGCGTGGTGATCATTTCGCTAGTATTATGTTTCGTGTGAATGTTCAGTATTCAACAAATAAAACCCCTAATGGAAATATTTTGATAATAATAAAAACACTGCCGGTCGAAGAAGGATATAAAAAGGAAATGCTTAGCACTATTGATTTGTTTGGAACAGAAATCACAATGTACACCAAAATTCTGCCAAAGTGTGCGGAAATTTTGAAAAATGCTGGCGTAACAGATCTCTTTGCACCAAGGTAAACAAAATAACCTAAATTGAAAAAAAGAAATTTTTGTACATGATAAAATATTTCTTCTAAAAATTGCAGGTTGCTATACCAATCACTAGAGCCTCATAAAGTTGTTGTATTTGAAGATCTTAAAGAGCTCGGCTATTCGATGAATCCTTCATTTTCAGTCAGCGATACTGATTTGAAAATAATTTTTGCGAAACTGGCACAAATGCATGCCAGTACTTTTAAAATGGCAGCTGATGTAAGTAAATAGAATAAATATAAATGAATAAATATAAATGAATGAATAAAATAAATAAAGCCAGTAACATATTATTCATTCTTTCAGGGTAATACTGAAATGAAAAAATTGCAAGGCAGTTTATTCAGTATTCCGGATTTAAAAGAAATGGCTGTGTTCAGCTCAGGTATTACACAATTATTGGATTTACTTGATACAATACCAGAGCTTAAATTATGTGCTGATAAAATCAGGAAATTTAAGCCGGATGCATTAACAGATAAATGCATCAAATCGCTGAACATTCCTGGATCCTATAATGTCCTGAATCACGGAGACTATCATGTAAAGAATATGATGTTTAAGCACATTGACGACAAGATATCTGAAGTTGTACTTGTAAGTATATAGATTTTTATTTTCATTGTTCATCAAGACTCTTCCATCGAAGAATCGCTAAAAAGAATTATTATTATCAAAGAATCGCTCAACTTACAAGTCTCTATATAGAAACAAAATATCTCATGAGGTCTAAGAGTGTTTGGTTGAATTTGTAAGGCTAAGTTCGTTAACGGGCAAAATCGTCCTACTCCTTCGGGTAGCTGCCATACAAAGTGTCCTTAAAACACGTGTTCAAGAATATTGGTTTATAGCTTCAGAAGGGCTTTACCTACGTTTTTGAAATTTTGTATGTATTATTTTTCCAAGAGTTGGAGCTAAATGCATGATTATGAAGAAAATCCAATTAGTCCTTCGTGTACCTGCCATACAAATATCCTGTAAAAATGACTTCACTTAATTTACGGAACTCACTATAACTTAATTCGGAATTTTGTACAAATTAGTTTTGAGTGAAGACAAAGTTTAGGTTAACTAGTCAGCGAAATCATTTAACTCCTTCTGGTAGCTGCCACATAAGATATCGTTAAAACACTAGTACAAGAATATTGGCCGGTAACTTCATAAGGATTTAAGCTACGACTTTGAAATTTTGTGTGTCTTAATTTTCTAACAGTTGGAGCTAAATGTATGATTATGAAGAAAATCCTATTAGTCCTTCGAGTGGCTGCCATACAAATATCCTGTTAAAATATCTTCATTCAATTCACGAAACTCACTATAACTGAAGTAATCGTTTAGCAACGAGCTCAGAATTTTGTACAAATTAGTTTTGAGTGCAAACAAAGTTCGTGTTTACTAGTCAGCGAAATCCTTTTACTCTTTCTGGTACCTTCCATACAAAAAATCCTTAAGACAGTTCAACAGTATTTTCGATAACTTTTGAACGCTTCAAGCTACGAATTTGAAATTTTGTACACATTAATTTTTGAATGGTTCCATGGAAAAGGATGAATATGTCAGTAATTGAGTGAGTCCCTGCTCCACCTCCCATATGGAAGTCCTTCAGAAAGGAGATTTTTTTTCCAGTTCAAGATATGAACTTGCATTGTCTTTTAGTTTTGAGTAGCAATCTAATGAAGGACATACAACATGCACACACGTAATACTACTTTCTTCATCCTCAGCTACAATATAAATCGGAGCTCTCTCATCTAGATGTATGTTTTTTTACTACAATTCCTTCAATTTTTTTTTCAAATGGACTGCCTTCTGATGTTCCTGCATAAGTCAATAAGTCGCAATTCCGGGCGTAAGCCCTTACCGGTTGTCAGGACTTATATACTTTCAAAATTTCCTTCTCAATCGTGCATCTCAATGTTTTTCCTATACGATCGACTATTTACCGACATTTTTACTCTATTATTTTTTGCTTCACCTCCATTCTGAACACTTATTTTTCATAAATTACCTCTGTAGTACATCTACACATATGTATATGTACATATACTATATGTATCAAGTTTCTAGCATAAGCCGTTCTTGAGATACAAAAAACACCTCACTCCCGTGTCAAATTTTTTTTTCTGGGATGATTCTATGGGCGATCTATGAATTCATCGGTTTATAGGTTTCTTTCTTTTGACAATTAAAATTTTTAATTTTTTGCTGTCCATCCTTATGTGTGGAAAAAAAGGGAGAGGGTAAATTACTTCATCCCGAAAACGATGCTCTGGAAACTTTTAAGTACGTTCTTCTGTGCTTCTTTGAAATATAAAGAGTCTGAACTAAACATACACTTTTAGGTTTTTTCAAATAAGCTAAGAAATTAGGTTATTATTAAAATTTGTCTCCATTTCTAATAAAAAGGTATATAAAGAAAACAATTGCTAGTGCAGTATTAACAAATACAAATTTAAATAAAAAACTTTTAAGATTCGTACACTTCATGCCATCGCCATTTCAAAACTTATTTAAACTATAATATAATATAATATAAGTATTTGAATAATAATTAAAAAAAATATGCATCTATTAAATTTTATTTTAAAATTTATTTTAACTTTATTTTGTAGTTGGATTTTCAAATATGCCATTGGGGTTCACCAGCACATGATCTTCTTTATATGAGCGTTATTATACCCTATGATATTCGCGATGAAATTTACAAACACTATTTTACGTGTTTCATCGATATTTTGAGAAAAACCGATTTTAAGGGAAAGCTTCCAACATTTGACCAATTGCAAGCAGAACTACATAAGTTTCGTCATATCGGTAAAATAATAAAATATTATAATTCATAATTTTTTTAAATATCTATATTTATTATTTAAATTGAAATTTTTAGATTTATTCTTGACTGCAACATCGGCTCCATTTATGAATTTAAAAGCAGAAGACATGGATTTTGAAATGGAAGACTTCGCCAGCGGTAAAATTTCTAGCACAGTTTTTTATAGGGCAGAGAGATATGTCGAACTAGTTAAGAAATTAATGCCCATTTATTTAGAGAAAGGTTATTTCGATGACGTAATAAATGAAAATTAATGGATAAAATTGAGAATTTTTTTATATTGACTGCAACCAAATAAAGCAAAAAATCAAAACTGACTGCAACTTTAATCCTTTTATCGTACTTTACTATTTTAATAGTTTTATTATAGTAGTCCCTGATTTTCACTATTTCCCAGCAGGAAAAGCTTCGTATAGATTGGAAATAGGGGTTGTTGTGGTTAACCTCATTCACTGAATTCACAGTTGGGCCTATTGTGACGTCCCCCGGATTGGTTACGATTCCTCTTCAATCTCTGTGCTTTCAATGAAGCTGAGTATTTTTCGAAGAGGAATGGTCAGGAATTCCGATGGTTCCATGAAACCCTGACCGAAATAACGTAGTCTTTTGTGAGAGGATATGCTCTGGTGTTTCGTCTTCGTCATTGCATATGCTGCAAATTTTGGTCTTAGAGAGACCAATCCAATGAGGTCAACTCTGTTCTTAGTTCCGAGTTCAATTAGGCATTGGAGGCAATTCCAAACAAGTTTGGAGTAGATTTGATCAGACTGAAGTGCCATTATTGCTGTCCGAGTGAATATATTTATATTTGTTTGTTAGCATGAGTCTCCGCCTAAAAAACAGTGGATGTTCCGTGCATGCTACAGTAGAATTTAACATTTGGGCGCACTCCATAAACTCCTGCTCAAACACCTTGAGTTGTTTTAGATCCGTCTGTGTACCAGATTATGGATCCTGGGTATGGAGTGGGTTTGTTTGCGGCCCAATCCTTCCTTTCAGGTAGGATAACCTTGAATGGCCTTGTGAAATTAAATTTCGGTATCATGGAATCAAAAAGAGTAAGTAGTAAGTAAGAGCCATGTGAGGTACCTCCAATGTTTAAGTGTAGTATTTGTGAAAGTGTATTTAGTAAATACATGATTTTTTTTATAATAATATTCGCAAATTTAACTATTTGAATTTTATTGATGCTCTAACGGAAATAGTACCTATGTTTCTACTATATTTTAAACATAATGTACCCAAGGAAATATCGCAGACAATGGAATATCTAGTTATATCACTCTTAAAACCTTATCCAGATAATATGTGAGGAGCAAAAAATTTTTGTATAATATCAGCAAAATAAATAATTTGATAACAAAACTATCAAAATTAAAGTAATTATTTAGATACTAAATATTTCCCGACATATTATTTATTTTTGCATTGAAATCTTATTCTTTTAATGCTCTTGAATTCCAAAAAGATTTAATTTAACTTTATCTATAAATAGTGCGTAGATAGGTACATATATGAATAATATTGAAGTGAATAAAAATGTCAAAAATGTACGGTATGTTATTTATTTACACACAAAATTACTATTACACTAAAAGCGTATAAAAATTTCATACCATAATATTCCATAATACTAGGAAATGGATTTTCTATAGGAATGGGTTTCCAACTATTTCTAATATTCAAGCAGAGAGCGATATAAATTTTCACGTAAAAACCGTGTCAAAATAATCACTCATTTATGCAAACATTAACAATCAAAAGAATGTATAATTGCACTCAATTTTTAGGAACTTTACACTTCGTGTAAAAACTCTTATAACTAATGTGTTTTTTCGATTTTTTACACAAGTTTTTTTCCGTGAAAATTTATATTACACTCCAGTGGGATATTACAACTTTAATAGTAGCAAACCCATTTCCTACTTTTAAAACTTTTAAAGTAGTAAATTTTTCTTAGAGTGTACATAATAACACTTAAAATCAAATACCTTATAGCAGTACTGCAGTTACAAGAAATAACTTCTAATAATACATATGTACAATCTCAAGTACAGTAGAACCTCTGTATAGTGACCACCCAAGGGACTTTGCAAAATTGTTTACTCTAAACGAGTGGTAAGATTATAAAATTAATTTAGTACAGTATAATGTATGTAATTCAAATCAACATTACCAATATAAAAGGTGTATTTTTTTACGCATTTATCCAGTCTCGGTACTAAGCTTCGTGTTTCATCTATTTCAGCCTTATTTTGCATTTTGCAACATTTGTGTTTGAATTAGTATATGACGTAGTATTTTATGGTCACATTATAGGATGTACTCCACACGAATGTGATCCGTAAATTTTGGCTAAAAAGAGGTCAATGGTCACGATATAGAAATGGTCACAATACAAAACGAAAAGTGTATGGAAAATCGGTGATTTAGGTCGAGACTGTAAAAAAATGGCCACTTTAGGCAAGTGGTCAACATATGAAGGTGGTCACTTCTGCAAGTTCTACTGTATATCAAAAGCAAATAACAACGTATTTATGCTAACATTAATCCTAAATCCAGTAAACATATTAGAAATGTATTAGTTTCAGTTTTCTTCTTCCTCGAGGAAGTTAATTTGAAAAATTCAAATTCAAATTCAAATTCAAATTCAAATTCTTCGTCATGCCATACTGTATCGAACGCTGCTTGCAAGTCGATTAAAGCCTGAATTAGATTACCACAACAGCAGCAGCGACAGAGACAGCAAATTGTTTTCATTGGTCGAGAGCGATCAGCTGATTGAGTGACAGCAGCACAAACGTCGTGCTGCCGAGTCATCTCTAATTCTAAATTTGCTGTTGCTGTCTTCATATGCAGCGTGGATATTGATCGTGAGCTGTCAAGTTAATTTTTAATTTTGGTTATGGAGGAAAAACTGATTTCTTTAGTGAAAGGAAAGGAATTTTTGTACGATAAATCGAGAAATTCGTACAAAAAAGTACATTTAAAGGATGCTGCCTTGTCATTATATTCTGCTCGCTGCCTTTGGCTGCTGTATTGCAATCTGATACAGCCGACAGCAAAACAATATTTTGCGTTGCTGCCGCTGCCGCTGTTGCTGTCGCTGCCGCTGTTGCTGTCGCTGCCGTGCAATCTAATTCAGGCTTAAGACTTAATCTGTGGATTTTTTGTTTCTCAGATTTGATTTAATACCTCTAGTAACCCGTACCAGCGGATGCATGTACAGTACTGTGAAGTGCTCTAAATCCAAATTGTTCGTTAGGGAGAATATTGTTATCATCGAGAAAATTGACTATCTTATCCTTCAGTATTCTTTCAAAGATCTTACCAAAATTGCACAGAAGGCTGATTGGTCAATATTTCCATGTTTTAAGACCGGGATTACTATGGCAGACTTCCAGAGCGCAGGGAAATAATTAAGTTGGAAGATAATTAAGTTGGATATCAACAACGGTTGATAATATGAGTCAATCTTATAAGAGTAACAACATTAGTAATTCTGTAACAATTGAATGAAATAAACATCATCCACTTAAAGTATTCTTCTCTAAAATAATCATGATTAATCTGAAAATGAAATTTATACCTTGACCTTAGAGCGCTCTTTAAAAGCAAACCGGGGAGGTGAGCTTAATATATGGTCATTATGAACCGGTTACAAACATGTCGCGCATATTGAACTCTAACAGTGCAAACATAGACTTTCATCGCAGTTCAATGCAGATTAGGACATCTTTATTTAAAAAAATCTGCCAACAATCTGGGCGTAACTTTATTATTTTTCCGGCAGAAGTAAGGAACGCGTTCAATTCTGAAATGCGGTGTAGGCTACTATGTGACTGAAAACCTATCAAAAAGAACAAGATCATGGAAGTGAAAATCTGATTGGATCTGAGAGATATGGAATAGTTTATGAAAAAGTACACAATCACTTTACACCCCCTTAGGGGTCAATTTTCAGAAAATCTTGAAAACACTGTCTTGGTATTCATATGGAGAAAACATAGAATAAAATTAAATTCATTATTTCGGACGAGGTAGTAGATATGTCGAAAATCGTGGGAAAATATGCATTCTATTTTCACAGATAATTTTTTTTGCCCCCCTTCTGAACGCCAATAGATATTCGTTTTTTTTATTCAAAATTATTTTTTTAGTTGATTTAGATATACACACCGAGTTTCAACATTGTAGCTTAAGCCGTTCTATATATAGGAAAAACACCTACCACTTGTACCACACTACCCTTAGGGGTCGAATTTCAAAAAACCTTGAAAACACTTTCTAGGTATTCATACGAAGAATCCGTAGAATAAAAATGAATTCAATATTTGGAAAGACCTAGTAGATATGACGAAAATCGTGAAAATATATGCATTTTATATTTATTATTTTTACAAATATTTTTTTTGCCCCCCCCCCCCCCTTCTGAACGCCAATGAATATTCAAATTTTTTTTTATCACAATTACTTTTCTAGTTGATTTACATATACACACCGAGTTTCAACATTGTAGCTTAAGCCGTTCCATATATAAGAAAAACACCCCCACTTGTACCACACTACCCTTAGGGGTCGAATTTCAAAAAACCTTGAAAACACTTTCTAGGTATTCATACGAAGAATCCGTAGAATAAAAATGAATTCAATATTTGGAAAGACCTAGTAGATATGACGAAAATCGTAAAAATATATGAATTTTATATCTATTATATTTACAAATAATTTTTTTGCCCCCCTTTCTAAACGCCAATGAATATTCAAATTTTTTTTTATTACAATTACTTTTCTAGTTGATTTACATATACACACCGAGTTTCAACTTTCTAGCATAAACCGTTTAATAGTTGGGAAAAACACCCCCTACCCCCGTAGCATACTACCCCTAAAAAAAATTTTATTTTTCAAACATTCTGCTACTATAGCTCTATCCAAATACCAAGTTTAAGGCTTATATCATTACAGGTTCTCAAGATATAAGCATCGGAACTTTTTCCTTTTCACCCTCCCCCACCCTCCCCCTCTTCACCCTCAACCCCAAAACTTTTTTCCCTACTAGGGTTTAATTAGCGCTACTTCTGGTAAAAATTCTAAGCATCTATCTTAAACTGTTCTTGAGATATGAAATGTGTTTGATTTGAAAAATTCTCATCCCCTCCACTTCTATGCTCCACCTCCCACTTAAAAAATTTTACTTTGATCAATCTTTTTTTGTCAACCTTTATACCCAAACCAAATTTTATTTTTCTAGAGCAATTGGTTCATGAGATATCGTAATCTTAAGTTTTTCACCCCCCACCCCCATACACAACTTCCCCCACCCAAAATTTTTTCTTCATTCTGTTCTCCTAGTATAACTACAAAAATGTTTTAAGTTTGAATAGTGTGCCATTAACGGTTTAGGAGATATGGATTTTAGAATGTGTCTATCTCGCCTTTTTTGGGTTTCGGACGCATTACATTTCCCCCCACTCCCACACCCCTTGATCAATATTGACAATTTTTCTGCAAATGGGTCTACTATCAGAGCTCTATAGAAATTCCAAGTTTCAGCTTCCTAACATAAGGGGTTACTGAGATCTGGAAACCAAAATTTTCGGTCTAAAACACTTCCCCCTCCTTCCCCCTCACACCCCCACCCCTAAAAATTTGGTCACTTCAAGGCGCCTACCCATCTATTCGTTAAAAAAATTTCAATTTAATATCTCAAAGCGTTTGGCAGCTACGAGCCTCCAAACGATCTTGCGTACGGCGTACGGCGTACGGCGGACAGACGGACTGAAAATTTTTATTGCTTTTTTCGCGTCTACTAGTTATGAAACGTGAAAATAAAAATTTTGAGGGTAGCAAATTTTTTTTTTTAAAAAATCAATCACAATACTTAATTATTAAAATAATAAAGTAATAGATGCTCAAATTTTTTACAAGACGTAGGCCCAATAGAACCCTAGCAGAGAAAATTGGGGGATGTTCGTGTAGAGGGTGAGGGTGGAGGAGGGTGAAAAGGAGAAGGTTCCGATGTTTATATCATAAGAACCTATAATGATAAAAAGCTGAAACCTGGTATTTAGATAGAGCTATAGTAGTGGCATGTTGAAAAAATATAATTTTTTTTTAGGGGTAGTATGGTACAGGGTTGGGGGGTATTTTTCCTAACTATTGAACGGCTTATGCTAGAAAGTTGAAACTAGGTGTGTATATGTAAATCAACTAGAAAAGTAATTTTGCTAAAACAAGATTCGATTGGCGTTTGGAACGGGGGGGGGGGGGGGCAAAAAAAGTGTTCAGTCAAAATTGAATGCATACATTTTCACTATTTTCGTAATATCTACTAGGTCTTCCAAAATATTGAATTCAATTTTATTTTACGGATTCTTCATATGAATACCTAGAAAGTGTTTTCAAGATTTTTGAAAATTGACCCCTAAGGGGGTGTCGGTGTATAGTGGTTGTATACTTTTTCATAAATTCTTTCATATCTCTCAGGTCTGATCAGATATCGAATTTCATTTCACTTCCACGGACTTGTTTAATAATCACCTATTTTTAAGTTTTTTCAACCACTAAGCCGCATACCGGAGTATGACCCAATCATGACCCAATAATTCATATTTTACGCCCTATTCTAACCGCTTCCCGAACTTTTTGTTAGGTTTTCAGTCACATAGTAACCTACACAGCATCTCAGTATTGAACGCATTCCGAACTTCTGCCGGAAAAATAATAAAGTTACGCCCAGATTGTTGGCAGATTTTTTTTAATTGTTTTGTAAGCTTACGTCGGTAATTAATTGTTTTTGTTTATACTTTTTCCGCTCCGAAAGTAACGGTCAGACTGGTAAAACCAGGACAGTTACATGCGCGCACCAAACTCTCATCGGGTAGTCACATTTTCTACCATAACTTTGGATCTATGGAGAATTTTTGCAATAGACTTTCACAGAAATAAGCCTAAAACTATAAAGAACAACAAACTGTTAAAAAAAAAAGATTTTTTGATAATTCTGAATGTATGTAAGACCTTAATAAGCGTTATTAGAAAATCTGAATCTTTTCTTAAGCGAAATTTTTCATCGCATTTTAAGCATAACATAAAAAGTGGTTTAAGGATTTTTTTCCTATTCAACCTTGAAGGGAGTGGAAATGGGTTACATACGTTTTCACGAAAATATGACGAAATTCGAAAGGTCTACATGGTCTTTTTATATGAATAATATAATCAGCTAAAAATCGATATTTTCGATATTTTTACTTCTATAGGCTTTTTACTCATTTCAATGTTTGTCTAAAGATCCACTGATGAATGTTGAAAGTAGTGCAGAACATATTCTAGTGACAAAATTAACATTCCAACAACCTCTTTGTCTCGAAATAACCAATGTTACACTTCGACTTTGATCGCGTCCCGGAGTATGACCCATTTATTTATTAAATGTGGCATTGGCTTAAGCACCTCCACTTTAACTGATTCTCGAACTGTGTCCCGAAAAATAATAAAGTTCCGCCCAGACAATTGTTATTTTTTTTTTAAAAGCTCAATATCAAATTTAGAACCGAAAAGATATGAGTATCGGCCAAAAAAATATAGACTATCATGGATGTGACGTAAATGTGATTTCAGACCGTTCTTCAAATGCAAACTGCTATCTACCAGTACATTGGCTGATAGTACGATGATTATGCAATAATACTCGTATATTCGATCAATTTGAATATAAAAGGTTTCATAGTATGAATTTTATTAAAAGTTTCTGAGTCGTTTTTAGTGTTCGTTAGTTGAGCATTTAGTGCGTGTTGAATAATTTTAGAAAGTTCTAAAGATGAGTTTCAATAAAGATGAACTTGAAGCCCCTGAATGGGTTAACTCTGATTTTTTTAAATTGGTTTTAGAAAATTCCGAGAAATGTAAGGATATTAAGGTAGGTCATTAAAATGTGTTACTAAAAGGCTTTGTGTAGTCATCAAAGATAAAGATTTACTTTTCTATCGTAATTTTTGGAGCTGAATCCAAAATTTATAACAAGAACAAAAATACGTAATCTTACGCATAATTGTTTTCTGTGTACGGTGGATTAGATATATTTATTGGGATACCAAAAAACTTAAAAATCTTACGACAAAAAGTGAACATTTAGTAATTTATATTCTCAAAGAAGCTTGATTGGCTTTCGGGACCAACTTCGGGAAGCGGTTAAAATTTTTCGCGTGATAGTGCCACGTTTAGCAGTCATACTACGGGATGCGGTCAAAGTCGGAGTATCAGTTGTTTCAAACGTTAATTTTGTCTAAATGTTAGTTGTTTTCCGGCGTCAGTGGAGTGAAACTCCAACACGATATCCCCGACTGTTGATTAATCGCTGTCCTTGAGGACATGCCAATTGGAAAACCTTCACAGGATAGGCCAGTTTTTATAAGAGTGTGTTGGACTAGGTCCAAAGGAGCTGTTTTGTTATGGCGAATGGCATAGACTCTTCAGAGGGTGTATTCTGCCTACTATCCGGAACACCCTAACAGCTGACATCGCTTAGGAATATTCTATATAGACGATGTTGAAACAAATATCATTATCGAGAATTATACCGGAGTGAAGTTTTAATTTTGTCTTTAAAATATAAATAAAAATATCTAGAATTCAGATATGTACATATATAAACATATAAAAAGCCCATGTGAAAATTAAAATTAAAAGGGAAAATTTCGAAAAATTTTGAAGTCGAAGTAAAAACCAATTTACAGCCTTATCAGACGAAATATGGAAACGTATGCAAACACTTGGGTGTTGAATTCCGTAAAATTGTGAAATAGGTTTTTGACCGATTTCATAGGAAGCAACTTGATATCTCATCATATATTGCCGATTTTGCAAAATTTTGTGAAAACGTAAGGAACCCCGTCACAGACACTTGGGTATTGGGGACACTTGGAAATTGAGTTTCGAAAATATTTGAATTGGTTTTTAGGCCATTACAAATGCTCATAGCAGTAGTAACAAATTGTATATTTCATCCCAAAAAAAGGATTGAGAAAACTGTGAAAATAGGTGCAGCCCTCTTACACCCTCTTAGATTAGATTGGAAATAGGGGTTGGTATGGTTAACCTCTGTCACTGAATCCACTGTTGGGTCAATTGTGACATCCTCCCGGATTAACTATGATTCCTCTTCAATCCCTGGGCTTTCAATGACGCTTAGTATTTTGCGAAGAGGAATTGTCAGGAATTCCGATGGTTCCATGCATGGAGATGGCAACACTCCGTTTCTGTATAAAGCACTGTGAAGCATTTTGAAGTTTACGCGACTGTTTTTGTATGGAGCAGTGAAATGCAAATATTAGCCTAGTATTTAAAGGTTGGGCTTTTTTTCTTTTCAATACCGGGGTTTAACATATATGTGAGTAAGATGCTAATAGTAGCATAGTGAATATCGCCGGTCCTTTGCGAGAAAACCTCCGGCTTCAAAAAAGTCGCTGCATGCCATCTCCATTATACATATAGCTCTATAGTTCCATGCATGGAGATATGTATGACGGAGATGGTAACACTCCGTTTCTGTATAAAGTACTTTGAGGCATTTTGAAGTTTAAGCGAACGTTTTTGTATGGAGCGTTTCATGCCCGGTGGCAGTGAAACGCAAATATTAGCCTAGTATTTAAAGGTTGGGATTTTTTTCTTTTCAATACCGGAGTTTAAAATATATGTGAGTAAAATGCTGATAGTAGCATAGTGAATATCGCCGGTCCTTTGCGAGAAAACCTCCGGCTTCAAAACAGTCGCTGCACGCCATCTCCACTACATATAGCTCTATGCTTCCATGAAACCCTGACCGAAGTGACGGTGTTTGGTGTTTCGTCTTCGTCACCCTCTTGGTTTAATATCCAAAAATCCTAAAATTAAAGTTTTGGGATTATGTAATAATTCTGAGGAAATAACAATCAAATCAATATCTCTTCAGATCCAATCCATTTGTAAAGACGTATGAAACCGCTTTACACCTTCTTATCAAAAAATTGTAAAATTGGTTTGTAATGTTGTTAAATAAAAACCCTGTCAAACTTTTAAAGCTAGTCTAATAGCTTATCAAACGTAAGAGGTATGGCGAGAGTTGTGAAATGTATGTAACCCTCTTACACCCATTAGGGGTTGAATATACAAAAATCCTGAAATTTTTAGATAAATATAAAAAAGGCTCGTGTGAGTAAAAATCAATTTGATGTATTCAGTTAAACTCTAATCGGAAATTTAACTGGAAGTTTTGTATGAGATTCTTCAGTTAAAGTTCTAGTTAGAACGTAGCTGACGATCGTAGGAACGGGCCTACCTCTGGCCCGGTATTTCAATATAAAGTTAACTTAAGCAGTTTTGACTAACTAATAGTTAAAATAATATTCCGTGTTTAAATATCAGATAACCAAAGCAAAGTGTTAGTAAAAGTCACTTTCAAGTTAACTCATACTTCAGGCATCAGTTAACTTCTGCTTCTATTTTACTGATAGCTAGAAAAAATTTCTAAATTTACTGTAATTGTTTCTGTTTGTGGAATTTACTTATTATCGATAAGCTTTTAAGTATACTTACTTACTTAAACTGTTAAGTATACATAGGCACTTACTTACTATTTACAAACTTGAAACCAAACGTTTTTGGAAATACGCTTAATTAGTTAACTGAAAGTTAACTCCCAGTTAACTTGTTGGCATTAGTTACGAAACTTACAAGTTAACTTTACATTTAATCCAGCCCGAAAAGTTTGTAACGCATAGAACCGAGCCTCGGACGAAAAAAAGTTGTATATTATTTTGTGTTTATTTTTGGCCAAAACCGCCAAATCCGTTTGCTGTCCGTCCGTCCGTCCGTCCGTCCGTCCGTCCGTCCGTCCGTCCGTCCGTTAGCACGATAACTCAAGAACGCGTTGACCTAGGAAGTTGAAATTTTGTCACAACTTGTAAAATGGAAAAAGTAAGGCTAAGTTCGTTAATGGGCGATATCCGTCCACTCCTTCGGGTACCTCCCATACAAGAGTCCTTGAAACACGTTTTCACAATTATTGCTCGAATGCTTCAAGTTAGGAACTTGAAATTTTGCGTACTTAAGGCTTAGAATGTTTGAATCGCAAGTGTTGGCACAATTTGTTCCGACGTGTGCTAAATTATTGAACGCACTAAGTGTAGCACCATTTGAATGATCTCACCCACCGCTAACCTAAAAACCCCAACCCAACTTCCTTTCTTCCCAACCAGGCCACGGCGCAGCACGACTCGGTAAGTCATAACTTGAAATTTACATTTATATTATCGTTAAACTTTAATCAATTGAATTTTTATCCACTGTAGGAATCTGAAAATAAATTTAAAGTGTCTTTTACGCTTGTATTAAAAGAGGAACTGAAATTTTTTCTATATTCTTTAAATTTAAATTTACACTGGCGCAATATGGAAGAAGCGCTCAAAAGTAATCCTAAAACATCATACAGCTGCCAAACCTGTGAAAGGCCGGATACCACGCAAATGGTACAATGTGACGCTTGTGATCTGTGGAATCACTTCGATTGTGTGAACGTTTCATCATCAATTGAAGAAAGCGACTTCACATGTCCAAATTGTCGGCTTAATGGCAAGAAGTCTCAGGATTCGCATGCATCGACTCTGATCTCCGAACATAATAACGAAGAAAACAAATCTAGAGCGTCATGCAATTCATCTCGATCTTCTATTGGCCGTATTAAAGAGCTGCAATTACAACAACTTCAGGAGGAGCATAACCTCAATAAGGAATATCTCCGTAAAAAATATGCCATCCTACAAGCAGATGACAACGATGACGTCGATGGCGCCGACAACGGTAGTAAAATCCACCACGAGAATTCAGCTGCGACCAAGCAGTGGTTGTTGGAGTCATCAAAAGTATTTCCGTCACAACATCTACCTGCGAATAGTACAGCGGCACCGAAGGGCTCAGTTACTGTTCCAGCATCATCAGTAGCACAACGAGAAGTCGGCACATCAGCTGTAAACTGCTGTACATCGCAACTTCATCCCGTAAATATCAAAACTGGCTCAGCATTAGCTTTCACATCGTCATACGCCACACAGCAAGAAGCCAGTACGTCAACTACATCAGCGACTAACGTCAGCAACCTAGGACGACCGACATCGATAATTGCACAAAAACAGGTGCATAGTAGCGCACCAGTGCATGTGACGTTTTCGGCCGCATACAACAATCATAGTTTGAACCCACAAGCGGGTTTAGCACCTACGACTTTCATTGCACCAGCAGCTCGAGCACCGTTCGATAGTTTCTCAAGAGAATGCATGCCAGTTCAATTTGTCAACAATAACAATGTACCGATAACAGGAACCGGTCATGCTGCGCCACTAACAGGTAACTCTTTTAATATTCCTATTACTCGTTATAATGGTGCAATATACAATAGTGACAGTTCTCAAGTGACTAATGTGCAATCAAACGAATATTTAAACGCGAATTCGAATGTGAATCTAAATATACCGTCTAATAATATATCCGCGATCCAACATTCTCTACCTCCGCCGTCTAATACTATAAACGCGAACCAATTGGCCGCCAGACAATTCGCTTCGAAGGATCTTCCAATCTTTCATGGCAATCCTATCGAATGGCCAATTTTTATAAGCAATTTTGAGTACACAACGCGAATGTGTGGACTTGGAAATGAGGAAAACCTCATACGTTTACAGAAGTGCTTAAAGGGCAGGGCTCTAGAAGCTGTTCGAAATCGCCTTCTTCTGCCACAAAATGTTCCGAATGTACTAAGCACGCTACGCTTACTATATGGAAGACCTGAATTAATAATAAATTCGCTTTTAGAAGAAATTCGGAGTCATCCAAACCCAAAGCCAGAACAATTAGATACTATAATTAAGTATGCTCTCTTAGTTCAAAATCTGTGTTCTACCCTCGAAGCTTCTGGGCTTATAGCTCACACCTCCAATCCAATGCTATTACAAGAGTTGGTCGACAAACTTCCAGCTCAAATTAAGTTGAGTTGGGCCATGTACAAACAAACAATTCCTGTCTCATCCGTGATGACCTTTGGAAACTGGCTGTTTCAACTTGCTGAAGCTGCCAGTGATGTTACAATGTACATTGGCGACTTAAACCAAAACAAGTCTGAAAAACGGCTTAATAACAAAAAAGAAAAGGGTTATTTGCACGCTCATTGTGAAAAACCGACAAATAGCAATCAGTCTTCTAATGGAAATATAAAATCCACCGGCAAAGAATGTGTTATATGTCATGAAGGTGTTCACGAAATAGCAGTTTGCATTAAGTTCAAGCAACTGACACTAAATGATAAATGGAAAGCTGTTAAGCAGAATCATCTATGTCGAAGATGCCTTAACACACACACTCAGTGGAATTGCGCTGTCGAAAGTCCTTGTGGAACGAACGGGTGTCAGTTTCGACACCATCCACTCTTACATAATACGACCAAAGACGCTACTGACAAACAACGTGAGGTTGTTGAGGTCACTGCATCAGCATCAACTACTACTAATTGCCACTCGCATAAGCAAAACCATACAAATATCATGTTTCGAGTTATTCCCATTAAGCTTTACGCTAAAAACATTGTCATACGGACATACGCATTTTTAGACGAAGGCTCTTCTCTGACGTTAATGGAGGATACACTCGCTAAGGAACTAAATCTGAATGGTGTAAAAGAGAGCTTATGTCTGAAGTGGACTGCGGATAACACACGCACAGAACCTGAATCCAGACGAGTTTCGATGGAAATATCTGGCACGTATAAAAATGCGCCCAAATATAATCTATCTGATGTTCGAACTGTTAACAAGTTAAACCTACCGAAACAATCCTTGACATATGACGGCACCAGTACGGAGTATGTTCATTTGAAGGGTCTTCCGTTCGAAACCTATTTGAATGCAACTCCACGCATTTTAATCGGTATAGATAACTGGAGGTTGGGGGCTCCCTTACGAATTAGGGAAGGCAATACAAACGAACCAGTTGCATCGAAGACTCGTTTAGGGTGGACTATTCACGGGTTCACTAAAGATTCGTACCTAGAGCAGAAAGGGTATAACTTTCATATGTGCGAATGTAATCCAAATACCGATTTACACAACTTAGTAAATTATTTCTTCTCATTAGAAAGTATAGGAGTGAAAATTCTCGATAGTATAGAGTCGACAAACGATAAACGTGCGCTAAACATAATGAAAGCGACAACTTACCTTGAAATGGGCAGGTATGTAACTGGCCTTCTTTGGCGATTCGACAATATAACTTTACCAGAAAGCTTCTCCATGGCATATCGTCGTTTACTTTGTCTAGAAAAGCAGATATCGCATAATACAGATCTCCAAAGGAACATGCATAACACCATGAATGACTACGTATTAAAGGGTTACGCTCGAAAGCTTACGAAAGAAGAGCTCGAAGAACCACACACGCGCATATGGTATCTTCCGATATTTTCCGTTGTTAACCCGAATAAACCCGGAAAGTTTAGACTTGTATGGGACGCAGCAGCCAAGTCAAACGGTGTGTCGCTTAATTCCGCCCTCCTAAAGGGACCCGATCAATTAACATCGCTGTTAAGTGTTATGTTTAAATTTCGACAATACTTGGTCGCTGTGACAGGTGACATCAAAGAGATGTTTCACCAAGTCAAAGTGAACAAAGAAGACCAACATGCACAACGCTTTCTTTGGCGTGAAGATTCAAGCCAGAAATGCCCTGATACCTACGTCATGCAAGTCATGACTTTCGGGGCGACATGTTCGCCAAGTGTGGCACAATTTGTGAAAAATCTAAACGCCAAACGATTCAACGCAAAATTTCCAAGAGCAGTTTCATCTATAATCAATAATCATTACGTAGATGATATGTTGGATAGTGTAGATTCAACTGAGGAAGCCATTGACTTAGCTAAAACCGTGAAATACATCCATCAGGAGGGAGGTTTCGAAATGAGGAACTGGGCATCAAATTCGCAAGAAGTTCTTGCAGCGCTAGGCGAAAATCGTGAGCGGAAACCGAAAAACCTTAGTTTGCATATTGAAACAAATCATGAAAAAACCCTTGGAATGTGGTGGTGCACTTCCTCCGATACTCTGATGTTCCCTTCAATACTCAATAAGATTAATAGTGATATCATAAATGGGAAGCGATCACCGACTAAGCGTGAAGTGCTTCGCGTGTTAATGTCGATTTATGACCCGTTAGGATTCCTAGCACCATTGTTAGTCTACATAAAGATTTTACTGCAAGAAATCTGGCGATCTTCATTAGGCTGGGATGATGAGCTTACGGATAATTTAGTCGGGAAATGGTTCAAATGGGTCAAAATTCTTCCTTCCATACAAGCTTTAAAAGTACCGAGATGCTACTCTTCTACTCTCACAGCACAATATAATTCAGTCCAGCTTCACGTATTTGTAGACGCTGGCCAAGATGCTTATGCAGCAGCCGCGTACTTTCGATTTGAAAGTGACGAAGGGGTTCAATGTTCACTTATCATAGGTAAAACTAAAGTGGCTCCGCTTAAACCGCTCTCAATTCCAAGACTTGAGCTTCAGGCGGCTGTGATTGGCGCACGTCTAGCAAAATCTGTGTGTGATGGACACTCCATATTAATTACGAAACGCTTTATATGGACCGATAGTAAGACAGTATTATGTTGGCTCACATCAGACCCCAGGAATCATCGCCAGTATGTAGCGTATCGCATTTCCGAGATTTTGGATCTTACGGAAAAAAACGAATGGAAATGGGTTCCTAGTGAGCTAAATGTATCTGACGAAGCAACTAAGTGGTCTAAAGTACCGCAAATTGACGAACATAGTCGTTGGTTCGTCGGACCGTCCTTCCTCTACAAGGAAGAACACCTCTGGCCTAGTGCGGCTATAAGCACCTCATTTGTGTGTGATGATGATATGGAAATGAAACATGTAATACTTCACACCACCGAGTCACACAGTCATATCATCGAACTAAATCGATTCTCTAAATGGCTCCGCCTTTTAAGGTCAACGGCATTTGTATTTCGATTTGTTCAAAATTTAAGAGCCAAGACTCAAAGGAAAAAATGCTCTCTAGGAAGTCTTAGAGCAGATGAATTATCTTTAGCGGAAAATTATTTACTAAAATTAGCCCAGGCCGACGAATATGCGGATGAAATAAATGTTTTAACTAGTAGCAATTCAGAATCAGGGAACGAAACGAATCTGCCGAAGACTAGCAAAATTTATAATAGATCGCCATATTTAGATGGGAGTAATATTCTAAGAGTAAAGGGTCGAATAGACGCAGCGATTGGAATAAGTTTGGATACTAAACGTCCAATTATTCTCCCGAAAAGGCATCGCATTACGGAACTTTTACTCGACCATTATCATAGAACCTTTCACCACCATAACCACGAAACGGTGGTAAATGAAGTTAGACAAAAATTCGATATTCCGAAGCTACGAAGCGCTCTAAAGTCAATCGTGCAGTCCTGCCAACTTTGTAAGATTCAAAGGGCCAAACCACTTCCACCAGAAATGGCGAGTCTCCCGCCAGCTAGATTGGCTGCTTATACTAAGCCATTCACGTTTGTAGGTGTGGATTACTTTGGCCCATTCTATGTGTCGGTTGGAAGAAGATCTGAAAAACGATGGGGTGTCTTATTTACGTGCCTCACTATTCGTGCTATACATATAGAGATAGCTCATTCGCTAACGACCGACTCTTGCATAATGGCCCTACGCAACTTTTCGTCCCGCAGGGGAATGCCTCGAGAAATCTTTAGCGATAATGGCACGAACTTTAGAGGAGCGGATGAAGAGCTTCGGCGAGAATTAAAAAACATAAACTGGGAAGATATCGAAGAACAGGCTTTTCCAAGATCAAAATTAAAATGGAATTTTAATCCACCTGCAGCTCCCCATATGGGAGGCTGTTGGGAGCGATTAGTTAGATCGGTTAAGACTACATTAAAGTCCATATTACCAACTGGATCTAAGACCGATGAAACCTTTCGAAATCTTCTTATTGAAGTAGAAAACATTGTAAACTCACGACCCCTCACATACATGCCTTTAGAATCCAGCGATGAAGAAGCGCTGACCCCAAACCACTTTCTTTTAGGCTGTTCCAACGGCGAGAAACCACCAGGCGAGTTTAGTGATCACCCCCTTTATTTGCGGAGAAATTGGAAAATCTCACAGCATTTATCTGATCAATTCTGGAAACGTTGGATTAAAGAATATCTACCGGACCTGACAAGGCGCACCAAATGGTATAGTCGAGTAGAGCCTATGAAAATAGGTGATGTAGTCATAATACTCGACGAATCTCAGCCTCGTAATACCTGGAAAAAAGGATTAATAATAGAAACCTTCACTGGAAGAACAGGTCAAGTACGAAAGGCAGTCGTACAAACTGCAACAGGACTTTTAACGAGACCTGCTGTTAAGCTGGCTGTCTTAGATGTTGGTGGACCAGATGTTTAAAGGTAAGTCGATTTCATATCGACATACCGGGAGGGAGAATGTTGGCACAATTTGTTCCGACGTGTGCTAAATTATTGAACGCACTAAGTGTAGCACCATTTGAACGATCTCACCCACCGCTAACCTAAAAACCCCAACCCAACTTCCTTTCTTCCCAACCAGGCCACGGCGCAGCACGACTCGGTAAGTCATAACTTGAAATTTACATTTATATTATCGTTAAACTTTAATCAATTGAATTTTTATCCACTGTAGGAATCTGAAAATAAATTTAAAGTGTCTTTTACGCTTGTATTAAAAGAGGAACTGAAATTTTTTCTATAGCAAGTTCCGAATATGATGCAAATCGAATAAGTCCTTCGTGTATCAGCCTAGAAAAGTCCTTCAAAAATGTATTCATGTTACTGAATCCACTATAACTCCAGAACGAATTAAAGCAGGAATTTAAAATTTTACAGGAATTAGTTTTATACCAAAACCAAAACGGAGTTCATTAATTAGCGCCATCTGTTGACTCCTTCGAGTAGCTGTCATACAAAAGTCCTTAATAAACATGCTCACCAATATTGAACGATAACTTTAGAACGCTTTAAGTTACGACTTTGAAATTTTATAAACACTAATTTTGTAATAGTCGCAGCTGAAACTATTAATATGAAAAATATATAAAATATATAAAATATAATAAGTCTTTCATGTAGTTGCCATACAAAAATTCTGTAAAATGTCCTAACTTACTTTATGGAACTCACTATAAATCAAAAAATCGAGTAGCCACTATACAATAATTTCTACCTCTAAGTAAAAGGTCATGTAATAATTCCTTGTGCTCTCCTCATTCTTTTGATATATTTTCAACTAAAATATAAATCGGAGTTCAGTATTTCATCTAGAGTATCATACGATTGGCTTGCAGCCGATCGTGACTGCGTTATGTTTTAAGTATACTTTCGCATAGTTTCTTTACTTAAATAGCTTGAGCTAGTTCAATTCGAAAAAACACCAGCAAAGGATTTTCTTAATTCGTAGTATTCCGAGTTACCTTCATTTTTTTTCAAAAGTTCATAGGTATTAAATTAATATTGGAATAGTAGACTCCAACCTGCAGTGACATTTTTAACCGAATCTAGTTTTGACCGAAAAAGTTACGACTTCTCCGTCGGTAGATTATTTTTCATTTTCTCATCATTCATTAATGTTTTTTATCAGTACCTATTTTACCACTCAATATAACACAATTATAATTTTTTTGTAGTATGTACAATTTTTTTTCACTGGGTCTATGGGGAACCTATCACTACTGATATTAGATTAGGCTTTGGGTATTTTTCAAGAGAATTTTTCAATTACCGGCCTGACTCAGCATAAGAAAAATCAATGCTATTGATAAAATCATAATAGTGATAACATTCACAATGGAGCCAAATATGGTCAAAATTTTAATTGGACCGGGCGTACTATAAGTTGGCGTCAGTGCGCAGATCATCCGAAGTAATCGGTCGAACTGTCAACTGTGTACAGAAACTTGGTAGCATTTTCAAGGAGTATAAATATTAAGCAAATACATTATTTTATGATTTTAGCTTTTGTCCATGTCGATATACAGGAAAGCATATTATGTATGTATTTACATATTTAGTTGGTCGAAATATTTTCACTAAACATCAAGCTGTCACCAGTTCGATTTTTACTGAAACTATCTATCCAGAAATTTCTAAATTTCCTGTCACAAAAATCAGACAAAAGTCTAGGCGAAACTTTATTATTTTTTCGTGATAAATTCTGGCAAACAGATAGAGTGGAGGTGCACATACATATAGTATGTTCTACATTTTTATAGAAAATCGAATTTTGAATTCTCATCAGACCTAAGAAATATTCGCAACCCGCATACACTCTCTTAGTAGTTGAATATCTAAAAATCCTGAAAAAAGTTTCTAGAGGATTATATCTGTGGTCACAGGGAATCGCTTGGTACATAGGTCGAAAAATAGTAAAATGGGATAAGTGTTCTGTGGTCATAGAGATTTAACTAACGGAGATGGCAAGACGCCGTTTCTGTATAAAGCACTTTGAAACATTTTGATGCAAAATTGAACGTTTTGGTATGGAGCGTTTCATGTCAGGTGGCAGTGAAATGCAAATAGTAGCCTAGTATTCAAAGCTTGGGCTTTTTTTCTTTTCAATAACGAAATGGAGTATAGCATACATGGGAGTAAGATGTTGATAGTAGCATAGTGAATATCGCCGGTCATTTGTAAGAAATCCTCCGGCTTCAAAACTGTCGCTACTTGCCATCTCCACTACATATATCTCCATGACTGTAGTCATCTCCCAACCCTTGTGGAGAAGGTATTGTTACATGTTATTTGATCACTGAGATGTCAACAAATTTAATTTTTTCACAAAAACTGGATTTGCAGGCATAGCTTAATGGTAAAAATAGAAAGAAAGTGCTGCCCTGAATAGATTCGTTTTTGGACTTAACTACTTATTCCCTGTTGACGATGAAATAGCGAATTCGTAATCTTATCAGTTCTAAGCATAGATCTAGCTATATGTATAATGGAGATGGCATGCAGCGACTGTTTTGAAGCCGGAGGTTTTCTCGCAAAGGACCGGCGATATTCACTATGCTACTATCAGCATCTTACTCACATATATGTTAAACCCCGGTATTGAAAAGAAAAAAAGCCCAACCTTTAAATACTAGGCTAATATTTGCATTTTACTGCCACCGGGCATGAAACGCTCCATACAAAAACAGTCGCTTAAACTTCAAAATGCTTCACAGTGCTTTATACAGAAACGGAGTGTTGCCATCTCCGTTATATATAGCAGGAAAAAGTTCCTAGACTTCTATCTCAAGAACCCGTAGAACTAAAATTAATTCAATATTTCACAAAACCTAAAAGATATGACGACATTCGTGAAAATAACTGCATCCTATTTTCACTGACCATCTTGTTGTCATAACTCAGGACTACAATGGATATATAATTTGTTTCCCTTTACTGGTACATCTAAATATACCTACGAAGTTTGAATAAGTTTCCAGCATAAGACACTAGAGAGATAGGAAGAACAAACCCACTCCGCTCTATCTTAATTAATATTTTTTTGGAAAGTTGTGCTCCAGAATAACGAGGAGGTTATTTGCATAATACCCTGCACCGAATCTTAGTGCCGGACTTCTACCTAAAAAATTATAAAGTTGCGTCCAGACTGTAGACGGATTTTTTTTTCAGTTTTAAAATTTATTTTTTCTTTGGATTGAATTAAAGTAATAAACAAAGAGTTAATTTTAGTAAAAATCTAAATTGTAATTACAGGCAAAGGTGTAAAATCTGATCACTTAAATTGTAGAACTATTTTTAAAAATTTAAATAAATTTATGTTATGATAAAAAAAAAAAAAAAATTACTAGTTTCAAACTTTTTAATTAAATCGACGAGAACTTTGACTATTTAGTTTACTAAAATCCAATATTCAATCTTTCTCCTTCTCAAAAAAAATTACGCTCATGTACACGGATTTTACGCGTATCACCACCGCTAAATTAATACAAAAGTACTGGAGAAAGATACCGACAGGATACAGATACTAGAGGCGTGAAACTATGATTGACTTTTGCGTATACATATAACAATATACTCGTAGACTAGGCACCTACTGTAAACCCCGAAATTGTTAGAGTAGTAAAAGTAAAATTATGAAAGTTTACAATTCTACTAAATTTGCCAATTTAAATGAACCTCTAAGCATAAAATTTAATACAAATGAATCTAATCAATTGCTTTATGAGCTTGAAACCGTCAATGGTGCAGTCTTCTCCAAAACTGCTTTGGTAATGACAATAACAATAACTTATTTACAACCAAAGCCGTAGTAAATACGCACTTCTAACATAAAATTTACTCTTATTTTTCAGATAATTGATTATAAAATAACACCAGCATCAATGCTTGGTGATCACTTCGCCAGTATTATGTTTCGTGTAAATATTCAGTATTCAACAAATAAAAATCCCAATGGAAATATTTTGATAATAATAAAAACACTACCGGTAGTAGAAGGATTTAAGAAGGACATGCTTAGCAATTTTGATTTGATTGAAAGGGAACTAGCTGTGTACACCAATGTTATTCCAAAGTGTAAAGAAATTTTGAAAAATGGTGGTGCAACAGATCTTTTTGCAGCAAGGTAAATTAAACAAATAAATGTTCGTATACAAAATTATGAATTAAATAAACATTTACGTTAAATATTTAACTTTGTATACGTAAAAACGAATTCTTTTCAAAAATGTTACAGGTTACTATATCATTCACTAGAGCCTCACAAAGTAATGGTTTTTGAAGATCTGAAGGAGTTCGGCTTTTCAATGTATCCTTCGTTTTCAGCAAGCAATACTGATTTGAAAATGATTGTCGCGAAATTAGCACAAATGCATGCTAGTACTTTTAAAATGGCAGCTGATGTAAGTAAATAGAATGATTTATTTAAATTATAGCCACTAAAATTGTATTCGTCGTTTCAGGGTAATACTGATGTACAAAAGTTCAAAGGAACTTTATTCAGTGTTTCAAATTTAAAAAATTTGCCAATGTTCAGCTCAGGTATTCCACAATTGTTGAAGTTAATTGACACAATACCAGAGCTTAAATTGTGTGCTGATAAAATCAGGCAATTTAAACCGGATGCCTTAGCAGATAAATGTATGGGATCCCTTAACATTCCTGGATCATATAATGTCCTGAATCACGGAGACTATCATGTAAAGAATATGATGTTTAAACACACTGACGATGAGAAGATTTCAGAAATTGTACTCGTAAGTCAATGTAATAATTCGGTTTTTTGTTCAAATGGCGTTAGCATGTTTCCTTTTGAATAACAAAGTGAATCAGAATGTTGAAAATTGATATTGAACTAAACTCTTTTTAGTAATATGCAATTGGTATAAATTGGCATCAGACCAAATCGGACAATTTTGAGAAATCGGATGAGAACTTTTTATTAAAAACAATTTTATTACGAAATTTGCATATAAATTTAAAAAAATTGTTACAGTGGATACCGCTTATTGTAATCCCAGATAATGTTATAATCCAGATCTTGTTATCAAAACAGTTGGGTCCCATTATCCACAAACGTTGGTTTTTCGTGATTTTTCGTTCGTCCATTGTTATAAACCGGTTAATGTTATTGTTTTTGGCTGGTCCCAAAGTGATTACAATAAGCGGTACCTACTGTATTAGTAGATACCTAATATCTAATAAAAAATTTATTTTAACTTTATCTTGTAGTTGGACTTTCAAATGTGCCATTGGGGTTCACCAGCACATGATCTTCTTTATATGAGCGTTATTGTACCGTATGATATTCGCGATGAAATTTACAAACACTATTTTACGTGTTTCATCGATATTTTGACTAAAACTGGCTATAAGGGAAAACTCCCAACACTTGATCAATTGCATGCGGACTTACATAAATTTCGTCACATTGGTAACAGGATAATTAATATACATATGCATATCAGTTCTATGTTTTTTCTATTTAAATTTAAATTTCAGATTTATTTTTGACTGCATCATTTGCTCCATACCTGAATTTGGACGTAGAAAAAATGGATTTCGAAGCGGAAGACTTCATGAGCGGCAAAGTTTCTAACGATATATTTTATAAATCCGAGAAATATGTCGCACTAGTCAAGAAACTATTACCGATTTATTTAGAAAAAGGTTATTTCGATGACGTAATAAACGAAAACTAGAATCTAAATATTAGAAATTTTCTTTCTCTGTGGGGTTAAAAATTAAAAATTTGAAGCTAAAAGATGCTTTAAGGAGATATTATTTGATTAAATGTTTGTAGCTTTCTGGTGTTTGTGGAGTGAAACCCCAACACGAAATTCCCGACTGGAGATTGCTTATCGTTTCCAAAACAGGATTTCTTAACACAAATTTGACAAAGTTATCCCATTTCAAACTACAGTAGAGTCTCACTAATCCGGATACGGCCTAATCCGGATCCTTCGGTAGTCCGGATGGGATGAAAAATTTAAAAATTTCCATTATGTTCCTTGTAATCCGGATCGACCACAGTTTCGCTAATCCGGATTGCATGTTAAATAAAGCAATGATCAACAATACAGTGAAATCAAACAAGTGTAGAACGGGAAATTCCCGATGTATGTACATATTTCATATGGCAATTAGTATTGGTACTCTGTGCAACCAAGCCAACTATGGCTCGTGAGCGTTTTTCCGTTCACTAAATTTTAAGTTTATGTATATTTCATTACTTTTTACTTATTTTTAACGTTTATCTTGAAAGTATTGTTTTTGTTTTTTGGAGATACTATATGTTTTATTTGTTGTAATAAATGTATAAGCGTTTATAAATGTTTATCTTTAATAATTTGCATATACCTTTGGTAATCCGAATTCCCGCAAAATCCGGATTGGGGGTGGTTTTAATTGATCCAGATTAGCGAGACTCTACTGTAATTGTAATTAACATGAGCTGAGAATTTGTGCTTTATTAAAGACTAGGTTGCTTCTCGATCAGTGTCTAGTTTCAGATTTGGAACTAGGTGAGCTACCGTAATTTGTTGTATCCTTTTTTGAAGTGCTCCAATGTCTCGTTCACAGGATGGACTCTCTCGATTTCTTACATATTAATCCATTTCCTTGGAACCATTTAAAAATTGATGTGTTCAAAAGTTCATATTCAAATTCCAAATTCGCATTTGAAATTTACTGATTAGAAATAGAAAATAGTCTGGGTGGCTTAGTGGCTAGAGCACTTGCTGTCGGTGCACCTGGTACCAGGTTCGAATCTGCTTGGCGACAAGTAATTTACGAGAATGGGATTGGGTGCCGGAGTATCAGTTCACTCAGCTGTAAATGAAGACCTGAGTTAAAATCGGGGTAATAATCACGGACGAGCGTGTGGGTGACCACTTCACCTCCTAGTGTTCCGTTGGTCTCGTAATGAAGTAACTCTAGCATTACTTCAAGGCCTAGGCTCGATTTGGGCTGTTGCGCCAATGATTCTTATTAAATTGAAATTTACTGACCGAAATTTTAAAATGACATTCAAATTGACTTCTACTGGAAAAGGTCAGACATATTTGCCTATTCAAAATATGTAAGATTCAATGGTTTCTTATATTTAAAATATTGTGGAACACGTGTCATTAGGATTTTTGTACGAAAACTACCGGAAGGAGTTGAAGGATTCCGTTTACTGGTAAAATCAATCATCGTTTTCACTAAAAACTAATTTATACAAAATTCTGAATTCGTGGCTAAACGATAACTTGAGTTATAGTGGGTTCCGTAAATAAATTAAGTGAAGAGTTTTTTAAAGGATATTTGTATGACAGCTATACGTAAGACTACTAGGATTTACACATACAAAATTTCAAAGTCGTAGCCAAAACCTCTCTGAAGCTATCGGTCAATCGGTTTTAAGGACATTTTGTATGGACATGGATTTTTCCCGTTGGTGAACCCCTCCAAGTGGTCAACCTTTTGAATGGTGTGATGTGAGTGGTGAGATGGCGGAAGTGCTTTAGAGGAAATATTTTGCTTTCTAGATCTCAGCAACCGCTTACACCAGGAGGCTGAAATTTGGAATATAACATATATAGAGCTTCGATAGTAAACCCATTTGTATGATTGTTGAAATGGGTGGAGGGGTGTAGTAGTGGAGGTAAGACTAATGAGTCTGAAACGCAAAAAAGCTGGGATGGAGTCAGTCTAAAATCTATATCTTTCAAATATTTAAAGCCTACATTGAAACTAAATGGGTATTTCTCGTTATAACTACTGGAAGAATAGGTCGAAAGGAAAATTTTGAAGGTGGTTACTAACGTGTGGGAAAGGGTGTGAATAACTTAAGATTACGATATCTCACGAATGAATTTCAGTTTGTGTGTACAAGTGGTTAAATGCAGTTTGATGAATTTTTTCTAAAGGAGTGGTGGAGAATGAAAGGTCATCATCAATGGTGCGACAGCCCAAATAGGGACAGGGCCTGCAGAATACATTGTCTGAAGTCATCTCGGTTCAGCGCCCGCGTCCTCCAATTTGTGCATCTAAGAAGCGATTTGCAATCTGCGCCAACTGAGTCCTCGTATCTTTTTCGCGATTTTCCCACCGGTCGCTTGCCATGAGCTCTACCTTTCATTGTGCGCTTGGGAGTTCTTCCGTCATCCATTCGCTTCACATGACCTACGCCCATTGTAGCTTACGGAATTTTATAAGAATCGATGCGGCTGGGTCGTCATAGATGTTATACAACTCGTTGTTTTACCAGATACGCCATTCAGAGCCTTCTCTTACTGGTCCCAAAATTCTTCGAAGAATTCGTCGTTCAAAAGCGTCTATGGATGTTTCAGACGCTTGGTTGAGAGTCCACGTTTCACTTGCATATAGTAGCACAGATCTCATTATGGTTTTGTATATGCGAAGTTTGCTCAGCCTGTGCACTTTTTTCGATTTTAAGATCGGGAGAACCGTGAAATATGCCTTTTTTGCTAGTGTGATCCGTTGATTTACTTCGTCCCGTTCGTTGTCGTCTTTTACAAGGTGTGATCCCAAGTATGGGAAATGATCCACATTCTCCAGGTTGTAGTCCCTTCCCCCCCCCCCCCCCGTCATATTTTGTCCAGTTGGCGCGTTTCTTCTTGTTTGGGTCATAAACTTGGTTTTACAGAGAATGAAAGGTACTGGATACGATTTTTTCTATTAAATAACTCCTATCTATAGAACGGCTTATGCTAGAAAGTTGAAACTTGTTGAGTATATTTATATCTATAAAAAAGTAATTAAGATTTAAAAAAAAAAAACTAGAAGTATACACTGGTGTACGGAAGAGGTGCTAAAAAATGATCTATGCAAACGAAACGCACGAATTTGATATCTGTTAGGTCTTCTAAAACTATGAATTGATTTTCATTACACGGATTCTTCACATCAATACATAGAAAGTGTTTTCAGTAGTTTAATTCGACTCCTAAGGTGGTGTAAAGGCTGTATACATTTTAATGAATGCGGCTGCATCACTCAGGTCTGATTAGATGTTGAATAACTTTTGACTTTCAATGGTTTGTTTTATAATCGACTTAAACTTTTTCGAGGGTGTAAGCTGGTTGAACTCATTTTCACGAATTCAGTCATATCTCTTAAGAGTGATAAATCATCAAATTGGTTTTAACTTCCTTGGGTTTCCTTTATTTTTATCTAAAAACTACTTCCACGGTTTTTTGATATTCAATCCCAAAGTGAGTGCATGGGTATATGTTTCAAAGCTCTGTGAGATATCGTATTCATTTCTATTTCCAAAGACTTCCTTCCTACATAATCGTCAAAAAGTTTATTTCAAGATTCTTAAATATTCAACTCTATAAAAGGACGCAAGACTTTCGATATATATCTGAGGTTTGATGAGCTATCGAATTGGTTTTCATTTTTACAGACTTTTTTTTTATAATCGCATATAAACGCATTTCCAATTTCATGTAATAGCCCAACTGAACTGATATTATTTATACTACGGGTGTCCGGTAGTTCCAATTACTTACATTTTTTTAACAATTCATCTACATGACTTATTGGATGATATTCCGCTGGTACAATTGGCTGCTTAGTGTTCCAGCTCAATACGGCCGACAAATCACAGATTCCTGTATTTAATCTGTTATTCGAAAAAGTTGTTTGTTCGACGATTTCTAATATAGAGGAACGTAAGACAGAAGTTTTCGATGGATTTCATTCGGAAAATTTAAAGATAATTCTATGAATAAAAGTAATAAGAATTTCATGAAATAATTAGGCAGAATTCCAAAACAACTTGCCAATATGTAGACATTCGAGGAAGACTGCGCATACATATAAGAATTTTCGTTTTGAATTCTATACCAAAATATAATATTAAAGTAAAGTGGGAAGCCTCGACTTTTGTATCTAAATTAAAAAGTCGTTCTGTTTTTTTTTTTTTTAAATTTGTTGCAAATGTATTCATAAGAACTGCTCTCAGTATTATTTACGTAACGTGTACTACTATAATACATTGCAAGAATAAAAAAAACCTTGTGCTGAAAAATACATAGTAGGTAATTTCTGAAATGAAAAGTAATGCGCTGTCTTGTCCGATCTGACGCAAAAGTTGCAGGATCAGTAGAATTTTCGCACAATCGGTTATGATTCCAGAAAATTCTACAGACTTTTAAAAACCTAATAAAAATGATCAAAGTAAAATTTTAGTAGGGTTTCGGAAGCTTTGTTACGAGAAATCCCAAGCGCATGGATTCCTAGACCGGAATTCCGCCTATTTCAAGAACTTTCCATCGGAATTTTGATGGATTTCTGAGTTTTGGTCTGCTGGATACATCTAATAATCTGTACAATCTCAAATACACACATCAAAAGCAAACATCAACGTATCCATCATAAATCTAGTAAATAATTTAGAAATGTATTAGATCCAGTTTTGTTCTTCGTCGAGTAGTTAATTTGCAAAAGTATATGTAATTCTGTACCAATTGTATGAAATAAACATCATCCACTTAAAGTATTCTCTAAAATCATCATGATTAATCCGAAAATAAAAAAAAATAAGCATGACTTTAGTATGCTCTTAAAAAGCAAACCGTGTGAGGTGAGCTTAATTTGAAATTATCTAAAGAGCGATAGTGACTATCTGTATTTTACAAAGTGATTGTGTTCTGATGTCAAGCTGCCTACCTCTAACAAATAAAAATTTTAATAATAGTTCCTCAGTTGTGAAGTTTCGGTTGTTGAGCATTGAGTGTCCGTAGAAATATTTTAGAAAATACTTAAAATGAGTTACAACAAAGATGAACTTGAAGCACCTAAATGGGTTAATTCTGATTTTTTTAAATTGATTTTAGAAAATGCAGAGAAATGCAAGGATGTCAAGGTAAGTCATATTAATAATTTAGATTAATAAATACAAGGTCCTGCATTGATGAAATTATTACACATGGATTATTCTATAATTGTGGTTTACTCTGCAACTTCTAAAAAGGGTTTTTCACGAATACCTTCACATATGTGCTTTCTTTACGACTTCAAATATCTTGAGCTAGATCAATTCGAAAATGGGTGTCGTTCGAGGATACACCCAGAAAAATATTTTGATAAAAAATAACTTTTTTTGTAGTTATCTTTCATAAATGTACAAATCACTAAAATATACCTAGCTAATAGTTAAAAATCAAAGAAATAGTTCGCAAATAGTAAAATCAGTAGTTTAGGACTTTATTGTAGTTTGTTTCAAATTGAAAGTAGTTCATTTCAATATTACTCCATAACTTTCAACTTATTTCATATATTAAGAAATAGTAGATTTCAACTATTTTTTTTTCTAAGTTTTGGCATTTTACAATTTTGATTTAATTTAACTCAATTTGCATAGGTGTCTGAGCGAAGTATGCCATAAGTAAAATTTTTTGGGAAAACTACATATGTCTCATATCTCAAGAGCCCATCAAAATATGTCCTTACAAATAGTAGACACGAACCTGCAGTGACATTTTTAACCGAATCTCTAAGTTTGACCGAAAAAGTTACGACTTCTCCGTCGGTAGATTTTTTATCAGTTTCGTATCATTCTTAATGTTGTTTTTTTTATCATCACCTGTTATACCACTCAATATAACACAATTATTTTTTTTTTTCTAGTGTGTAATATTTTTTTTCAATGGGTCTTTAATGGGGGACCTATCACTACTGATATTAGATTAGGCTTTGGGTATTTTTCAAGAGATTTTTTTCTATTACCGGACTGACTCAGCAAAAAAAAATTAATTTTATAGATAAAATCATAATTTTCAATGTTATCACAATGAAGCCAAATATGGTCAAAATAATTTGAATAGCACGTACTATTAACTTTTTAATTGGACCCGGCGTACTATTTAGTTGGCTTCAGTGCGAAGAGCACGGTAATGCATGACAATAATAATAATTTATTTACAACGAAAGACGTAGTAATTACGTACTTTTAATATGAAATTTACTCTTATTTTTCAGATAATTGATTATAAAATAACACCGGCATCAATGCTCGGTGATCACTTCGCCAGTATTATGTTTCGTGTAAATATTCAGTATTCAACAAATAAAAATCCCAAAGGAAACATTAATATAATAATAAAAACACTACCTGTACTAGAAGGATTTAAGAAGGAAATGCTTAGCAATATTGATTTGTTTGAAAGGGAAATTGCTGCGTACACCAAAGTTATTCCAAAGTGTAAGGAAATTTTGAAAAATAGCGGTGCAACAGATCTCTTTGCAGCAAGGTAATTCGAAAAGAAATTCAAACTTGTTCATGTAAAAACGGATTCTTTTCAGGTTGTTATACCAATCACTAGAGCCTCATAAAGTAATGGTTTTTGAAGATCTGAAGGAGCTTGGCTTTTCAATGTATCCTTCGTTTTTTGCCAGCAATACTGATTTGAAGGTTATTTTCGCGAAATTAGCACAAATGCATGCTAGTACTTTTAAAATGGCAGCTGATGTAAGTAAACAGAATGATTCATTTAAATTATAGCCACTAAAATTGTATTCGTCGTTTCAGGGTAATACTGATGTACAAAAGTTTAAAGGAACTTTATTCTGTGTTTCAAATTTAAAAGAAATGCCAATGTTCAGCTCAGGTATTACACAATTGCTGAATGTAATTGACACAATACCAGAGCTTAAATTATGTGCGGATAAAATCAGACAATTTAAACCGGATGCCTTAACAGATAAATGCATGGAATCTCTTAACATTCCTGGATCTTATAATGTCCTGAATCACGGAGACTATCATGTAAAAAATATGATGTTTAAATACACTGACGATAAGAAGATTTCAGAAATTGTACTCGTAAGTTTAAGTAATAATAATTTTTTTTTGTTCAAATAGAGTTAGCATGTTCTCTTTTGAGTAACAAAGTGAATATTGCAAATTGATATTGAACTAAACTCGTTTTAGTAATACAATTTTGAGAAATTGGATGAGAACTTATTACTAAAAACCTTTTATGGCAAAAAAAGTGCTAATGACGATTCGCATATAAATTGAAAAAAATTGTTATTAATATCTTTTCAAATTCGTATTTTAATATTGTCTTGTAGGTGGATTTTCAAATATGCCATTGGGGCTCACCAGCACATGATCTTCTTTATATGGGTATTATTGTACCTTATGAAGTTCGTGATGAAATTTACAAACACTATTTTACGTGTTTCATCGATATTTTGACTAAGACTGGTTATACGGGGAAACTGCCAACACTTGATCAATTACATGAAGACTTACATAAATTTCGTCACATTGGTAAGAGAATAATTAATATACATATACATGTTATATCCGTTTTATATTTTTTTCTATTTAAATTTAAATTTCAGATTTATTCTTACTTACAACACTTGCTCCATTCCTGAATTTGGACGTAGAAAAAATGGAATTCGAAGCAGAAGACTTCATGAGCGGCAAAGTTTCTAATGATATATTTTATAAATCCGAGAAATATGTCGCACTAGTCAAGAAACTATTACCAATTTATTTAGAAAAGGGTTATTTTGATGACGTAATAAATGAAAACTTGCACTAGAACTAGAAGATTCTTTGTCTTTCAATTTAAATTTTTTGCTGGTTTATCGCTTCTAAAACAGGAGTTATTAACAGAAATTTGGCAAAAAGATCCCATTTCAAACTCATTGTAATTATAATTAATATAAGCTTCTTTTTTGTTGTCTGTTTACATTTTGAGTACTCGTATTAGAGATATCCCAAAAAGAGTTTTTGTTTGCCTTGTTTTAACAAAAATTAAGATCGGCTGTAAGCCAATCGTGTGGTACTCTAAATTAAATACTGAATTCCGATTTACATATATGTATTACAGCTGGGGTTAAAGTATAATAAGGTGAATGCAAGTAGTTTGTCGTTAGTTAAAGAATCCCATTTAGTTACTACTCGAAACTAAGAAAATGGACCAATTTTATGGGTAGAAGTCCGAAACGTGTTTAATGCTGCGGTGTAAAACATAACGTTCCAAAAAGCCTTCTGGTTTTTCTTTAGGCTGTCACCGATTCTCAGCATTAAGAATGGGAAAATGGATCCCCTATCATATTACTACATAAATTCCAATTCCAATTTTCAGCCTCCTAATATAAGTGGTTCCTGAGTTCTAGAATTCAATTTTTTTTTATTTAAAACGCTCCACCCACGTCAACCTTCCTCCCTCTTCAACCGCAGACAGACGGACATTTTTTTTTTGCTTTTTTGGTGTTTTTATGGTATGTAGTACATTTCTTTGAATTTCAAGTCGATCACAATACTTTTTTATTAAAAAATAATAAAAAATATTATTAAAAAATAATAAAGTAAGTATTTAAAAATAATAAAGTAAATCAGTGTTTAATTTCATATGTTGAACTGGGTGAATCAGTTTTTTTTTTTTGAAGGACTTACACATGGGAGGTATTTATCTTCTCTATTGGAACCATTTAAGAATTAATGTCTTCAAAATTTCAAATTCCATTAAAAAAGTTTCGGAAAATATTCTTGAACAAGTGTCTTTAGGATTTTTTTATATGGAAGCTATCAGAAGGAGTAAAAGGATTTAGCTGACTAGTAAACTCGAACCTCGTTGTCACTCAAATCCAATGTGTACAAAATTTTACATGAGTTAGTCTTAAATCAAAAGCTAGACTGAGTTCATTAATTAGCGCCATCCGTCAAATCCTTCGGGTAGCTGCCACACAAAAGTACTTAAAATTTAGTAATAAATTGATTTTACAATACTCGCATCGCAGCTGAAAGTATTTTTATAAAAAATATCCCATAAGTCCTTCATGTAGTTGCCATACAAATATTCTGTGAAAATGTCCTAACTTAATTTATAGAACTCACTGTACCTCAATCGTTTAATCATCCATCCAGTGGCCAATATAACAGTTTCTACCTGTAAATAAAAAGTCATGCAATAATTGTATGTGCACTCCTCATTCTTTTAATATATTCCCAACCAAAATATAAATCGGAGTTCAGTATTTCATCTAGAGTATCGTGCGATTGACTTGCAGTCGACCGTGACTGCGTTATGTTTTTGTTTCTACATTTTTCGTAATTGGATTTATTTAAAGACAAAATTTATTTTTATGGAAAACATAAGTACTAAATTGTATAAATAATAATTCTATAACATAAATATTATTAGATTTCTGATTTTTACCAAAAAATTATTCACACCAAACAGTGTATCTTATCGCTTCTTTTTCCAGCAATCTTATTATCGCTTCTCTAACTGCAATTTTTCACATAAATCATGAAATACATTCTTTTATCTCCATTATAATAATACTGAATGATTGCGATTACCATATCATACATTGCCCACACTAAATATTATCAAACATCATGACTGTTTTTTTTGTGTGTTTACTTCTGAAGCCGGTTTTAGATATGAAACTCGCATTTTCCGGTATTTTGGCACGTCTTTAACATTGACCATGAAATTATTTACCTGTGCCGGAATCACCGGAGCGTCAAGCGAAAAGCTACATTCTATAACTAGATAATTGTACGTTTACACTGTCTACAATAGAATCGAATGGGAACCAATGAGTAATACGATTCAAAAAAAAGCTTCAGTTGCTACGAGTTATACGAGCCGTGTTGGAAATGTCGATAACCAAATTTAACGCTGAAAGCAATAAGTTGGCATCACTCGTTACAAGCTATTCTGTAGTAGTATGAAATAAAGGGGAAGCGCCCGTGAGAGTTTAATAGAAAACTCCGCATCGAGTTTTAGCGCCTCTATAGTCTCAGTCGATTGCTAAATTATAATAACAAAATGAAATATTTTTTTATTAAAAAATTATAAAGTAAAAAAACATAAGAACCCCATTTGTAATGGAATGGAACTCGCAATTAAAGTTTTTGGTTTGGTGCGCGCAGCCTCTACTCCATCGAAGGACTTTTATTTCCATTTTCAGATATAGCAACTTAACTTACTGCGGATTCAATCCATACCGTTTAATGCTTTTAGTTTTTAGAGGGTAATAGCACAGACAATATAATATAATATTGTCTGTGGTAATAGTTCAGTGAGAAATGGAAAAAGTTCCGATGTTTATATCTTAAGAACCTATAATGATATAAAGCTGAAACTTAGTACAGTCAAAACCGGATACAGTCAAAACCGGATACAGTGCAACCCGGTTATAACGTACCTCGTGGGGACCGCAACAAGAAGAACGTTATAACCGATAGTACGTTATAGCTCACATATGAAAACAAGTTGTTTCCATTTACAAAAATTATTTCTTTATTACAGAATAGAGTTTATAAATTCATAAAACAAAATTGTAGACTTCTAACCCAGATAGGATAAAGACATTCAGCAAAATTGAAAAGGATTCTCCCGTTTACTACGAATTGCGTCATTCCATTCAAAATCGTCAAAAAATTTCCGCAAAATTTTATTCCTTACCATCGTCTATTCTTTTGAAAATGTTTGTATACTTGAAGAATTAGTAAAAAAAAATATAATTTCAATTTTTTGTTTCTATCTACAGTCAAAACCGGATATAACGATATTGAAGGGACCCTCTAAACTCGTCGTTATATCCAATAGTCGTTATAAGCAATATGCAATTTAGATACATTCCTTTGTATAGAGATTCGACCGGGACCATGCCATTTAGTCGTAATAACCGATCCGTCGTTAAAAGCGATGTCATTATATCCGGTGTTGACTATAATTTTTTTTGTTAATTATAGTATGTATGTACAATGTACATATGTTAGTAAGTTTTTGCAAAGGCATCGTCCGAGTCCTCGCTGAAAACTCATACCTCTTGTAATTGTTATCCTAGAATAATGAAGTAGGGCTTATCTTAAAGGAAGCGGCTGTCGCAACATAAAAAAAAATACGAATAAACATTATCCTTGAAATTTTTTTCATTTCGACTGTAAACAGATCGAATTAATATTTTGTACGTTATAAAGAACTCAAGTGCTATGAGAAAGGGTACGTTATAACCAATATGTACGTTATAACAGGGTACGGTATATCCGTACAAAAATACAAGAACTTTTCACATTTGTGCATGGGAATTGAAAAAAAGTACTTTATAACCGAATGTACGATATAAAAGTGCACTTTATAAGCGGGTTGCACTGTATAACGACATTGAAGGGACCGTTGCTATATCCAATAGTCGTTATAAGCAATATGCAATTTAGATACATTCCTTTGTATAGAGATTCGACCGGGACCATGCCATTAGTCGTAATAAAAGCGTTTATAATTTTATTGTTTTTTTATATTTTTGTTAAATAAAATATTTTTTTTTTTAATAATTCCTCGTTTTTGTTCATTTGAATTGAATTACCCTTTTTATTCATTAGAAATAAATGTGTTTCCATTTTGCAGTTTAAATGTTTATAATAAACCATATTAAAAAACATAAAAATAGTTTTTATTTTGACTTGTACAATTTACCCTTTAAGTGGTAAAGTTACATCATATGAATAACTTCAATTAAGATAATTTCAACCTCCAAATTTTAATATTACATAGGCCGTGTGACTTATGAGAGTCTGGTATGTGATTTTACAAACCCATGTACCTATCTATGTACTTATTACTTTTCCGAATTTTAATTTTACTGTGGTTTACATACATGTAAATTTACAATATCCATTCTTGGCAATTACTTGCCAACATTTAATGTTGTAAAAAACTTTAACTGTGTAGGTACTTTTTTTTGGGAAAAAATTTTTATGTGCTATCATTTGCATTAATTCAGCCAATTATCTACATTTTTTTATCTTATCGCTGTAGGCGTATTTGCCATTGTTTCTATAAATTCTCAAATAAAAACCAAATTTAATATTTCATATACCTGCATAGTACAGGAGAGTATTCGAAGAGTAATAAGTAGTCGTAAAATATGTGTATGAAGCACATATCGGCGATTTGGTTTTTTTTGGTATGGGAACAGAAACTCTGAAGCACGTACATACATACATAAAATATGCAATTTCTGGATTTTTTCAACATTGAAGCTTATCTAATTTCGATGAATAGTTGAAGTTTTCAGAGGTGTTCCCGGATCCCTTATAGGTATATGATCCGGGTAAGTGCCTATAACGGAAATTTAAATTTGTCATAACTACCTTATGTTTACATTAACGGTTTTATTTTTTGCGACATTTTTCAATAATCTTTGTTTATACCTACTAGTAATTCATTTTATAATACACATTGTTAAAATCTCGCAATCACCGTGATTATGTAACTATTAAAGTTTTGACCATGAAATTTGATCTGTGACGTACTCTTCAATCAAGAACTAACAGAGCGTGTAGAACAAGATAATTGTTCACTATCTACAATACTAATAGGTATGTAGAGCCGAATAGGAAATGTTAATAATACGGAGTAGGTATCTAGAAAAGTTTCAGTCGCTACAAGTTATCCGCGGTTAAGTCACGGACTAGATTATTAGTTTATTATTTATTATTTTACGAAAGGATAAAATGAGCTTTAATAAAGATGAATTGGAAGCACCGGAATGGATTAACTCCGATTTTTTTAAATTGGTTTTGGAGAATTCAGAAAAACTCGAAAGTGTCAAGGTAGGCCAGAGCGTTAATTAAAGCCAATCATTGGAGTAGTTCTATTAATGTACTCGTAGAGTATTGCAAAAACGAGCAATTAAATATTTCAGTTGCTTTAAAGATTTTTATGTATGCCTCGAGGAGACCAGTGTTTTCGTGGTGTTTTGAGTGATGAATTAATTAAAACCCATGAATCGCAAAACAATTAAATTACTTCGAGAGATATGTTTAATAGATTGCATTAGTCTGACTATAGCCCCGAAAGGGCTGTGGAGGGGTTGCATATGTTTTCACAATTTTTGCCATCGCCTAAAGAGATATAAAATTGGCTATTATGGCATTTAATGTAATGGCCAAAAAACAAATTTTACGATTTTTGATTTTCAAAAACCAGGAGGGTGTGAAGAGTTTACTTACGTTTTAATAAATTTTTCAAAATTCGTAGTGTCTTATAAAAATGCAAAAAAAAACTAGTGGGTGTAATGGGTTTGTGTATGTTTAAATAAGTTGTCATATCTTACTAAGTCTGATAAGGCATCAAATTAGTTCTTACTTCTCATGGGCTTTTAGTGTACGTAATCTACCGAAATTCGAATAGCTCACTCAGCCTTTTTCAATGTTTAATTAGCTAAAAGTCTCTAATAAATATTTTTATTTTAAGAACAAAAATAACTTTCCAAGAAACCTCATAGTCTTGAAACATCTGATGATATACGCCGACTTAGTCCGCGTCCCGGAGTATAACCCAATTACTTAACGCATGTGTTACATGATCTTAACCACTTCCCGAACTTTGACACGAAAAATAATAAAGTATCACAGGGACCATTGGCCGATTTTACTTTATTATTTTAATAATAAAGTATTTTATTTATTTCCCAAGATCAAAATTACCTTTCCAAAAAACCTCCTTATCTCGAAATAACCGATGTTATATTTTGACTTTGATTGCGTCCTGGAGTATATATGAGGCAGTAGTGAGAGCTATTTTAGCCACTTCCCGAACTTTGACCCGAAAATAAATAAAGTTTTGTCCAGAGTGGTGGCAGATATTTGCCACAGCACATGCTCAGAAGTTTTTACGTTGGCCAAATCTTGCACTGATTAATAAGGGGTTATGCCACTCTAGAGTTTTGGGGAAATCGATTTTTTTTTTATTATTTTAAATGGTCCCCTAGGACCTCAAAAATACTAGCCCAAAAGATTATGACCGATAAAAGTCTCTAAGAAATCGGTTTTCGAATTTTAGTACAAGGCATATTGCAAAATTACTCATGATTTTTTACAACTGAAAACTTCAATCGCTTTTATCTCAAAACTATATTTTTCAAGCAGGCCGGAAACATTACTCAGACAATTTTCAACCGATTCACCTGAAATTTTAAATATATCTTTAAAACAGTATTGTCCATCAGAGTACGTAGGATTTATATTGCATAGTTCATTTGTTATTAACAATTTTCTGACGATATTTTAGGCAAATTTCACACTTTCCACTTTAGAAGTGCGCCATTTGGCTAAAAATTAAAATATCGAAAAAATCGTACGTTTTCTTGTGGCTGTTTTTATATGAAATCGAAATAAATTTATTAGCTTATCATAGTTCAAAAAGTACAGGCACTAGGTGTCCGGCCATGGACCCTTGAAAAACGGAGACGTCATCGCAAAAACGCTACACAGCCGCCATTTGAATTTAATCTGTTTAAAAAAATTACTGTACATAGTCAATAGCAAGTTCTATAAATATCCATTTTTGGAATATCGATTTATTTTGTAGTTTTTCTGAAAAAAAATTCCGAAAAAGGCCTATTTTTTCAGCCTCTAGAGTGGCATAACCCCTTAGTGTTATGATGCCTATTCTTTTAAGATGATCCTTCAGATACAAGTGCTTCTCAAGTTCTCCGGTTAGTAGTAAATTTCTATCAGTAATAGCTCGTAACTCAGAAGTAAACTCTCTGAATTATGATGTTATTTTCCTTAAGGCCCCATGTGCATACGTTAAATACGATATTGTTGATTTATGGCTGTTTCATGTGAATTTTCCACTTTAATAGCAATAAAAAACCAAATGAAATAACATTACTTTATTAGCTGGTATGTAAACTAGGTCGCTCATTAAGAAAAAATTAAAAATTATATTGGAAAAAATAGCTATTATAGGAACAACCCTTAAAAAATTTTTAAAATGTATAAATCCGAGTTCTTTGCGTGCATTATTACCTATTTCTTGAATGGTTAGCATGTCATTTTCATTAATATAATGGTAGAAAAAATCTTTAAGAATATCTTCAATATAGCAAATTACAAAAAATTGTCATTTTTGTTAATAATATATTCACACTGAAGTAATTTTTCATGATTTTCATGCGAGAAATTACATAAGAAAATTAATTGAAAAGTATCGTAGAATTTGAAAGCCTGTAACACTATTTATTCTGTAAATTCAAAATTAGTTCCCTGATAGACAGCAAGATTTAAAAATTTTTTTTACGTAAATTGAATATAAGTTATATCAAATTTGTAATACAAAAACTTAATTTACAGATAAATGATTATAAAATATCACCGGCAACAATGCTTGGTGATCATTTCGCCAGTATCATGTTCCGGGCCAGAATCCAGTATTCATCAACGAAAAATTCCAACGGAAATATTTCACTTATAGTCAAAACTCTACCGGAAGTAGAAGGATTCAAAAAAGAAGTGCTTGAAAGTTTTGATTTATTTGAAAGAGAAAGTTCGATGTATACAAAAGTTTTGCCAAATTGTGAGGAAATTTTAAAAAATTGCGGTATTACAGATTTATTTGCTCCAAGGTAAAATCCAAGAAAACTATATTGTTCCAGTAATAGATAAAGTTGTATCTATTTTTTATAGATCTACTAATTAATAACACATTCTTGTAAAATTTACAGATTGTTGTACTACTCACTTAATCCTCGAAAAGTGATTGTTTTTGAAGATCTTAAAGATCTCGGATATTTTATGTATCCCACAACTAGTCCCAGTGAAAAGGATTTCAAATTGATTTTTGCGAAACTAGCCCAAATGCATGCCACTACTTTCAAAATGGAAGCTGATGTGAGCTACACTATGAAACTCTTTTACATTATCAACATCAAATTTAATGGTTATATTATTGTACAATTTTCATTATGATTTCAGGGTAATACTGAGATCACAAAGTTAGTAGGAACCGGTTTTAGTATGCCTAATATAGTTGATCTGGATCTATTTAAATCGGGTACAGATCTACTGTTGGAAGCCATCGAAACAATACCCGAGCTTAAATTGTGTGCTGATAAAATGAAACAATTCAAACCGAATGCCTTATTAAATAAAGTGATTGATTCAGTCACCGTTCACCGTCATGGGTGCTATAATGTTTTAAATCATGGAGACTATCATATTAAGAACATGATGTTTAAAAACAACGAGGAGAAGGACATTTCAGAAGTTGTACTTGTAAGTATAGAATATGAGGTATTTTAATTACACTAGACTTTTGCGCAATTATATATTAAATAAAGATTTAATAAATCGCTAAGCCCAAAAATATAAGGAAGTTCAGAAGAATGAATGATGAATAGTGTATACATTAATATTCCTCATTATAATATGTCATCTGTGTTTTCTAGTGCTTACAGTCCATATTGTACATCTTAATTTTTAATAATTACTTATTAAAGTTTAATTATATTTTCTAGGTGGATTTTCAATTATGCCATTGGGGCTCACCTGCATATGATCTTCTTTATATGTTCGGTATTGTGCCTTACAATAGTCGCGATGAAATGATGGAATACTATTTCAAACACTTCATCGAAATTTTGATTAAAACTGGTTTTAAGGGGAAACTACCAACAATTGATCAATTGCGAGAAGAATTACAAAAACTGCGTCATCTTGGTAATACTAAAAACATTGTTCTACGCCATTTTGCACTTTTTCCAATTTTCTATTATAGATTTATTTATGATTTCATCGTTTGCACCATTTTTTGGTTTGGAACAAGGTGAAACTGAGTTCGAAATGGAAGAAGTAATGACCAATAAAGATTCAAGAATACGTTTTTATAAAACCAAAAAATATGTTTCTCTAATCAAAGAAATGTTACCGATTTTCTTAGAGCAAGGTCATTTCGATGACATAATAAATGAAAAATAGTATTGCAAAATATACAATGAATTTTACTTGATAACTTTGTGTTCTAATAACTAGCTTAATCGATAGTTCCGCTACTGTACTGAAAAAGCTCCGTCTACTGTGCGCTTCTTTCGTCTGCTATGTTGTGATTAACAATCTGTTTCTGTAATCGCTCATCCGCTAGTCGAGACACTCCTTAATCGGACCTATTGTTTGGCACGTTATAAGTTTCTCCGTATTATTCATACATCTCCCAATCGGACCTTGGACCATATCTGACAACAAAAATTTATAAAACCAACTTGGAAAATCCAACTAAATGCCTAATCTGAGTTCAATTTAGTAGTACAACAGTATAGAAAGTAGCATAAGAGGTTCCTGAGACTAGAAACCAGTATTGTTCGTCAAAAACGCTTCCCCACCTCCTCTTCACACTCGTCAAAACCGCGTCAAAAATTCAAAATTCCAATACCCTTGCTTCGTCTACGTCAAGTTATAACAGTTATGACGTCAGATGTTGCAAAGCTGTGTCTAAATTCATTTTCGGTTCGTGTCTTTACTATCAGTCAATCTAAGCAAACGTAAAAAAAATCAAATTTTTTTATGGAATTTAATTAGTTTTTGATTTTTGAAGTGTCAAATAGGCATCAGCTGATCCATTTTGACAGTTTAGCCAAGCTCTTTCTAAACTGTTATAATAGCAATGCTATGCTGTGACGTCAAGATAGACGTAGACGTAGACTTAGCAAGGAATTGGGAAACGACCGTAATATCTCATCCGGTTTGTAAGCTTCAAACGTTTTTGCGTACGGCGGAAAGATGGACGTTTTTTCAGATCTTCAAAATACAAATTTCATGGTACGAAATTTTTTTTTTTCAAATTTCAAGTTGATCACAATACATTAATTATTAAAAAAAATCTGCCAACTGTATGGGCGCAACTTTATAATTTTAAGAAGTTCGGAACGAGTTTAATGCTGAGAAGTGGTACAGGTTACTATGCGTCTGACAACCAAAAAAATAACGTTCCAAATAGCCAAATAATAATTATAATAATAATTAATAATAATAACTATTATTATTAGCCACAATTAAGGAATGACCTTGCACTATTACACCCTTCCTATTTAGTGGAAGTTCAATAATTCATCGAGATTAACACATGATTTATTACAACCTATAGTAAATACGCCGCGATATACATACTATACTCGTATGTTTAAGAATATTTTTAATGGACTGAATTGAATTGAACTTACGACTGCAAATTACAATTTAGAAGTGTACAAAAAAGTATAGACTCCACTGTGTATATTGATAATTTTCAAGAGTAATAAATCTGATTGTGTATAGTGAAGTGATAGTGACGTGTGCCGTCAACCATGAGTTACACTCTTTGACGAAATTGTCAAAGCTTTTTGTGAGATAAATGCAGAATTGTATTTTGTTGATTATAAAATATTGTAGCTTTGAGTTGTGTGAGAAATGTGATAGTACGGCTCGACAGCCGAGAGGAGGAACTTGTATCCAGAGATTTTCACCTTCAGTCGTCTGACTAGGTAGTGTCGATATATAAATAAAATTTTTGTTTGGCGAATAATTAAAATGAGCTATAATAACGATGAGCTGGAACCACCGGCGTGGGTTAATTCCGATTTTTTTAAATTGGTTCTGGAGAATTCAGAAAACTGCACAGATGTCAAGGTAAGAAATCCGTAGGTAGCTTATTACAATTAAAGAATCTTTAACAAAAAGTTGTACCTATAAAGATGATCTAATTTTTAACGGACATTCAAAGCTTCGGCTAAAATGAACAGTCGGCAGTCCATTTAAACCGAACTCTACTGTAGTTGTTACCTACTATTGATTCCCATAGTTTAGAAAACGTGTGTGTCAACATTGTAATAACTTGTAAGATAAGATAATTTATGATTCTTTGACTAAGGCTTCGTGTAACTAACTTTGTTAATTAAATGTGATATCTGTGAAGTTAACGTATCTTCTTTTTGTCCTACTCGGGGATATGAATACTTTTCGTATCGTGATTGGTGTACTGACGGGTCTTGTCAGATCTGCCAGCACGCCAGAAGGCTAGGCATTGCAGACCTGATGCCGAGGAAAGTATTTTTCACATGCTTTGCGAATGCCCTAAACTGGATTTGGAGTGGAATCGCACTTTAAGGGTCCCATAGACGGACACGCAAGCGTATTATTCATCCATAAGTGTATAGGTCTAAAACTTGAATGTATGGGTCTGCCATTTCCATCATGCCGCATGATGGCAGACCCACACATTCAAGTTTCAGACCTATACACTTATGGATGAATAACACGTAACGCGACATGCAAGAATGATACGCATGCATGCCGTCTACCTCAAATATTCATGCAAGAATAACATGCAAGAATGATAGTGTATGTTGCCCTTAAAAGGGCCCATAGACGCTTATGGTGCATTTACACTCAGCGTTTGCGACGAGCCTCTATCCCCACCAAAAAATCAATCAATCAAATAGCTCGTGCAGTCGCAAGACTCTTGCAAGACTCATTGAGAACCGGTTTGAAATGGCCTGATGGGGGTACCTTCTCGCCTCGAGGCGAGCCTCATGGATGAGTGTAAGCGCAACATCATGCATGAGTGTCATTCATGCTTGTCGCGATACGTTTTGGCTCCGCCTGCAAATTCAAATGTTTTTGATTTCTACGGTGGAAGACCCACACATTCAAGTTTCTAATCCATACAGTCATGGAATGACAACATGCATGAGCGTCTATGGGCCCTTTAAGGTACACGCTTTGCCATGGACTTGGGCTATTTCAAACATTCAAACTGTTACAGTTTGTCAGGCAGGCGGAGTGGTTTACCTAAGAAATGGTCTTGGGTGCTTTTTCTTGAACATGTGAGATCGTACTGGAGATGTGCAAAGCAGTTCCTTTTAGTGAGTGAGTGAACTCCGACTCATTCACTGAAATGAACTAGTTCGAGTTTCTTTAGAAGATCACTTACCCGGTGAAGGAACTAGTCATTTTCAAGATTGGACTGAATCCTGACTCACGAAGGAAGTAGTTCTTTTCAAGTTTGAATTGAATGTGGGGACCTAAAATAAAGGTCCTCACTCAAGAAGGAACTTCTTTTCAAGTTCGTAGTGAATGTGAGGACCTAAAAAAAAATCTGACAGAAGTTTTGAACGTGTTCAATTCGGGGATGCGGTGTATGTTACTATGTGATTGAAAACCTAACAAAAGTTCGGGAAGCGGTTAGAATAGGGTGTAACATATGAATTATGTAATTGGGTCATATTCCGGGTTGAAAAAGGAAAAACTTAAAAATAGGTGATTTTTAAACAAGCCCGTGGAAGTGAAAAGATATTTGGTATTTGTTCAGACCTGAGAGATATGGTGGAATTTATGAAAAAGTATATAACCACTTTACACCCTCTTAGGAGTCAAACTTCAAAAAGTCTTGAAAACACTTTCTAGGTATTCATATGAAGAATCCGTAGAATAAAAAGGAATTCAATACTTGGAAAGACCTAGTAAATATGACGAAAATTGTGAAGCTATGTGCATTTTATTTTTACTGATAATCTTTTTCGCCCTACCTTCCGAACGCCAATGAATATTCAAATTTTATTTTATCATACTTACTTTTCTAGTTGATCTACATATATGTACGTACCGAGTTTCAACTTTCTAGCATAAGCTGTTCTAAAGTTAGGAAAAACAACCCCCACTCCCATACCATACTACCCCTAAAAAAAAATTTATTTTTCCACTATGCCACTTTTATAGCTTTATCCAAATACAAATTGTCAGCTTTATATCATTATAGGTTCTTTAGATATAAACATCGGAACTTTTTCCTTCTTACCCTTCCCCATCCTCACCCTCTACACCCACACCACCAATGTTTTTTCATTACTAGTGCTATATTGGGCCTACTTCTAGTGAAAAGCATCTATCTTACACTGTTATTGAGATATGAAAAGTGATATTTTTGAAAAATTCTTATCCCCTCCACCTCTATGCTCCCTTGCCCCCTTCAAAAATTTTACTTTGAGCAATCTTTATTTATCAAGCTTTATACTCAAACCAAATTTCGTTTTTCTGGTGCAATTGGTTTGTGAGAAATCGTAATCTAAATTTTTTCACCCCACCCACCCCCGTAGGCCAATACCCCTACCCAAAAATTTTGTTTCAATCAACTCTCCTAGTCTAACTACAGATATTTGTTTACTTTGAATTGCTTGCCATTAACGGTTTAGGTGATATGGATTTTAGAATGTGACGATCTCGACTTTTTTGCGTTTCGGACGCATTGTTTCCCCCTCCACTCCCACACCCCTTCACCAATATCAGCAATTTTTTTGCAATTGGGTCCACTATCAAAGCTCTATAGAAACTCCAAGTTTCAGCCTCCTAACATAAGCGGTTGCTGAGATCTAGAAACCACGTACGCGTACGGCGCACAGACGGACTGAAATTTTTTTTTGCTTTTTTGGTGTTTGCCATAAAACAAGTAAACAAAAATTTCGACCCATCCTTACAACGAACCCATTGGCGGTTTATGGTATGTATTTGATCGTGCGTCCGGGGAAAATATTTTGGCTCTTTTCGGGATCTACTAGTTCCTGAAACGTGAAAATATAAAATTTGACGGTAGAAAATTTCTTTGAAATCTCAGACCGCTCACAATAATTTATAATTAAAAAGAAAAGAAAGTTAAATTTTGAGTAGGTATAAATTTGCACCTTTTGGGGGCTTATTATCTGAGTTAATATTTAAAACTAGTATGATAATAAAATATTTTTAATTTTTAGATAATTAATTACAAAGTAACACCGGCAACAATGGTCGGCGATCATTTCGTCAGTATTATGTTTCGTGTAAACATCCAGTATTCAACAAACAAATATTCAAACAGAAATATTTCGATTATAATAAAAACACTACCGGAATTAGATGGATTAAAAAGAGATATGATGAACTCATTTGATTTTTTCGAAACCGAACGGGTGATGTACATCGACGTCTTGCCAAAATGTGTAGAAATTGTAAAAAATGTCGGTATTGTAGATCTTTTTGTGCCAAGGTAAGAAATTAACGAAATAATTTAGAATCATTTTTTGCACTTCTAATTTTGACCAATTGACATAAGATCTCACAATAAATTACAACAATCTTTCGACAATTTTACAGGTTGTTGTACCATTCAAATGAGCCTCATGAGGTATTCGTTTTTGAAGATCTTAAAGAACTCGGATATTTCATGTATCCACTGAGCTATGCGACCAAAAATGATTTAAAATCGATTTTTTCAAAACTGGCCCAACTTCATGCCAGTACCTTTAAAATGGAAGCAGATGTAAATGAAATGTAGCATTAGTAACGCTTATACCGATATTAAATTCAAAAAATTAAAAAGAATATATATTAAAAAGTGATTTAAGCACGGTTAGATCGATTTTGTTTTTGTTCAGAATTGGAAATTGTCGGTTATATCGGTATAAACGTTATCATTACATACAAACTTAATTTACTAGAATGTTTCTTACTATTTCAGGGTAACACTGAAATAACAACGCTTAAAGGGACCTGTTTTAATGTTCCTAATATAAAAGATATGGACGTTTTTATATCCGGTATTGATCTTTTATTAGAATTACTTGAAACATTACCGGAGCTGAAATCGTGCGCTGATAAAATAAAGAAAATTAAACCAGGTACCTTAGTAGATAAATGCATTGAGACGTTCGATATTCCTAGTTCCTACAATGTCCTGAACCACGGTGACTATCAAATAAAGAACATGATGTTCAAAAATAATGACGAAGAGAAAATTTCAGAAGTTGTACTGGTAAGTATATTGTAAGATATTTCTAAATATTAATATTTTCATTATTGAACGATAGAATAACCTGTAGTTTCAATCTGTTGTAACAGTATCCTACAGACTTTTTTATACTCTAGATCACTAGTGGCCAACCCGCGGCCTGCCTTGATTATTTTTCCGCAAAAAAAGTGTATTGTGTGCAATGTTTCCGCGAGGCGATTTTTTGGAGTAGGAAAATCTAATATGGGGGTATATAATGATATGTGGCTATGATGCATTTCCAAAGTGGCCCGCGAGATCATTTGGGTTGGCCACCGCTGCTCTAGATGAAATCTGAGAGAGTTTAATTCAGGCCAAAAGTTTTTAACGGAAATAACCGAGCCTGGAACGAAAAGACTTATACTTTATTATACACCTACTTTTATACTTTACTTACAAAAATGTATGCAAGGTACAAAATTCACTATATTTATTAGTTAAGTAGAGCCTATAGAAGCTTTACTATAACTAATTCACTATAACTCAAGAACGCGTTAAAGCAGGATGTTAAAAAATTTTACATGAATTAGTTTTGAGTCAAAAGTAAAACTGAATTCATTAATTGCTGCAACTCCTTCGGGTAGCTGACATACAAAAATATAAAAATGCGCTAGGCCACGAAGTCAAAATTTTGTTCAAATTGGTCTTGAGTGAAAATGTAATTCAAATTTATTAGTCAGCGAAATCCGTTGACTCCTTTTGTTAGCCAACATACAAGAAGTCCTTAAGACACGTGATCAAAAATATTGGTCGATAACTTCAAAACGCTTCAACACATTAATTAGGAATTTTGACTAAATTGATATTTACATATATAGGAATTGGTAAGAAGAAGAAATATACGCCTTCATATATCGAAACCCATTATAACTCGTGAAATAAGATTAGTACTCATTAAAATCTCTTTAAATCTTGTGTCCACGTTTGTTGATAGCTTTTGAACGTTTCAAGCTAAGAAATTGAAATTGTGCATACATTACTATTTAAATGCTTTCATTTGAAGTGATAAACATACTGGAAATCGAGTCCTTCCTACAGAACACGTGTGTAGGTCCTTGAAAAATGAAAAATTTTCTTTCGGTGATTTATCTAAAGTTTATATGAAGATATGAAATTAAATAAAATTTTTTTGTACTTTTCCTAATGCCCGTCTGTCCACCGTAGACGCCATATTCCGTACCCAAAACTGTTTGATGGTGCGTAGCTCTGAAACCCCTTGAGATATTAAGTTGAAATTTTTATGGTAGGTAGAATACGAGTGGTATATTTCGGAGGGGTGGGGTGTTAGGGGAGGAGGGAAGTGTTTTAGATGAAAAATTTTGGTTTCTAGATCTCAAACTGCGTATGCTAGGAGGCTGAAAATTGGAATTTCATTTGCAAGAAAAAATTCGATTGGGGTTGAGGGGTGTGCGAGTGGGGGTGAATATAATGCGTCCAAAACGTTTGAAAGCTGGGATTGAGACATTCTAAAATCGACATCTCCTAAATTGATGTCAGATGACTGAAACTTTGTATTATATGGTAGTTGTCAAGAGATACTATAAGATTTGACATACTATACTATAAAAATTTTAGGGGGAGGGGGGGGGGTGCGGTGGGATGGTGGGGGATGAAAAACTTTTAAATTACAACATCTTCCGAACCAATTACACCAAAAAAATAAAATTTGACTCTTGTACGTATGTATATAAAATTACCATTGCAGTCCACTGAAAGTAACATTTTAGTGGAAGGAGGTGAAGTGCGGGAGTGGGTTGCATTATTTTTTTTTAAAAATTGAATTATTATGTGTCAAGAACCGTATCAGATATAATCTTGACAATTTTACAAGAGTTAGGACTAGTAAACAATTGAAAACTGATTAGACCTCTTAGAGAGACATCCCAGAAAAATAAGTTATTGATAGGTAGCATGGTACGGGGGTGGGTGCTGTGTCATTTCTCAGATACGGCCAATGCTAGAAAATTGAAACTTAGTACCCATATGCAGATATGCTACTAGAGTAATTAAAAATAAAAAAAATGGCCAACAGTCTGGGCGCAACCTTATTATTTTGTGAGTACAATTCCAAACTGTGTTTAATGCGGTGTAGGTGACTATATGGGATTTGACTTCTAAGGAATAACCAGGATGCTACTTGGAACGTTAGTTCCAAATTTATTCATTAAAATTTTAGAAAATTGTATCTAATGTTATACATTTTTTTTATTAAGATCAAATATTTTTTTGTAATTTTCCAGCTTGATTTTCAACTGTGTCATTGGGGCTCACCGGCATATGATTTAATATACATGGGCGCATTCGTACCTTATGAAAGTCGTGAAGAAATTTTCAAGCATTATTTCGATTGTTTTATCGATTTTTTAAATAAATCTGGATCTACGCGAAAACTACCAACATTTAATCAGTTGCAAGAGGAATTGCATAAATTTCGTTACATTGGTAAGAAACAAGTAATTAACTTGATTTGATTTGATTTTATAATTTTAATTTTTTTTTTTTTCAGATTTTTTTATGATTTCATCGTTTGCTCCATTCATGGCTATGGATCGAGATAAAATTGATTTTCAAATGGAGGACATGTTGAGCGGTAAAGTCTCTAGATCGTGTTTTTATAGGTGTGAGAAATATATTTCACAAGTAAAAAAATTATTACCGAGCTTTTTAGAAAAGGGTTATTTCGATGATTTAATAAATACAAGTTAGTAGCACAATGATGTGTTTCACTTTTATACATTTTTTTCTCTTCATACCTTGCAAAATATTTACCTAGATTTGGCCACTATACTGCCATTATTCCGTAAATTTTAAAAATCCAAAAAAGTAAAAATATTTTTGAAGTGAAACTTCTTTAGTGGCGAGTGAAATTTCAAGGATGCGTCACGTTTAAGCACATTTCGTTTCGCGATAGAGAAGAAAGAGTAAAATGATGAAACGAAACTCGATGAAACGATGAGACGAAAAAGCGACACTGCGAGAGAGTGGTATTCCCTTCTGACTACACTCATAGAATTTGAAATACTACTCCTATCGCTTCCCCCTCTTCACCTATGCCTTTTTAAACAACTGATATCCCTCACCCCTCTCTCACCTCTTACTTTTCTTCTTACACCCCTTTCTCCTAACTTCAACCCTTCACCCCCCACTGTATACCCCCCTCTGTGTACCCTTATCATTCTACCCCTCACCCTACATATTGTTCCCCCTCGTCTACTTTCTCTATCCCCCTACCCCCACCCTCCTCTCTACCCCCTAGCCCCTCCTACAACACATTGAAAAACTCAGAAAATGCAAATTTTGTATTATTGTATTTATTTTGAAATGCTCTCACTCTCTGTATCTTACATTAAATCTCTCTTATTCTTTTTCTTTATTTTTCAAGAATTTTCACTTCTATCATGTGCACGGTGCTGCACACGCTGTTATTTTTTACAACAACTCGGAATTATAAGAAATTTAAAAGAAGTTAAAGTATGTGATATTTTCTATTCTTACGTTAGAACCAGTAAATCCCAAAAACAGAAAGTCCGTCTGTCCGTCGTCCGGTGTAAACGCGAAATCGTTTGAAGATGCTTAGCTCTTAAATTCATTGCTACCCTGAAATTTTGTACTTTCACTTGTACTTTAAGGGATTCTAGCTAAAATTTTTAAGGGAATTGTAGGGCGTAGGTGTTTGGGGTAAACGTGGGACTACAATATGTTTCAACTCAATTGAAGAAGAAGATTGGTTACTATCTAAAAGTAGAATCACAAGTGGAGTTAACTGAATTTAAAGTTTTGTATTTGTCACTATAAAATGCAATTTTTACAGGAGTTAGGCCCAGTGGAGACAGTAGAATTTGTGGGTGTCGGTCTAGGTGATGATGGTGGGAGTGGAAGGAAAGGAAACAATTCTAATTTTTAATTTTCACTTACCGCAAAGAATAGAAAGATTGAGAACACTTTGACGACTATATAAAGCCGCTACCGCAGGGGCATCGTAGAAAAATAAAATTTCCGATAGTGGTAGTAAGGTACCCAACTAACCAGTTGCGTTGTATAAGAGTAAGCGTATGGTTCTAGTGCTAATTTATAAAACATTAGGTTATATAATATAGAAACGAAAACAGTACAGTCACTCTTAAATAACCTTTAAAGAGCTTAAATGGAGAATCATATAAGGGTTCCCGTGACTATTTTATAGTAACGTTAAAAAACTTCAGGTTTTATAAAGATGGTAACCGAAATATTATTAACACCCTTATATAAGTTTATATAGGTATAACCTTATAAGTTCTTAATGGTAATGACACTTGAGGTTGGTTGCCGTTATAAAAACATTATGTTTGTAGTGGCTGTGGCAACGTTCTTAGGACTATTTCTCTCTCATATGCTACTCATACTTAATTGTATTCTACATCTTCAAAATCGAATTCATTTTGTGTTCGATTTTAGTCATATTATGAATTAATTTGACTCGAAAAATTTGGTACATATTACCAAAATTTTTATTGCAATTGCTTTTCTATTGTAAATATAGCTAATGTAGCTTCAAAAACTGAGCGGGCTTCAAAAATTCACTGTACCATATATGCAATAGTAAATTTCAATTAAAAAAAAAACTTTTTCATACAGTATACATTTTTTTTATTAACAACATAAGGAAATGTTTTCAGTTTAGTACTACTTGAAACTGGAAAACAAATTTCACAAAAAAAAACTACAGTTCAGTAAAATTTTTAACTTTAATTGTGTAATTAATGTACATATAAATAAAAATATGGCTGATTCATGACGACGAATGCCAAAACACTTCAAGTTATGTAATACAACTTTTAGTTCTTTATAACTACATGGGAAATTCTATATAACGAATAGTAATGCTATATAAACTAAAGAAGTCTTATATAACTAAAAGTGGTGCTCTTAAAGACGTTTGGTAATTTCGTAATCCTTTGAGACCACAGATTACTATCAGTCAACTTAAAACTTGAAGTAACGCTCATTACGAATTCAGTCACACTATAAAACTTGAAGTGACGTAACAACGCCTATGTAATATAAAAAACTACGATATTGTAATCCTTTCCAGTGTAAAAGGCAATCAATGCCTCTAATTGCACGATGTAATTCCGATGGCGTACAAGAATTACAGTTTAGTAAAAAATTTGATATATTATTACTGTCTTTTGCAGACCCCTTCATTCAAAAATTACGAAAAGAGCCATCTCTCCAACCTAGTAAGCATCGTTTCATTATTCCTAAATCGATCAAATGTAGATAGGAAAAACATGAATCATATTAATTGGTAGATATTCCAGTGGTGTAAACCATTTGTGATGAGACCCATACATTCTTGAACGAAAACCCTAATCAGTTCGTTGTGTCCAGCTGGTTCTTGGAAATATGTTACAATGTGTAATATAGGAGTACTCTCCAACGGTGGTACATTTGAGACATGCCCATTAAAATTTGGAACACCTATTAAAATGGTAAATCTATTAAATCCATTCTAATAGAAAGAAAATACTATAGAGTCTTACTTTTAATAAATCGCGAGCTGGAGAATCGCAAATAAAGCATCCTACAGTCCTAAAGCATCCTACAGTCATATTACGGCCAATAATGTCCTTGGATCTTGTGGTAATATATTTTCTAAGCGATTATTACATATAATAAATAATTGTCGCAATGCGTAATGTCTTATATTGAACTTAATTGACCAGTCTTAAAGTCACCACGAATCTTTTCATTTTGTACACTTTCCAATTGCATATCCTGCAACAGAGACGTTTGTTCACTCTCTTCGGATTCTTTCGACCAAGAACAATCATCTGTGTCGATTTCTTCGGTCACACTATTAAGAATTTTATGATCTTCTAATATTTGTCCTGAATTTAAAGTTTTCGGTGAAAAGAACTTCTGTACTTTACAGATCAGTACCTACAGATCTCACATTTAGAAAATGGTTGTATAAACGTTATGTAAAAGTAGTAAAATGATCTAAATAGTTTTATGGTAGAGTTATTGTTAACATTAAATCACTTAAGTTTTATAGCAGTAATAAACTATTACTAAAAGTTTTGAAATTGTATAAAAGGCTTTCGTTATTACTAGATTTATATAATGGTATCTATTGATACCACTATAAAATGCAAGAGCTAATCAGTTCTCTCACTTCGTAACGGAAACCCCTATATAACTTTGTTATATACTTCGTAGCTAAACAGTAACCTTATAAAAATAAATTTTTTACTTATACAACTTGATAACCCTTACAAACATTTTATATAACAAAATAATAGCCCAGCAAACAACGTGAATTCAATGTATTATCACTTTTGACTCACTATGTGATTGTGAATTCATCTTATCTTCATGTGATTTTCATTAGAGCTTAACATTTTGATCAAACATTCTTTTCGTTTCGAATTTCAGAAAGTGTTGTATTGTTTAATGATTGTGCTGTTATTTTAAGTTCTAAAATTCTTAATATGGATAAATATTTTTCTAATAAGATATTTTGTAGTTTAAATATATGAAATAAAGTTAATATTATATTTGATATGGCTATATTGTTTAGTGCGTCACATTATTCATGTACACATTTATGTACATATCTCCTTACATTTATTATCTAAGGCCTCCAATCCTTTTCGGTAAATAGTGAAAATCGCATTAGCTCGAGCTATGCATGGTTGGATATGAGTTCACATTTTATTCACCACGTGAAAGTAATACATGCTTTCGAGGTGAGTACAAATGGAGCCTGAAATTCTGCATTCATTAGAAGCTCATGTTCTACATTCTATCTAACTGTCACTAATGATTATCACTTAAGGGTAAAACGTTTCGTAGAATGTTTGATCAAAATGTTAAGCTCTAATGAAAATCACATGAAGATAAAATGAATTCACAATCACATAGTGAGTCAAAAGTGATACTACATTGAATTCACGTTGTTTGCTGGGTAGTAGTAGCCCAATGTGTAAAGCCTTGTTTCCATCTACGTGTTTTGTTTTCAAAAGCACGATCTGTTTCCATCTACATTTGAGTTTCATTTCGTGTTTTGAATGTCCCAGCGGAAAAATTCCAAGCGCTTCGATTACAAGCACTTAAGGAGGACTTAAAATGAAGGACTACATATCGAAGCAGTTTAGGAGCCCTTATCACATATAAAGATAAAATACTTTAAAATTGGTTCAGAAAATGTAAGATATGAACGAGGAGCGTCTTTGGAGCGCTCGTTAATGCATTTTCAAGCGCTTCTTTTCCCGCTGGGTGACAGTTTGATCAGCTGGTGCGTTTGTTGATATTCATTTCACTGAAATTTTCAGTGCATACTCTGACTAGTTTTCCTGTTTAGTATCGTAATTGAAACTAAAACTTGTCATTTTGTAATTACAAATTTGTATGAGAAATCGTGGGCTGTTTTCAAAAGTACGTCATTAAGGGTAGATGGAAACAAGGCTTTAGTTGGGTATGGGTATGAGTTATGAGGTGAAGATTTCTATAAATCAGAAACAGCTTATGCTACGGGTGTAATTAAAGCAGTAGTAATTTTATTTTTGCATACAGAGGTGGAGTAAAAAAATATCCGGAAAAGTTTTTTTTTTACATTAACATGAATTTCGTTACATCTTTTTGGCATCTCAAGCTATTAAATTCATATTACTCCTGCGTGCTTTTTATTTAAGAGCCTAGAAAGGTTTTTCCAATTTTTTTTGAATACTTGATTCAATCCCTTCATGCCATACGGTCAATTCCTTCCCAGTCCAACAAGTTGGAAAAAAGTCCCCATTTGGGCATACTTTCTCAGCTCAATGAGCTGGAAAAATGTTTCGATATCTAACTTAGAATTAGGATTCAACGCGAATTCAATACTCCATGTATACGTAGTAACTATATCTACAATATTTCAGCGAGAAAAACTGATATGCACATGCGGAGCGAATGTTTTATGTAAGACTTAACTAACATTTTAAATAAATAAAAAAAAATTATTTCTTAGCAATAAATGTGTAAAAAGAACGCAATTCTTGTCTTCACAAAATTATGAATGCATATTTACAAAAACTTTAGCTTGTGTATTTCATCAGATGAGAACAACATTAAGAAGAGATAGTAGAGATCTGTCGTCATCGAGTGTGGATTTTTGGCAATCAAAAGTGTTTATGTATTGTGTAAAAATCTCAATCGTATCATACAGTAACATGGATTCCATATTGGTAATTATTTAAGTACGATAGGAATATGAGTTAGATCTATTTGTTCTTCAAGCTTTTGATAATGAATATACTCCAAGCTTGATACTAAAATGATGTATAGTATGTACAAACCAGAAACCAGTTTCAGTGCGTTGATAAGTTTTGATCGTTGTACACATCCAATTCGTGTAAAGTTGTACGTTGTTTTACCGAAACTCCGTTTATAAGATGAGTGCTAATGCTAGTGATATGAAAATTCCCGAATGGTTGGACGAGCAGTTTTTGGAACGAGTTGCGATAAGTGCTGAGCATGATGACGGTGCTAAAGTTAGTTTCAATTGATTCAATGGAATCAAGAGATAATAAAAATAAATGAAATCTTTTATATATGTACATATCTATTCACATTTTTTGTAGTTGCTAAAATCTAACGTTTTTAATTTCGCCACTACAACTCAAGAAATCGTTTTATATTTACAAGTTACTTTTAAGTGAAAATTAAGTTTGAGTGTACGTGTACTAGTCAGCGAAACTTCTTCTACTCCTTTCGATAGCTCCCATACAAAAAGTCCTTAAGACACGCTAGATACGATTAGTTTAGAACACTTCAAGCTGGAAATTTAAAATCTTTTTTCTAATTTTATATTATAGTTTAATGGTTGTTTATAGAGGTGTGAAGAAAACTGCTCTATATCTCGAAATAGAGATACTGGTTCATATTGTGAAACCCGCCGGCGGTAAAATAAACTGCGATTTACCAAATTTTAAATGATTGAAAATTCGAAAATTTAAGAGTTGAAACCTGCAGAAAGTAAAAGGCAATAAATAAAGAGAAACTTTTCGCATATTTAGAATACTATAATTTTGGAGATTTTTCCGCCTTAAAATGTGGTTTCAAACACCCGAAAAAAAAACAGTTTTCGGACGTATAGTGAATGGGAATCGAATGTTAACCGCATAGTCGGCGGGAATAAAAAATCCCGTTTTCCAGAATCCAAAAAATTGGTTGAAAATAAATAATTTCATAGCGATCTAAGCCGTCCTATTTCCAACAACTTTTTCCTTATACTGACCACACATTAGCCTATTTCCGACTCAAGTGCACCTATCACGTATAAATAATATCTATCATATAAAACAACATTGTTATTGCATATCATTAACGATATTTTTTTTATTATTTTTTATGAAGAAAACAAATGATAATAAAATCATTTATGTAATGTCTATTCATAAAATTTTTCATGACTACCAGACATCGACGCCTTTTTGGCTTATTTTATAGCTATAGATATGTAGGTACAAATGTATACTAGGATTTGAAAGAGCGGTGTACCTACCTGTTATTTTTGTAACATGTATTTTTGAATTTTGTCGTGTTGTATATGGATCGGCTATTTTTCGGTTTCGATGTTCCAGGCATCATTTTTGTCAATAAAAACACAATAACAGGTACCTACACACAAACTGTTATTATAGTTTGACGGATAACAGGTTTAAATTATATTCAACCGTTTTTGCCGAATTATGGTTGGGGGATATAACATCCTCGGACATAACGTTCATGGACATTGTGTGCGTATCAAACGGACATAATGTCCATGGACAACGTCCATTTCAAACAAGGCATGATGTCTATGAACTTTATGACGGCTGGTTTACAGCACAAAGGGATGTGCTTGTGGCATGTGCGTACTGTTTCCACATGCGCCTAGACATTCGCTCTCAAGCAGTGCTACCAGGCGTACGATTTTCATCGTACATGTACGATTTTTCAGCATTATGTACGATGTACGATGAGAGCCCTTCATCGTACGCAAAATGTACGATTTTTCTACCATATGTCGAAACAAAAAATTGGAATGAAACATTTTTGTCAAACTATCCCAAAGGAATGCGAAGTAATATATGTAGCTCGAAAATGTTCTAAAAAAGGATATTATCAAGGGAATGAATTCAGATATATGCGAGGGGAATACAAGTTACGGTGTGAGTGAGTTAGAAGTTGAAGGTTTCTTATATGCGACTGGAATCGTTGATTCGATAAGTCACTAAAACTAATAGTTTTCTCGTATTGAAACTTTAAACGCGATTATCTCAAAACTAGATCTTCAAAAACTGCTCCTATTATCGCTCAAGTTATGGATCGATTTGGTTAGTTGGGAGCTTTCTGTCTATATAAATATCGAAAGGATATGCCTAAAATTTCGAGGATATCGCGTAAATAAACCACTTTTTTGGGGTAAAAACTGCAACAAAAATATTCGAAAAATTAACATTTGAGAGAAAAGTCTCATATCTTTTTCTTTTATTTTTTTATAGTTGTTTAGGTATATCCTTTCCATTCATCTGTTAGTATTCCAAAAATATTTTAGTTTTCAGTTTTAGATCAATAGAATATATGGTATATGACAAATGGACAAATGGTTTTCGATGTCACACAAAAGTCACCCCTAAAGGAATATCCTATAAAAACGCCATTTTGTTTCGTAACACTTAAAAGTTGTAATAATATCATGCCAAAATCTTAAGATGATTATTTTATCACCATAAAAAAAATGAATGAAAAATGACTAATTTCTGGGCATCTAAAGGGTTTGATCCCCTTAAATATGTAGTGTGTATAGAACACTTCCATGTTTGACTGATAAAATTTAACATTTAAGTGAATTGTACGATGAAATCTCCCTAGGTACGATTTTTTTTATGGTATGGTACGATTTGAAAATACAAGGTTTTCCGGTAAATACTGTTAAATTTATTTTGTGTGACGTTTCGGACTCGACTGAGTCCTTTATCAAACTGATCGACAATATCTCTATAACTGTTATATATACAAATGAAAGTAGGTAAAAAAGGGTTACAAAATTAACTAACAGAAGGGTCAATTAGAAAAACAGGTAAAAAAGGGGGTTACAAAACTAACTAATAGAAGGGTCAATTAGAAGACAAAAGGGGAAGTTTACGTTAATAAGGGAGGTCATAAAAACATTAAACAGAGGCGGGGGTTTATAAGAAGGGAAATAGTTATGAAAGTTGAAATTAATTAATTAGTTCATCAAAAATTATGGTACGATTTTTTAGGTTTGCAAATCTGACAGCTCTGCTCTCAAGACACATGTAGACGCATGTGGAAATGCGGCATTATACACCCCCCAGGGCCAGTTTTACAGTTAAAATTTGATCTAAACTTTAGTTTAACTTAAACTTAAGAATAAACTGCACTATAAACTTAACCCGATTATAAGATTATCTAATCTGATCATTGTGAACTAATTTTGTTGAAGTTAAGCTTTTTAACATTGGTATACTCTGCTTTTTCTGTCATTTAATTTAAATGTAATATTTAAAATTGGAAAACGGAAAAATAACAAGTTTGTTGAAGCCCTAATTTTATATAATTGCATAACAAAACTCAAGCGTTTTATTTAAAACTAGCTATTTCCGATCGTTACAATTAATATTGACATCACGGTACTTTGAATTAGAGAATAAGTGATTAACTGTCAAAAACCTTTATCCGAGCTATAAACCGAAGAACTTCTACCGCTTAGCTTAATCCTAATTTTGGATAAAAATTGAGTTTAACCACTTCTGTGAAACGAATAATTCGTTTGATCCTATGTTTAAACAAAATGTTTGGTTTAAACTTTGACTGTGAAACCGGCCCTTAGTGCAGTAAATTTTTAGCATTGTCATTTCCATTCGAAATTTGTTTTAAACTTTATATTTACTGGTTTGTGATACACATTTATAGGTCTAGTAGTCCGTTTAGAGTTTTATTAAAATTTTAGGGGTTGTACCATTCCAAAAGTAGTTTAAAAAAAAAGTCATCAAGTACTATCGAATGATGAAATGGCCATCATACCAATCAGGAAGAAAAGTTTAATAGTCCATGAAAGTGATAACAGTAATTACATTTTTGGTATATCGTTATTTTTATGATTTAAGATATATTTAGTTTGATTGTACGTTGAAATAAATGACTAAATTATGCACATTTCAGTTTGTTTTCGATTTACATGGTTAATAATAATGAATAATAATATTATAACATTTTCTTCTTCTTTTTGCAGCTAATTGATTTTAAAATTCGAGAAATGGGTAACCAAGATCATGTTGCTAGCGTAATGTTTCGGGCAAAAATAACATACGTAACAAGTAACAATATCGAAAAGCAACTTTCGACTATTGTTAAAGCTAGTCCCGAATTGGATCTAGCGAAGAAGGAGTTCATGGGCGAAGCGAACATCTTCGAGGTAGAAAATAGTATGTACTCCAATGCTCTGCCGAAAATACAAGATATAGTAGATAAATTTGATAGCGGAACACCAATAGCACCAAAGTGAGTTCTTTGTAGCCGGTTGGCCGTTCCTTTTCATCGTTTTTTTTTTTTTATTTTGTCACCTGGACAGTTCTTTTAGTATTATATTGTGTCTGTTTTCAGGATGTTTTTTCAGTCGAAAAAACCGCACGATGTTTTGGTCTTTGAAGATTTATCCGAAACTGGATATGCCCCACTTCAAGCTCGGTTCCCAACAATCGAGGAAGGACGTCTAGTTGTGCGAAAGCTGGCTTTATTTCATGCGGGTAGCTACAACTTATACAGTCAGGTAAATATTTATGTTCATATAGTGTAAGCATATCTCCTATGGTGATATAGACCAAGTAAAGCCTTGGCCTCCTAAATAGTTTTCTTCCACTTCTCACGATTTTATGGTACTCTATAGAAACTGCAAAGCCAGAGGTTTCCAGTCTTGCTTCTCGTTGCTCATGCTGCACCTGCTGTTCGCGATTCTCCCGTTTCTCCTGTTGCTCCAGTTACTCCCGTTTTTTCCGTTGCTCCTGTTTCTCCCGTTGCTTCTGTTGCTCCCGTTGACCGATTTCGTCAGACGTGTACGCACTTGTACATCGAAAACACATGAACTAAACCATTTGTTTGTATCGCGCGCCACCTATTGTAGAACAGTTTTACTAATATTAATATAACAACCTTTACGTGCATGCGCTCATCAAATAAACAAAGTTTAATCACAATCACATGAATGGTACAAGAAACAGTTTGAGTAATAAGGTACAAAAATCGGGAAAAAAAGACTGCGAAAAAGTCGAAAAAATTGTTTTTATTTTGATCGGTACCAAGCTTCACAGGAACCATCCCGGGACTATTCTACATGTTTCCTCAAAATTTGATCAAAATCTGTTGTGCGGTTTAGGAGTCTATAGCCTACATACTTATGTACATACATCCTCTTTTATGTATTGATAAATAGAAGATAACTATAAATTTCATCTAAAAATTGTACTAGCATTTCTTTTATTTCATTTTAGGGTGAGACAGATTTAACAAATTTCAAAAATGGATGCTTCAATGTGCCGAACGTTAGAAAATTGGAAATATACTCCACTGGAATTGTCCACTTAACAGAACAAATTGAATCGATGCCCGATTGTCAAAAATATCTGGAACCACTGCGAGCAATAAAATCAAATAAACTCTTAGATAAATGTATAGATACATTCAATAGACTCGGATCCTATAATGTACTCAATCATGGAGACTTTCACTTCAAGAATATCATGTTCAAGCAAGACGATAATGGAAAATCAATCGATGTTATGTTTGTATGTTCGAGATTTTTAAAAAATTTTTATCTACTGATTAATACAAAATAAAAAAAATTAATAAAAATTTTAGATTGATTATCAACTATGCATCTGGGGATCACCGGCAATCGATCTCATCTATCTATGGACAGATGGTGATGAAAAGCTTGAACAATTTGATGAACTTATCGAATTCTATTTTAAAACGTTTTCTGATGCATTAGAGAAAATGAAATGTAAAGGAACCCTGCCCACATTTTCACAGTTACTAAAGGAACTGGAATTTTTCAGTCCAATAAGTACGTCATTATTATATATTTTTTTAATATAATTTTTCAGTAGGTACAATTGTATTTGATTTTTTTTTTAATTTACAGGAATTTTTTTCCTCGCAACATTTCTTCCATTTTATGCCGTAGAATTAGGTGAAAGTGACTATGATTTTGCGACAATTATGATGTCTGCAGATGCTAGAAAAACGTTATACAACACAAAAACCTTTTGCGAATATGTAAGGAAAATGCTTCCGATTTATTTCGAAAAAGGATTTATTCAAGCGTGTAAATAATTTTGAAATGTATCGATAAAAATAAAGACAAATTCAGCTGTAATTTTCACAATGTTTTTTTTTTCTCAAAAATAATTTTGTAGGATAATAGCATACCAGTTTTCAAGCTTTTAGGTCAAGCCCAAAATAAATCATCCTATTGGAAAATGATATAACTTTTTCAAATGGTTCCGATTATAAATATATACGAATTATTGCTAAACATTTTAAAATTCTTAAAATTTAACCTCCATTCTCGTAAATAATTTCATTTAGTTTTTCTTAAAAATAATCCAAAATTACTTCCATGTACCTACTGCAATAATTTTTGAGTACTGATACTGTAACCACAGATAATATAATACCCAGTTAAACAATGGCATAAGTAAATGTGTGCTAGGTGAAAACGTTTTGATAAGTATTTCTGTGCAATACATAATATCGTTATTATTATACTCTAGATCAAATCATATAAAGTATCAGGCGCGAACATAGAAAATTATTTCCGGGGAGGGGGGGGGGAGAGGTGCGTTTTCAGACAAAACATTATTTCGGGGGGGTTTTCAGACAAATTTACGCGTCGAGTTTAAGTTACATTTAGTTATGCGCTTGTAATTACATCATTGAACCCCCAAACCCCCCTGCATTCGTGCCTGTAGAATATTATAAGTTAAATCCAGTCCGAGAAGTTTTTCCAAATCCTCCAAGTTTCCTCAAGTCCGTCCGTTTGCACGATAACTCAGGAACACGTTGACCTAGGAAGTTGAAATTTTGTCACAACTTGTAAAATGGAAAAAGTAAGGCTCGTTAATGGGCGATATCCTTCCACTCCTTCGGGTACCTCCCATACAAGAGTCCTTAAAATACGTATTCAAAATTATTGCTCGAATGCTTGGGAACTTGAAATTTTGCGTACCTACTTAAAGTTAAGAATGTCTGAAGCGAAAGTTCCGAATATGATGCAAATCGAGTGAGTCCTTCATGTAGCAGCCTAGAAAAGTCCTTCGAAAATGTATGCAAGTTACAAAATCCACTATAACTCTAGTAGGTACGAGTTCAAGCAGGTATTCAAAATTTTACAGAAAATAATTTTATATCAAAAGCAAGACTGAGTTCATTAATTGGCGCCATCCGTCGACTCCTTCGGGTAGCTGGCATACAAAAGTCCATAAAACATGTGTTCACCAATAAACGATAATCTTAGAACGCTTTAAGTTACGACTTTGAAATTTTGTATACGTTGAGTTTATAATAGACGCCGCTGAAACTATTAATATGAAAAATATCCCATAAGTCCTTCATGTAGCTGCTATACAAAAATTCTATAAAATGTCCTAACTTAATTTATGGAACTTACTACATATAGGTATCTCAAGAAATCGAGTAACCATACTATACAACACATACATAGTTTCTACCTGTAAGTAAATGGTCGTGTAATATTCTTTGTGCACACCTCATTCTTTTGATATATTTCCAAATAAAATATAAATCGGAGTTGAGTATTCATCTAAAGTACGATGAGCTTGCAGCCGATCGTGACTGCGTTATGTTTTATGTCTAAACTGGCAATTTTCGTGTAGGTAAATAAACACACAGTCGTATAATTATTATTATATATTATCATCGACGCCAGCTGATACAGAAAGAAGAGAGAGCTTCGCAGATCCAGCCAGCAATTAGCGATAAATTCTCAAAAGAAAGTTAAGCACCGTTTACACGATGATAGTTTTTTACGATAGATGATGTCATGATCGATAGATCATGATAAATCTCATCGTGTGAACTACATTATCTATAGTTGCTTTCGCACTATACTGCTATCAATACCACGTTTGAAGCAAGAATTGATAGCATTATCGCGAAAGTTAAAAAACTATCGCACCAACTATCGTCATGTAAACTGAACTATCAGATCTAAATTTGGTTGAATAACCATAAATAAATATACACAAACATTAATGCTTACACAAATTTTGTTGCATATAACTACTGCACATTTTGTTTGGCTGGCCTTCCATGAGACTTATGAGTATAATGATAAATATACTGCAGTCACAATCGGGTGCAAGCTAATTGTATGATACTCTAGATGAAATTGTGAACTCTGATTAATATTGTACCTAGTTGATAAAGTAGAAATGCGCATCTAGTTTGTTCTTCATCAATGACACTCGTTTGGTTGCTACTCGAAAGTTTAAAAAAAATATCTTCCGTGTTCTATTTCATATCTGGAACTAGGAAAATCACCGAAACTAAAATTTTACATTTTTCAAAGACATGAGAGATGCAGGAAGGACTCACTCGATTTCTCGTATATCTGGCCTTTTACCTGCAACATTAATGTGTACAAAAATTTAAAATTTCTTAGCTTGACCCTTGACGCGTTTCAAAGTCGTAGCTTAAGACATTCCGAAGTTATTGATCAATATTCGTCAACACGTGTTTTGAGGACTTTTTGTATGGCATCTACTCGAAAGAGTAGGACGTCAAGGCGTTCTTGAATTATCTTGCTTATAGACAGACAGACGGACGTCAAATTGAATTGGTGTTTTGGGCCACACATAAACACAAAATAATATACCTATAACTTTTTTCATACGAGGCTCCGTTCTATGCGTTACAAACTTTTGAACTAGAAACTAAAACCAAAACTAGAAACTTATAATAGGTACTCTCAGATTTCATTTAAAATCAACCTGTGTACCAGTGGCGGCTCGTACCATTCAAAACCAGTGAGGCTGGGGAATGAAGACGAATAATTATAACTGTCGTCACGTTAACGTCTACAGGTATTATAACTGTCGTCACGTAAACGTCAAATGCCGCAGTTGTGGAGATGCAAATATAAGGGACTGTTTTCCACCTTCTTTGCGAGTGTCCGGCCCTAGCTAGAGCCTGACTTCGCGCACTATGCAAATCTTTATTTAATTAGATTGGAGAACTTTTTTACCTCCTTTAATAGCTCTGGATGATAACCCATTCAACCACCAGGTCTCTTTTAACTATAAACAGTGGGCGACAAAAGTCTACATACGACCCCTTTTTTCGCCACTTGACGAGCCCCATGGCACTAATTAAAAAAGTAATGATGTAGTCTTGTTTATAATCTATTTTTATTGAAATGTAACTAAAACATATTTTCTCCAATATAAACTTTACAAGTTATTCATACATAACTAAAAAAATGCATTGACAAAAGTCTACATACGGCTAGGTAAATCATCCTTTATGCTACTGTGCGGTAATGTTTTATAACGGGAAAGCACCGTTTTTCAATTTTGGGCATTTGCGCTTCGCGCTAGGCTACAGTTAGGTCAGTTTCGATAAGGCCGCAGCTGTGACGATGGCTTCTCGGAAGGAAATCTCATCAGCAGTACGGAACTTGGTGGTAAAACATCGAAATGAAAGAAAATCTTTTGGAGAGATAGCCAAATTGTTGAATTTAAGTAAATCGACAGCTCAAACCATATTGAACAACTACAAAAGCAGGTGTTCTGTTTAAAACAAGCAAGGCAGTGGTCGACCCAAGTAACTGGTTCGCAGAGATGTATCCTTTATTTTGAAAGAAGTGAACCTAAAACCCCAAGGCGCATGCCACAAAATTGGCGGAGGACATAGCAAAACGAACAGGAACCACGGTGCATCCAAGAACAGTGCAAAGAGCATTAAATAATAATGGCTATCACAGCAGAACACCACGCAAAAAACCCCTTATAAGCGAAAAAAATCGCAAACTTCGCTTAGAATTTACCAAAAAGCATCTAGGTAAAGGACTCGATTTTTGGAAGATTTCACAGATGAATCGAAGTATAATATATTTGGAAGTGACGGTAGAGCTAAAGTTTGGAGAAAGAAAAACACGGGAATGGACCGGAAACACCTAATTTCTACAGTTAAACATGGCGATGGCAATGTGATGGTTTGGGGTGCTGTCGCAGCGTCGGGTGTGGGAAATTTGGTGTTCATTGTGGGTGTCATGGATCGGCATCTCTACAAAACCATCTTGCAAGACAATCTAAGGGAATCGGTCGATAAGTTGAGAGCTGGATATTCCAACAGGACAATGATCCCAAGCACACCGCTCAAATCGTGAAGGACTGGCTACTATATTATGCTCCAAGACAGCTCAATACACCCCACAAAGTCCGGACTTGAATGCCATCAAGCACGTTTGGGAGCTTCTGGAACGAAGAATAAGAAAACACGACATAAGAAGTGCTACAATGCTAAAAGAGAAGCTCATTGAGGAATGAAGTCAAGTAACGCCTAACGAATTAGCAAATTTGGTCGCATCAATGCCAAGACGCTTGCAGGCAGTTATAGATGCGCAAGGTGGGCCAACAAAATATTAATATTAAGTTTTGAAATGAAATGTAAGTTCCTTAATGAAGTTTTTGGTGGATCTCATGATCGTACGTAGACTTTCGTCAATGCTATTTTTTAGTTTTTTTATGAATTGATTGTTAAGTTTATATTAAAGAAAAGATGTTTTTGTTACATGTTAATAAAAATAGATTATAAACAAGACTACATCATTACTTTTTTAATTAGTGCCATGGGGCTCGTCAAGTGGCGAAAAAAGGGGTCGTATGTAGACTTTTGTCGCCCACTGTATGTATCTACGTTATTAGCCCTAAACGACCAGGTTTAACTAGTTGTGGTACCAAAACCAATAGCATTTTTCTTCCTAACATTTTCATTGTAAACAATTTTATTAAAGCATCAGTTAAAAGGCCCGAAAAACGCCTGAATTTCAGTTCCACAAATCGATCTGTAATTCGTGAAATACATTCGATATCGAAACATCCTTTTGTCCACGATAGGGATGAAAATTAAAGAAAAAATATTATTTTTTTGTCGCTTTAAGGCTCATTTTCTTTTAAAGCATCAACAATCGTCGATAAATAACGCTTCAAACCAATATACATAATTTTTATATGCTCCTTGGAGCTCTCATGTAATTTTGTGATTCGTGTAAAATTTTTCAAGTCCCTGTAACCATTACCGGTTGACCAACTATTTCTTGCTGTACTAAGAAGCACACACAGTACATCCACAAAGCCACTAACAGGACTCGTACCAGGTCAATTAAAATGTCCTGCATGTTTTTTTCTTTCACCTGTAATTTTGATCACCGGTACGGGATGAAGTTCTAAAATCTGGCGCTGCTCCGTTTGTTTTTCGTCTTGAAAAAGGCGTTCCAGAAAGTGACATGACTATATCATGAACAGGATTCATTTTATGAAACGAAATGACTTACCAAAATCCGGAACTAATAAAGTCACACCTTAAACACAACTTGTACTTTCCCACACACAGAAAAAAAATCACCTGAATGAAGAGAAAACGATGCAAACGGCCATATAATTGTGAACATCACCTAGAAGCAGCGTTACAGTTATACTAGATATGTAGCAGATTTACTATTTTTTTTTTTAATTTTAAAATTTACTGCACTACTATTTCAAGTCATGAAACAATACGTTTTTGCGATAATTCTCGAAAGTCAAATTGAAAACAGCACAAGAATGTAATCCATTATTATTTTACATTACTATATGTTTAATGTTAAGCTTATTTATTGTATTATTCTTAAAAATTTTATTATTCTTAAAAATTGTATTATTCTTAAAATACGGTTACCCAAAAAATCACCTCACGGTAACACTGTATAATTGATAATTTTCATTCGCACACTAAAGCTAATTTCCGCAGATGAAAAACCCAAGTTTTTCGAAATAGCTTTGCTGCAACACGCAGCAGAGGCTGCCCTATCAGAGGCTGGAAAAGCTTAGCCTCAATGCTAACCATGTCCAAACATATGCTGCTATCAGCATTTGATTCGGAATTGAAAAGGTTTGTGTACTGCAGATGAGGCTGTAGAAAGCGCCCTTCAGTTTGTCGATCGTGTGTATATCGTATCAAGATTCGAGTAGCTTAAATGTATCTTTTTAGGAAATCGCCTATCAATATATACGTACTATTGCTTGTAATTTTTCTTTGTCTTATCGATACCAATTGGTATGATCGTAATGCTTACAGAACAAATTTATAAGTTTAACCTTTGTAAAACAAAGCATTTAGTTAGGTTTGAAATTCCTATTTCATCTCATCTATGGTGAGGCTCAGCCTCACTTGCTTCATGTGGCGAGCCGCCACTGCTGTGTACATATACGGTATTACAACCGCCTGGAATCAACCCGCCTGGAATCAACCCTGTCTTGAAGTCACTTTACCAAAAAATCACAGAAAATTTTATATCTAGTTTCATAAGTTTTTAGGTGGTGAGCGGTGATATAATACCATATTTTCATATTTTTTGATTGACAGTCTTATATTATTCTCTATCTTCTGTCTAAACGTTAAAATGCGATATCTGAAACAAGATTACTGCCACTTATGTTGGCTACGAATATTGGCTAGAGAGCTTGCCTATTTGCTGGAATTGTGAAATACGTTTTTCTATTCTCATTATTTGAGAAATTTTTTGTCAATGTACCTTACTAAAATATCGATAAAAAGCTTTCTCTCTATTACTTGAAAAACATAGTCACTGCCACTTGCTATATAAACCTCCCAATTTTTTTTTAAGTCAGTTTTGTATAAGTTGTACACAGTTCCACTATCGAAAGTTACTTAGTAGAGCTTCAGAAAAAAGTACTAAATTAAAATGAGCGGCCAAGAATACAAGGCGCCCGAATGGATGGATCGACAATTTATGGAGGTTGTACTGGAGAAAGCCGTAGGAGACAAAGATGTTAAGGTATTATTCTTGTGAGAATGGATAATTGTAGTATTTATTGTAATAATGAACATTGTCTTTTATGTTGTGAAAAGTAAACCATGTGGTTATTAGACAAGTTATCAATCAATTCATAAAAAGTAATCTTTCACGTTATCAATAAGGATAAATTTTTTTTCCGCACTGCCACTCGAATAGCTTCAATACAATATAAATATCAAAGACAATAAAATCACTCACTAAACACCGGCTTACTTATTTTGAAAATATAATTATTGATAACAACTGTAACTGATATGAAAAATTATTTAATTTTTATCAGTGCAGTACAAACGTACAAATTTTAAATGTTAATAGATAATATGGCACAAAATACTATAATAAATCTGTTAAATTTGTTATTATCGAATTATTAAGAAAAAAATTTCAGGTATTTTTAAAAAACGGTTGTCTGTTGGTCTGTTTGAATGTTTAGTTATAACTCGTGACCTTTTAAACCGATTTAGTTTAAATTTTTTTAAATAGAATGCTGTGGTGTTGCGTGATTATTTAACAAGGGGAATCATCAGGTAAATACCCAAAAATTTATTGTTATTTTTCTTTCTACCAATTTAGTATTGAACCGCTCCCATTAGCTAATAATACAGAGTTTCAAGCTTCTAACATCAACCATTCAGGAGATACATATTTTAGCTTAATTGCTTTCCCCTCCACTCGCAATCCCCTTAGCCCTTTTCCCCAATTTTCCATCATCATTCATAAGTTTCAAGTTTCAGCCTCCGAGCGTAAGTAGTTCCTGAGATCTAAAAACCAAATTAAACATAATTCACTATTTATCACACATACCTACCCATAACCTAATTCAATTCAATTCCAAACTTTGTTCAGAACTCAATTTCTATCCTACTCTGGTAATTCTTATCAGATTTCGCTCCCAAGTTTGCTGTTGCAGCAAAGAATTTTTTCTACAACCCGTGGAAGTAAATTCTTCATTGCTTTCAACCTCACGTGATCGTGTATTTTTTTTCATGACGTCACAGTAGGCTTACTACGGAATGAAATGAATACTCATAGATGCAACTTTCAAATTGCTTCCATGTGTCTTCTTCTTGGTTTCTTCTCGCTTGCCATTTTCGTGGTAATAGCTATTTGGCCAATAGTTTCTTGCAAACATTTATTTATTTATCCAAATGCTTGAAACATGAAAACGCATTTTAGATGTAGGCCAGGATGATATAGAGATGGATATGAAGACTTGATCGATGAACAACCGGACTACAATATTTGGGGTTTCGTCTTTTACTCAGAAAACAATAATATTATACTTTGGAAGTTCGTGCTTTCATTTTATGCGTTCTCGACTTTTGGATTTAAGGCCACATGAGTTCGGTACGACAATTTTTTTTTATTCCTGTTTGATTTTCTTTCTTGAGAAGATTTTAATCGATTGAAATCGTTTTTCGTTCATGTAATTTGGCGTGGACAATACTTCTGCATCGTTCGCTGTCTATCAGCGAACTAATTTTGATTTTACAGAAGAAGAAAATTGTGTTATAGGTAGGTTTTCGCATTACTTGAAACGCATAACTATTAAAAATCAATAATTTTTTTATTGATTTATTTTCTAGAAATACCAATTAATTATACTATCTTTGATACTTTTCATTGAATTGTGGTCTTCTTATGTACTTCTTGCCATGAAAATAGTGAAAAATTGCTTTGACTTCATATATTATTAACAAAAGTGAAAATTGTTTAAAATTTTATCTATGGAGGACCTTCTTTAAGATTTTTTCTAGCATTATATTAATGAAAATGATATGTTAATTATTCAAGAAATAGGTAATATGAGTTTAAATAACTCGAATTACCGCATTTTAAAAAATGTTTAAGGGTTGTTGTTCTAATAGCATTTTTTCCAAATACAGTTTTGAATTTTTTCTCTATGGATGACCTTGTTTACGTACCAGCTAATAAAGTGGTGTAATTTTATTTTGTTTTTTTGTTGCCATTAACGTGAAATATTGGCAGACAGTAATAAAACATCAAAATTGCATTTAACGTGCACATGGAGCCTAATTCGACAGATCCCTTTTTATAATTCCTGTAACACGGTTACAATAATTGTTTAATTAATATTTATTTTCTTCTTTTCAGTTAGTGGATTACAGTCTTAGTGATCAAATTGGTCGCCAAACGCACATCGGCAGTATAATGTTCGAGGCAAATCTAAGGTACAATTTGTCCACGGATGAAATTAAAAACCTACCGATAATAATAAAAGCCATGCCGGAAAATGATTGTCCGCAAAAACGTCTACTCGAAGGAGGTACCCTGTTCCGGGACGAAATCGACATGTATACTAAAACTCTATTGAAATGCGAGGAAATGTTAAAAAGTAGTAAATCTGGAACGCCAATATCACCAAGGTAAGATCAATGAAATCAGAATATTTTTGTAAAGTTCATGTTTTTGTGTTTTCTCTAGAATGTTCCATTCATCGGTTCATCCACATCAATTTCTGATTTTTGAGGATCTTACAAAGCAAGGCTTCAAACCGCTTTACACACGCCTACCGAACAGCGGCGAGGCTAAACTTATGTTAAAAAAGTTAGCTGATTTGCATGCAACTAGCTATAAATTATTTAACGAGGTAAGTGGAGGAGTAAAACGATTGCAACCTGATTTAAAAGGAAGGAAACATCGCAGATTTAAGAAATACCTTTGTGCCTCCTATTGAAGATATAAAGATGCGATCCTTCTAACTTTTGGTTCAGTCTTCATCTGCTTTCAGAATTGAATTGTTCTTGTAGGTTCTTCCTGTTATTTGGCTGCGCATGTTTTTGTAGTCGACTCACTCGAATCATCCTTTTAAACTTTAACGCCAGAGTCTATTGTGATTAATTACGCTATTGAATCTGAATGCCTGTCTTGAACTACCCAGTCGTTCTCTAAAGATCGAGATTAAACAAAAAAAATCTCTGGTCAGAAGATTTCCAAGACATATTAAAGTCAGTGGCACAGTTAAAGGGACGGGTGATGAAGCATTGATTAAATTGAAATTGTATGCTGAAGCTGAAGAAAATTTGTTGCACTGCGACGCTTCAAGTACGAATATTTAAAATACCAAGCAAATTCATGGGTTTGAAGAAAATTGAGTTTGGTATCTATACAAAAGTACTGAAAATTTTAAGTATTTTTCTTCCAAAAACGATAAGTCGAGAACACTATTAACTAGACTTTGGAATTCCGATGTTTGGTTGAATTTGTAAGCCTAAAGGTGTTCGTACACAAGGAACAAGGACAATTTCAAATACAACAACTATTGGGCGAACAACACCAGCAATCTGTGAAAACATTGCCACATTGGCGAAATATTGCCGCAACTAGCATGATATTGCCGTGTATTGCTCCATTTAATCGGTCCACTAGTTTTGGCAATAGTCGTCGGGCAATTAATTACTTGAAAAATTAATTCTTTAAGGAACGAGTTAATGAAAAGTTTATCTGTTGCTATTGTTGCTGTGTGTTCCTTCATATTTTCGTGACGTCAAAATTGACGAATATTGCTGCAAATTGAGCAAATTTAATCGCGTTGAACTTCAAAGTTTGGCGTATATACGTTCCTTTTATAATAGTTTGAGGTAAAATAATATGTAGTATGTATATAGTCGAGTTAGTAATTCGTGTATCTCAATACAAAAGTGCATGAAAAATATTTTATGAAACTTATAACCAAATCAAATTTCAATTATTCTTTTCTAATATAAATTCTTGTTCTGGCTTCTTTTGTTGAACTATAAGCAGGGAAGAAATCTGTTCGTCGAGTAATTGGAATTAAAATTTATCCTTTTTTATAACTGAAAATCTGAACTCTCTAAATTTTACTTATTTCTATTTTCTATATCAAAGGGTGACATACAAGTATCAAGTTACAAAGGAAGTTGCTTCAAGCCTTGGTGCGTACGAAATAGAATCTTCTTTACTGGTATTCCTCATTTGATCGAAGCAGTTAAAGAAATGCCCGGCTTTGAAAGTTACGTAAGTCAACTTGAGAAAATCGATCCGGCCACGCTGTTGGACAAATGTATTAAAACGTGTAGTACTCTTGGATCTTACAATGTCCTTAATCACGGAGATTTTCACTTTAAGAACATGATGTACCAATACGACAGTCAGGGCAATGCTGTCGACGTTATGTTTGTAAGTTCAGTTGATATTTTTAGTGGTAATCTGGTTTTTAATGCACATCTTTAAAATAAAACAGCTAGACTATCAGCAACCCCTGTGGGGAACTCCAGCCTTAGATTTGATGTATCTTTGTACGGATATTGATGCAGTGGTGAATGGGGAGTATGATCCAATTGAATTCTATTTTGAGAATTTCTGCTCCACATTAGAAAAGTTGAAATATTCAGGAACTGTTCCGACATTCTTACAGTTGCAGGACGAAGTCAAGAAGAACAGCCACATTGGTAAGATTTGAATACACAAACCTTCTGATATTTTTATTTTTTTATTTATAATATTTTTCTAAAATTTAAATTTTTCTAGAAATTTTTATGTTTGCTTCATTCGGAGCATTTATGTGTTTGGCTAATGGTGAAAGCAAGTACGACATGGAAGCAGTCTTCGCTTCGGAAGATGCGCGAAAAAGTTTATATAAAAGTCGTTATTATGAAGATTTGATTAAGAAAATGTTGCCGCTATTTAGAAAAAATGGATATTTTAGTAATTTTGAATCTTGAGTGATTCGAAGAAATAAAGAATATTCCAAAACTTTGGACGTTTGCATATTTTCAGATAACTCTGCTTACTCGTGACACCAAAATGATCATCTTTACTCTAAAGGCCTAAATACAACACGGACTTCGACTTCGACCACGCAGTCCCTGTCTTTTAGAATACAAAGGATGGTGATGCCCACAACACCGACTTCGTGTCTTCGAGTTAGGTAAAGTAGGCAAATGGCCTGCGACTGTCGCAAGGTTAGCAAAATCGAAGTCGAAGTCAAAGTCGAAGTCCGTGTTTTCTGTTTAGTACTTAAGGTTATGGCTAGTATCGAACGCATCCAACTACTGAAAGGAGAAAGGAAATTGTTTGCATTTGCGTAGAATACTTGCTAAAAGAGTGCAGACCCCTAATTCGATAATCAACTACGTATATAATTTAAGGTATTTCATATATAGAGGAAACCAGAGCTATGAACCTCTAACTGGCTTCACATTAGGAACTACTACTGGAAGTTTTAGTGAAAAACTGTGAAGAGTATCTGCGGAATTAACGATTACAATAGGTGTTTTTTTGTGCACTTATCCAGAACAGAACAAAAATGATATACAAAATAGCAACAACATTGCTGTTTTTATGATTCTTTATATCTTTTTCCGTAGGTAATAGAGTAGAGAATTTATCGCGAATAGCTGCCCTAGTGAGCTTACTGGGCAGCTATTCCTTAATTTAGAATATATATTCCAGCCTACTATCTGCAAGGAAAAGCAACTTTATTTTTTTCCGGCAGGAGTTCGGAACGCGTTCAATTATGAGATGCGGTGTAGGTTACTATGTGACATAAAAAACCTAGCAAAAAGTTCGGCAAGCAGTTAGAATAGGATCTCGCTAGAATACTTACGACGCTGCCACAAAAAACATATGAATTACATAGCTGGGTCATATTGCGGGATGAGGTGTAAGGGTTGAAAAAGGAAAAAACTCGAAAATTTGTGATTATTAAACAAGCCCAAGAAATTCGATATCTGATCAGACCTGAGATATATGGAAGAATTAATGAAAAAGTATACAATCACTTTACACCCCCCTTATGAGTCAAATTTTAAAAAATCTTGAAAACACTTTCTAGGTATTCAAATGAAGAATCCGTAGAATAAAAATTAATTCAATATTTAAGTAAACCTAGTAGATATAACGAAAATCGTAAAAATATATGCATTCAATTTTCACTGATAATTTTTTGACCCCCTTTCGAGAGCCAATGGATATTTGATTTTTTTTTTATTCAAAATTCCTTCTTTAGTTGATTTGCATATACACACCGAGTTTTAACTTTCTACCATAAGCCATTCTATAGTTAGGAAAAACACCTCCCGCCCCAGTACCATACTACCCCTATACAAAATGATATTTTTTCCAACATGCCACTAATATCGCTCTATCTAAATACCAAGTTTCAGCTTTATGTCATTATAGGTTCTCGAGATATAATAATCAGATCCTGTTAGGAGTCGATTAGCTCTACGTTTGTTAAAAATTGTAAGCATCGATCTTATACTGTTTTTGACGTGAGTTTTTAGAAGAACTCTAATCCCCTCCACTTTTATGCTACACCGCCCTCTTCAAAAATTTTACTTTCAGCAAACTCCATTTGTCAACCTTTACTCACAAACCGAATTTTATTTTTCTAGTGCAATTGGTTCGTGAGATATCGTAACCTAACCCTCGTAGGGCAATTACCCCACTCAAAAATTTGATTCCGATCTATTCTCCTAGTGTATCTACTGATACTCTTTAAGTTCCAATTTTGTGACATTAACTGTTTAGGAGATATGAATTTTAGAATGTATCGACCTTGGCTTTTTTGAGTTTCGGAGTTCGGACGTATTTCTCCCCCCCCCCACTCTCGCACCCCTTCACCCACACTGAAATTTTATTTGCAAATTGGTCCACTATCAAAGTTCTATGTGAATTCTAAATTTCAGCCTCCTTGCAGGAGCAGTTGCTGAGATCTAGAAACCAAATTTTTCCGTCTAAAATGTTTCCCCCCACTTCCCTTTACACCATCACTCAGGAAAATAATGTCAATTCAATGGGCCCACCTAGTCTATTCATAGAACTTCAAATTTTTATTGCTTTTTTCGTCTTTACTATAGTCATGAAACGTGGGAAAAAAATTTTGAGGGTTGCAAATTTTTTTTTATAAATGTACTAGCCGCGTACCGCGGCTACTCTCGCTACGCTCACGTTTGCTTGGTGCTATCCTATTGTTTCTATCGTTACTCCCGTTGCTCCCATTGATACCGTTGCTCCCGTAACTCACGTTGCTTCCATTTCTCCCGTTACTTCCGTTGCTCCCGTTGGTTCCATTTCTCCCGTTACTCCCGTTGCTTCCATTTCTCCCGTTGCTTCCATCACTCCCGTTGTTCCCATTTCTCCCGTTGCTCCTATTTCTCCTGTTGCTCCCGGTGCTTCCATTTCTCCCACTACTTCCGTTACTCCATCCTCTATCCACCATTGTCCATCCTCCATCTTCTATCTTAGTTACTCCCCTTGCTCCCATTCCTCCCGTTGATCCCGTTGCTCCCATTTCTCCCGTAGCTCCCATTTCTCCCGTAGCTCCCATTTCTCCCGTAGCTCCCATTTCTCCCTTTGATTGCTTCCATTTCTCCCGTTACTTCCGTTGCTCCCGTTACGAAAACCTCTATCCACCATGATCCATTTTCTATCCATCATCCACCATCCCCCATCATCCATCCTCCATCTCCCATCTCCCATCCCCCATGCACTATCCATCATCCATCGTCCAACTTTACCATTTATTAATAGGAATGAATAACTACTAGGTACACCAAAAACGAACGAACTACCGCTAAATCATATGAAATACTCTCAAATGTTGAAATAACTCAAGTACCACCAATTGTAAAATGATTTTGTTAACGCAGAAACCTTGGCTAGCGTGTGCTCAATATATTAGCGAAGTTTTATTGTAATCGGATGAATGGTATAGGAAAGCGCAGACAAACCATTAGAGCACCAGGGTGTAATTTCATCAAAATCGGTTCAGCGGCTTAGGAGTCTATAGGGATCATACATACATACATACATACATATGTACATCCATACAGACATCCTCTCTTATATATATATAGATATGTATATTAATAATAAAGTAAAACAGTTTCAACGTTTTAGTTTTAAAATTTGTTGATTCGAGTTACGAGGTTTTAGCATTAGGGTGACGATATGAATACATATTGTAATAGCTGCTTTCTTGCTGTAGTCCGGACTCCGAAGTATGAGCAAGAGCTATGGAAGCAGTTTTCAAAAAATCTTGGACAGTGTCAAATAGCAAGCACGAGGAAGCAAATTTTTAATTGCTTTGGACACACAAAAGTAAACAAAAGCAGTTAATAGCAGCTAATAGCCCTGACCAGAATAGACTTAAGGCACCTTAAGGCAGCTTAAGTTTTTCTACGACTGTATAGAAATGCACGTAGACAGCCAGAATGGACTTAAGGCATCTTTCGTTGACTTTTCCAAACTTTCGTTAAAACTTAAGTGTACGGTTCTGAGCGTAGAAACTTAAGCAAACTTATGCGTTTGACATTTATTCACAGATTTTCCGAAATTTTTGTACTTTGTGACTTCAGACTTGTGATTTATAGTTAACTCCACTTTAATAAAGAAAAGTTTATTTTAATTTACACTCTCTTGATGAGTATTTGACGGCCGATATTTGACTTTTTTAGCTGTCAAACTTCTCTTACCTTAAGGCTATTGTGGTTGGGTATAAGATTCATTAAGTTTTGCCACAAACTTTACGTGCCTTAAGGCGTTTGACGAAAAGTTGTTAAGATTCCTTAAGTCTATTCTGGTCAGGGCTAATAGCAGAAATCTTGAGATTGAATCGTGGGCTGGTGTTGTATGTATTGCTTATTTTTTTTTATATCTATTTTTATAGTGATTAATTAATCATTTTTATTTTGGGTAGACTTTATTAATTCAAGCTTTTTTCCATTCCCACTTTTAGCCCAATGATGTCGATGTGGTCAAATTGTTTCCAGCTTATTGAACTGCGTGAGGTGTGACAATATTTTGTCCAGTTCTTTAAGCTGCGAAAGTGTACCCAAAGAAGGAGCTGCCCAGTTTGCATGAAGGGACTAAATCAATTATTTTTATAAATAAAAACATACCACAGATTGGGATTTCCAATGGATTTTTACTTTCTAAAGCCTTGTTTCCATCTACCCTTAATGACGTACTTTTGAAAACAGCCCACGATTTCTCATACAAATTTGTAATTACAAAATGATAAGTTTTAGTTTCAATTACGATACTAAACAGGAAGCCCTGAAAATTTTAGTGAAATGAATATCAACAAACGCACCAGCTGTTCAAACTGTCACCCAGCGGGAAATGAAGCGCTTGCAAATGCATTAACGAGCGCTCTTTTTATTAGCGAGCGCTCCAAAAACGCTCCTCGTTCATATCTTACATTTTCTGAACCAATTTTAAAGTATTTTATCTTTATATGTGATAAGGGCTCCTAAACTGCTTCGATATGTAGTCCTTCATTTTAAGTCCTCCTTAAGTGTTTGTAATCGAAGCGCTTGGAATTTTTCCGCTGGGACATTCAAAACACGAAATGAAACTCAAATGTAGATGGAAACAGATCGTGCTTTTGAAAACAAAACACGTAGATGGAAACAAGGCTTTAGACTTCCCTCTTTTTCTTCGGTACACAGTTCATTTTCCGTTTTCACAATTTTGTTGTATAATTATTCGTTAACCAATTGAATTCAATTCCGATTTCCAATCGTGCGCGATTAAAACCATAAACAATTCATTTCCGTTCACTTTCCATGCGTACCAAACAGCGGCGGCTCCAACGCAAACTTCATTCCCGCCTTTTTCACCAACTTTCACTGACACTTTTACCCACCCCTGCACACAATTCGTAAAATTCAAATTTTTTTTTCACGCCAGTTGGCAGTTTCGAAAACTCGCAACAGATTTTTCGACCAGTCGCCTCGCCAGTCGTTCACTTTTTTTTTTGTATTCAATCTCGCGAGCCCGTGTGCGCGAATTCGGTACTCAGCGAAGTCTTTTTGAACAACGAGACAATGGCCGCCGATCAAGTTCAATTCCAGCAGCTACTAAATTCGCTTTTATCAATTGATAGTGATGTCCGTCAACAGGCCGAGGTACGAATTTTGTAATTTCCTCAAGTGGCGAATTCGTTTCGTCTCGAAACGAATCGAATCAAAAGCGTAGTGTTTGTGAAAAATCGAATTGAAATTTTTCCGAAAATGTCACAACGTGTTCGCTGTCACTTTTGGGCAGGGAATTTTTCCTGTTTTGTTTGTTTGTCGCGGAAATGTTTCGGTCGTGTTGGGAATTCCCCAGGGAGGTTGTAATTGTTTCCGAGTTTTTCGGGTGAAAAAGGAGCGCTAAGGAAACAGGCCGGAATTTGATTTTCCATCGCCCGTTTTTCCCTCCAAGCCCGTATGGCGTCTTGGCATTTTGTCAGGTTATCATCGTGTCTTGTCGCTCGATTCGAATTTTACACGGGCCGCGATTGTATTACTCACGTTTCTATTCTTAATAAAATTCTGACTGGCGGATTGTTCGCTTCCACAGGATGCCTACAACAATTTGGCACGGGACGTTAAAGTCACCCATCTCATGGCCGCTATTCACAACGGACAAATGTCGGAGGAGGCCCGGTTGATGGCTGCCGTCGTCCTACGACGTCTTTTCACATCGGACTTCCTGGAATTTTACAAAGAGGTAAGTAGACCGTTTCTGGTGACTAGTTGTGAATTCACCAACAATGTCTTTTTATCGTAGCTGCAGCAAGAAGCGAAAGGACAACTTCTCCAACAGATTCTGCTCGCGGTGCAACAGGACGTTACGCCCAATTTACGCCGGAAAATTTGCGAAGTAGTCGCCGAGGCCGCTCGCAATCTAATCGACGATGATGGCAACAATCAATGGCCCGACTTCTTGCAGTTCCTCTTTCAATGCGCCAATTCACAGACCGTACAGCTACAGGAATCGGCGTTACGAATTTTTGCGTCTGTTCCCGGTATTTTCGGCAATCAGGAGTCACAATACTTAGAACTTATCAAACAGATGCTACAGAAGAGCTTGGATCCGAGTGCAGATGCCGACGTACGATTCCAGGCGGTACGAGCTATTGGCAACTTCATTTTACTACACGAAAAGGACAATGCCGTGCTGAAACACTTCTCCGATTTGCTTCCACGAATGATTATGATCACGGCGGAAAGTATCGAAGCACAGGACGACCAGAACTTGTTGAAGCTGCTCATCGATTTGACGGAAAGTTGCCCGAAATTCTTGCGACCGCAACTCGAAGTGATCTTCGAAATGTGCATGAAAGTTTTTGCCAGCACCGAAATCGATGATCAGTGGCGACACTTGGTGCTCGAAGTTATGGTTTCGCTGGCCGAAAATGCAGCCCCGATGGTCCGTAAGCGAGCCGAGAAATACGTAATTGCACTCATACCGTTGATTCTACAAATGATGACCGACTTGGAGGATGACGACGAATGGGCGGTATCGGATGTCGTTGCCGAAGATGATAACAGTGATAACAACGTGATCGCAGAGTCTTCGTTGGATCGTTTAGCATGCGGCCTAGGTGGCAAAACAGTGCTACCGCATATCATCAGCTCGATCCCGACAATGTTGTCGAATGCCGACTGGAAACAACGACATGGCGCACTAATGGCGATTTCGGCAATCGGTGAAGGATGTCACAAACAAATGGAGACAATGCTCGACGACATAATGAACGGCGTCTTGAATTTCCTGCGCGATCCGCACCCAAGAGTCAGGTACTTTCGTTTTTCTAAGCTTAACGAAACCGCTTAAAAACTCTTGCCTTCCTCTCTCTTTAATTTGCAGGTATGCAGCGTGTAACGCCGTTGGTCAGATGTCGACCGATTTTGCACCGATTTTCGAAAAGAAATTCCATGAACAAGTCATTCCGGGACTTTTAAGTCTGTTGGACGACGTCGATAATCCGCGAGTACAGGCACATGCCGGAGCAGCTCTGGTCAACTTCAGCGAAGATTGTCCGAAGCATATTTTGGTGCGATATTTGGACGGTATTATGGTGAAATTGGAGTCGATTTTGAGCGCAAAATTCAAAGAGTTGGTCGAGAAGGGCAATAAACTTGTGTTGGAACAGGTGAGCCAATTTTTGTAGTAATAGCGCTCCTGCGACAATTAAATGAGCAACTAGATATTCTGCAGCTGAGTGCACATAAGTGGACAGGAAACGAAACGCGGTTCTCAGGAATTGTGACAATTGTTTAGCAAATAGTTCGTAAGATTTTTACTTGTTGAAATTAAAATTTCAGCCGGGATTTAAAATTTACAGGGACGAGGCACAATTTTTACATATCAGTTGACCATTTTCCAAAGAAATATTTTTGAATCAATTCTTTTATAACATGCCCCTCTCCACATGTAAACTGCTACTGAGACTGGACTCAATTGAGAAAACCAACTCAAGATGGGCAGATGGTACTACATGTCACTGCGAGACAGATCTGGCCAAAGCTGGATCTAAATTGCTCCAAAAGACTGACTCTGCTCAAAAGGGCGGATATCAGTAAAACAGTCGGTGTCCTAACCGGACACTGTCTTATAGGTCGACATGCTGAATGGCTCGGACTTCTCTCAAACGACTTCTGAAGAAGCTGCCAGAATGAGGAGGAGAAAGAGACAGTCCTTCACTTTCTCTGTACTTGTCCAGCTCTGTCAGTCAGAAGGAAACCTCATCTCGGAGCTTACTTCTTCAACTGGCTTAGTGATCTTGCCACAATGGAGGACGCGAGAATCCAACGCTTATTACAAGCTCTAAATGGTTTGACGAGTAGGACCGGATTCGATGATCCTGTGGTATCACAACGGACCTTTTAGGTCTAAGTGTGTCCGTGTTCTCGAACAGCCACGCGTACCTACCTACCTTTATAACATTAGAACCTTTGAAAATTGTGTGAGGCATAGAGATATAAATAACGGAGACAGCAAGACACCGTTTCTGTATAAAGAACTTTGAAGCCTTTTGATGCAAAATCGAACATTTTTGTATGGAGCGTTTCATGTCAGGTTGCAGTGAAATGCAAATAGTAGCCTAGTATTCAAAGGTTTTCTTTTCAAGACCGGAGGATAACATACATGTGAGTAAGATGCCGACAGTAGCATAGCGAATATCGCCGGGCGTTTGTGAGAAATCGTCCGGCTTCAAAACAGTCGCTGTTTGTCATCTCCACTACATACATATATCTGTATGGTGGGAGGCATTAGTTGACATGACTGAGTAATCATCCAAGTACCTGCATACATTTAGAACTACGAATAAGTTAAAAGATGTGGAGATCCGATTTTCTCGATCCTAAAGGCAGAAATCAATATCTCTCAAAAATGCTACCAGTATGCGGTAATCGCTGACAAACTAATTCTTTTCATTGATAAGAAAATGTTCACTATGGTAGAATCGAGAACATGCCTCGGGAGTTGTTTTCGGACTTATGCTGCGAGTTGAACGTGGCTATAAAGAATTTCGTAACATCGGTCAAAGTTCGATAGTTTTGGAAGACGTTGTGTTCTTTTTTGGCGAAGTGGTTGTGAGAGGCGTTGTGTAGCATTTCAGCAGATCGTGACACGCAAGTACAGTAATAACGAGAGATTTATGAAAAAACTGCCAGACTTCATTTGCTATTCGATATTCTAACATCGAGTCTTGAACTACAGTCCCTAGCCAATTTATTAGACGCATCCAGATTTTTATAAAATCTTTACGCAGTAAAATTAAAACTTTCTATGAAAGGACTCTACTGAAATAATTATTTTTGCATTTTGCCGTTTATTAGGTACATAAAACTTATAACTGCGATACAATATTATAGGACATGTATTTAAAAAAAATGCAGCAAGAAATAAAAAGGGGAGATTTTTTGTATGCTTAATATTTACTTTACTTTAAAAGCAACTAAGGTCTGTATTTTCCTCGGTATACTGTTTATGCATGACTTCTTTCTTGAAGGTCCGGACAAACATCTCTTATTTTTTTCAGCCTGGCTTTTTGTGGTAATGATCTCCTTCGCTACCTCTCTTTTGATTATTGCCCAGACATTCTCAATTGGATTCATACCTGGCCAAATCCAAAACGGGTACATTTTTTTCGCTTAAAAAAGTTTTGACAGACTTTATCGTGTGGCAGGGAGCAGCACCATCTTGCATGAAGAAACATTTTCATTTGAAAACCACTTCCTTAACTGAGGAAGCAATTTTGTCTGGAGGATATGCTTGTATTGGTCTTGTTTTATTGTATCCTTTACAATGTAAAGACGTCCAGTTTCTCTTCCAGAGATGACTGACTAAATAATCACTTTCGAATGGTGTTTCACTGTCGGTTTCACGCAGTCTGGATGAAATCTCTCACCTGGACGCCTTCTGATGTATTGCGCTTTATTGATAAGAATTTCGGAAGTGCCTTCATCACTAAAGCACACCTGAAATAATATTCGTATCTATTAAAATTTACGTAATTTTAATTAAGTTACGGAAAAACGCAGTCAATAAATATATCTACCGATTTTTTGAAGTTCAAGTCTTTATTCGGATGGTCCCTTGCCCATAGCAAACGTTTTGCTTTCTCGCAGGAGTTAGTTTAGACTTACGTGCTAGTCTACAGGCTTTCATATCGAGCTGGAGAAGCTTACGGTGAACAGTTGTTTAACTAGCTGGTAGATTACTATTATTTAATCGAGTTGTAATCTCATTGGCGAAAGCAAAAAAAAATTTCTACGCATATTTTCTTGAAGAGTCGTTCATTTCGTGGTGAAAATTTTTTTTTGCGGCCACACAAGACCTAAATATTCATTATTTTGAACTTTCCTTTTAATCCGTCTTCGAAATGTTAAATCTTCTGAAAATTTCTCGATTCCAAGATATTTTGGTATTAAGTAGTTCACTTCGCGGATTTCCTCTTTCGTGAGATCACAGTTTTTCCCCATTTTATTTAAACTTAATACAAAACTTAAATGTCTTTGAAAATAATAAGAAATACTTCTAAATTACAATACAGTTCATAAACATACATAATTCCTGCACCAAAATACTTCCTTCTTGTTTAAATTCGTCGCGGTGACTGAGCCAGGTAACTAACCCCCTTTGTTTCAATTTATAGACAAGCGAGTTCTGGGGAAACTGCAACATTTTCGGTGATACCAAGTAGATAACAGAAATACGAATCTAGGTAGAGCGTCTTTTCACATGCCAAACATCAAATAAAGCGCTTTAGAAGAATCTGAATCCGTTTTTTGGTAAATTTTTTTTACTGCGTCTAATAATTTGGCCAGGGACTGAATTTGAGTGCCAGACTTTTTGCTGAAAGGAGTTATACGCAGTCAGGAGGCCGAAACAAAGCGATTTTTCGTGAACTTTTCCTGGAAAGACATTTTATTTTATTAAGGTGTTATACGCAGTCACAATTTTCCCATTTTCGTAATGCACATATGTATAAGTATGTATCATCCATCTACAATCCTCCATCCTCAATCCTATATCCACCATCCTCCATCTTCTATCCACCAACCTCTATCCACCATCCTCTATCCATCATCTAACATCCTCCATCTACAAGCCCCATCCCCCATTCTCCATTCACCATCCTCCATTCTTTATCCACCATCCTCTATCCACCAACCTCTATCTACCATCCACCATCTTCCATCCCCCATCCTCCATCTACAATCTCCATCGCCCATCCTCCATTCTCTATCCAACATACTTCATCCACTATCCTCTATCCACCATCCGTAGCCCAACTTTACCATTAAGTAATAGGAACGCGTAACTAATACACCAAAAACGAACAAACCGCCGCTAAATCATGCGCTGGCGTACCCTTAACAAACTACCAAAATTTCATCACAATCGTATGAGTGGTGTAGATTTCCACCGAACCCGACCATTTAAGGCTTGTATTTTTCACTTTTCATTTTTCACTTTTCATTTTTTACTTTTCATTTTTGTTTTTCATTTTCATTTTTCTCCATCCCCCATCCTCCATTCTCTATCCACCATCCTCTATACTTCATCCTACCATCCTCTGTCAATCATCCTCTACCATCAACCTACCTCCATCGTCTATCCAGCATCCTTCATCTTCCACCTACTATCCTCTATCCACCATCCAAAGTACAACTTTACCACTTAGTAATTGGAACGCGTAACTAATACACCGAAAACGAAGAAACTGCCGCTAAATCATGAAAAAAAATCAAATGTTGAAATAACTCGCGAACAACCAACTATTAAATTATTCTTCTAACGTCCAAACCATCCCGGTCGTACCCTCAACAAACCACCAAAATTTCATCGCAATCATTAGGAGGCTATACGGAACAAACAGACAGACAGACAAACATTTTTCAATTTTTTATATATAGATTTAAGGCCGAAATTTGTGTTTTAAAAGCCGCCATTTTGTTAAACATTTATATTTTTCACTTCAAAACACTTTTTTTTAAGGAGTTCTCGGCAAAAATCATTTAAAAAAATACCAAAATAAAGTTAAAAGGTTGTGCCGTTTCCGAGATATCTTGGTCACCGATTTTATAAACACGGTTTTGAGAGAAACGCGTTCAGAGTTTCAAAAACTCTTTCAAACGCTGTGAGACGTGTTTACAAAAATGAGTATATGTATGTGTATAAACCAACATAATTCTCTAAACAAATCTCTTGGCAGCCCAGACTTGTTTTGATTCCAGCCACGGAATCTCATCAGTGGGCTAACCACTTTTACTAACCAATCCTAACTCCTTGTTTGTTCGCAAGGTTTGTTATTTCACTCATAAATGCAGCTAGGAATTGTCCCGGCTTTTAAATTGTATTGCATCACTTAAGTAAGCCTTAAGGCTAGAATTTTTTTCTGATGCATACATCGGTCAGTTAATTGTTTCCATAAAAATAATCCGTAGAAATGTAAACGGCGCACTTTCGTATCTTTCTTCATTCAACTTCTTTTAAATACTACATAAAACAATCGACAAAATCTAACACGTTATGGCCGCGATCGCTCGCTGCGTTCCGAAGCTCCGTAACATCCTTAGTTTGCATAGTCTCAAAATGAAGAAATTGACGGCGAGCGACGCATTATGTCATAGTCCCTAGTTATATCGTAGACGTAGAGGTAGGGTAAAAATCCAATCATCGGTGTATTTCGTTAAATTCTGGCGCTCCCAATACATAGTCGGAAGAACAATGAAACAAGATTTGTTCTAGTGACTCCTCGATAAATTTTTTTATTCAGGTCACTGCTTGATTCGTGGACGATAAACACAGTTTTTAGGCACGGGTCAACCTCCACAGTAGAATATGGTGCATCAATTAAAGTAGTAGACTACAATGACACGCATTTTTTCTGCAGGCTTCCGAAATGAAATCCGATAGCGTTAATATCTAAGCTACCACCTTCAAGTTATACTCTTAGCACTGATAGCGGTTAATAAAAACGTAATTTTTTAATTACAACGATACGGAAGCTATTTTAAGGTCTTTCAGATTGTGTAACCAATTCCATTACAATTTTGTAGATAAGGTACTAAGTGTGTCGAATGAATTGAGGGTCAAGAATTCCGGTCTCCTTTGGTCATAAATGATTACGTCATAATCTGATCAAAAGCTATTTATTTTTCGACAACTTTGATGTTCGGAGTTATCTTTTAAATAGCGAACAAAAAAGTTTTAATTGATTTTTTGGAGATTTTCTAATCAGATCCAGATACCGCACGTTTCAATGGCCTTGCACATTAATTGCAATCAATGAGCTGAATTCAATGAAAGTAAGAATCGAAATCTTTTTTGATTAGCTGTTGGCAAAAAAAAAACTCATATTTTCTTCCACAACACGTCTTCAGTTTTTGATGGAAATCTTGAAGTCGACCACGTGGAAAAGTCGAATTTACTTGCCGTATTTTTAAATGAGCTACGAACTAACTTATTTTGTTCGTGATCCTGTTAAGCTCTGGATATAATGAGCTACCCATTGTAACTTTCGATAACAAGGAAAGAAAATGATTCAGACATGTGCGAAAAGTCTAGAGATTCTATTGAGCTCCCATTGGGTCTAATTAAGTTTAGAAAAAAAAGTGATGGTAAATTCATATATGTATGTCACTCGTTATTCTATTTTATTTCTCAATCGTGCTGGCATTATCCTTTAAATCGTATTCCAAAGATCATCAAGAAAATGTTTTGCCGTGTGTTTGGCTAAAGTTTCGCGTTAATATTTTTTAGATTGCTCTGTACAGTCATTTTACCGCTACCTTTTAAGTTGTCCTCAAAAAACAAATAGTGTCACTACTTTCTACATAAAATATTTTTTCTCTTCCCAGGTTGTAACAACAATAGCCTCAGTTGCAGACGCATGTGGCAAAGAATTCGCCGTATACTACGATCGTTTGGTGCCATGTTTGAAGTACATCATTCAGAATGCGAACATCGAAGAGCTTCGTATGTTGCGCGGTAAGACGATTGAATGCATCAGTCTGATTGGTTTAGCTGTTGGACGCGATAAATTCCTGACCGATGCCAACGAAGTAATGGACATGCTTCTGAAAACACATACCGAAGGTGATTTGCCCGATGACGATCCGCAAACAGCATATTTAATATCGGCATGGGCACGAATGTGTAAAATTCTTGGTAAACAATTCGAACAGTACTTACCACTGGTAATGGGTCCGGTAATGCGTACGGCTGCTATGCGTCCCGAAGTAGCATTGCTAGATAACGACGAAGTCGAAGATATCGAAGGTGACGTCGATTGGTCGTTCATTAATTTGGGCGAACAGCAGAATTTCGCAATTCGTACAGCTGGCATGGAGGACAAGGCATCGGCTATGGAAATGCTTGTTTGCTATGCGCGCGAATTAAAAGACGGTTTTGCTGATTATGCCGAAGAAGTTGTACGCCTAATGGTACCCATGTTGAAGTTTTATTTCCACGATGGTGTTCGATCAGCAGCCGCTGAATCGCTACCGTACTTATTGGATTGTGCTAAAATTAAAGGACCACAGTACTTGGAAGGTATGTGGCTTTACATCTGTCCCGAATTACTAAAGGCAATAGGCACGGAACCTGAGACGGACGTACAATCCGAGCTTTTACATTCGCTGGCGAAAAGCATAGAAACATTAGGTGCGGTCTGTTTGTCCGACGAATCGTTGAAGGAAATTTTGAAAATTGTTGAAAAATATATGAACGATCATTTCGAGAAGGCCGACAAGCGCGCTATGGCTCGTAATGAAGAGGACTACGATGACGGCGTTGAAGAGATTCTGGCTGAAGAAGACGATAACGATATTTATTTGTTGTCGAAAGTTGCCGATATTATTCATTCGTTGTTTTTGACCAGTAAGAGTAATTTCCTTCCATATTTCGACACGGTTGCGCCACAATTTATCAAGTTGCTCGACCCGAGCAGACCGTGGGCCGATCGACAATGGGGATTATGCATTTTCGACGATGTTATCGGTAAGATTTTTGTTTGTATTCTGTTGACATAAATAATTGAATTTGGTTTGGAATTTTTTTCAACAGAATATTGCGGACCACTTTGCATTCAATATCAGCAGATTTTCACTCAACCGATGCTTCAGTATGTCACAGATAAATCGCCTGATGTGCGACAAGCAGCTGCTTATGGTTGTGGCGTTTTAGGACAAGTGAGTTGATAGACGGTGAAAATAATTGGAACCGTTTTTAAATTTGTTAATTTTTTGTGTTCAGTTTGGTGGCGAACAATTTGCGTTGGCATGCGCTCAAACTATCCCCATACTCTTGGATGTTATTAATGCTCCGAAAAGTCGCGAACCAGAAAACGTAAATCCGACCGAAAACGCAATTTCGGCAGTGACGAAAATACTCAAATTCAACAGTTCGGCCCTTCAACATAAAGATGAAATAATCAAGTTATGGTAAGATTAATTTTTTTTTTATTTAAGGTATATATTTATTAGATTATTAATGAGAAACGTCTAATTATGACTATGCGGCTATTCAGAAACTTATTAAAAAAGAAGACGAAAACTGAGTCTGATCGGTAAGCGTTGATTGGTCAGGCGGATGATTCGATTGCTGTTCTTAAACGAAATTCGGGAAATAGTAGCACAAATTTCTATAAACATTTTGAGATAAATTTTTACATGCTTACGGGCCGGGCCTATTACGAAACTCGAGTCGAGTGAGTAACTCACTCACATTTAAACTTGACTCGTGCAAAAGTTGGTATGATGAAACTCGACAATTGGAAAGTCAATTCCATTTCCAGTAGTCGAGTGAATTTGACATTTCTTACAAGTAAATACTCACTCGATCAGTAAAATTTCGTGGAGCAATTTCTTCTATTTCCACAGTTGTAGTTGAGCTTGTTGGTATCCGGTAGTTCGTTGCTCAGAAAAGGTGATAACAAAAATTTCTCGCCGGCTAATCCGTGGATTGAAAATTTGTAATCTGAAACTGAAAAAAGTTGAGAATTGCGCGACTTTCCAATTTGTCGGACCTTAGGTGCTATACTCACTACAGAAACCTCACGAATTTCCGATGGCACGATCAAAACTATTTTGAGAGTATCAATGACTTGAAAAAAAGTGGAGCTACCTCTTGTCAGAGTTCCTTTAGCCCCACTAGGTTTGTAACATCGCTGGCTATGTATTTACATAATTAAATCTCCATTTCTTTATGTAAATTTTTATTTATTTTAATTTACCTATGTTGCATTTTCTTTTCCTTCAAATATCGATTGGCGCGCGTACCATCATTACATATTTTATTTATTCCTTTTTGTTTGTTGTTATTATTTCAGAGTAATCCTTTAAAGTCGTCATGACCTTTTCGAAATGCAATGATATGAACAGCTTAAATGTTTTACGGCAATGTCAGTTTCGTCTGAATTGTGTCGGTAGTATATAATCTAAATATTCTCCAATTTAAGACGTACAAATTAATTACCTTAAAAAATTTAAGATTGCCGTGTAATGAAAAATTTGCTCGCTGGCCCAACGTAATTTTTGCTTTATTTAAACCGCTAATTTCCCGAAAATAACACTGCTCCGTATAATTTCACAATCGCGGTCTGAGCGAAAGTAAAAGTTGTGATATTAACAAGGAAAATTGTTCTACACTTCAATTTAGTGGTGAACATTCATCTCAAGCCTCAACAAAAATTAAATTTAAAAGTTTGAGTTAGGCAGGTCTTTTAACAAGTTTCAAGAACGGGCTAAATGAAAGAATACTTTTTTAAATGGTAAACTTAATTTTTAAATTTTTGTAGATTTTTCAAGACTCTGATAACTAATAAAGGTTTCTTATTTTTATTAGCACTCAAGAAAAAATCAGTGACCAGTTCGTTGATTTCTTTCTTCGAATCAGCTACAGTGCCACCAGTATTTTTTCATCGCTATAGTCAGCACGTTACTTGTTAGTAGCTGATTATGGCACTAGTCAATTTTTATTTAGGGATATCGGTGTTCTGCTGTCGCATTTTCATTTTAGTCTTCGTTTAAGATGGAAAGAGCACAAATTTCAGACTTTACGCTCGATATCCGTATATGCGAGAGTTCTCTTCACAGAGTCATTAATTATTTGGAGAATTTTCTAGCCATGATTTTGGAAACGAAATGAAGGAAGATATTCGACGCCAATTGTTACAATTCTACCAGTCGCCTTTTGTCGGGATTCTAGCGAATAATGTCCTCCTTTCATTTGGATTAATTCCCGTTTCCATACTTTGAGGAAGACCGGAAGATATTCTCAGTTTGCTTTGTCTTATAATCTAACCAACTGAGCTAGCAGGACAATTATTAAAAACTCCCTTCGTGTTTACCACTGGTGTAAGTACGTGGAAATGATAAGTACCTACACTTTTACCAGCTACATCCTCCCAATTCATAGTGTGAGTTACCAAGCACTTGAAGAATCCCGCATTAGAGCTAGGCAAAAGACAAAAACACATTACTCGTCATCAGAGTTCCCTGAAAGGACCTCAATCCGCCATTAATTTAGTTTGGCCCAACGGAACACATGGTTAGATGGAAATAAAAAAAGAATGATCCTGTCCCGTAACTCGCGCCGTAAACTACACTCTTTTTCCAAATCTCCCGAAAATCAAATTAATCTTGAAAAATCCCGAATCAAAATATTAAAAAAAAATTCAATTCACTGAAGCTAAATTGTGCCCTTTTCGACTCTCAGAATATCAGGGTTCTTGCAGACTACATAGTATCATTCTGCTTGTTTAACTCTACAGTCGGGATTTTTTTCATTTGAAAAAAAAAGAAGATATTTCTGTTTCGCTCGTAAAGATGCAGCTAAAGTAACCTCTTCGATCTTATGACTGGAATTCTTATCGGTACTTTTATGGAAAGTCCCAAGCCTGTCCTGTCTTATAATCCAATACGTAGATCTAGGCAGAGCATAACTCTAGCTATAATTTTCTGCTTTGTGGGTTTCTATGAATTTCGCATAGATACAGCTTTGATGGCAGCCTTCGTCCGACATTCGCGTGGGTGACGACTTGATCAATCGTCGACACTGTAAATATCAGCGTATTACTTCATCGCACGGTATACCAATCTCTCCGTGATTTTGAGATCGCAAAATCAAATAGGAAATTTTACTTAAGTATCCTATTTTTACACTTTGGTTTCAATGTTTGTGGCACAGACAATCTCTGACTTCCGGAAAAATGTCTGAACCGATAAGAAGTTACTTGCGAGATTGAAAATCTCGGAAGCACTCGTATATATTTACATCTTGCTATAAAAGGGGCTGATTTGCTGGCAGGAAGATAAACTTGGGCAGGCGTGCTCTCGGATCGCTGTAAAAAAAATCAATAGAAGTCTGAGAATGATTCTCGCAAATATTGCTTACTAGGTTAGGAACCTTTACCAACCACTCTAATTTAATATAAAGCTGGTCGGTACTTTAATGAAAAACCCAAATCCAGTTTGGTATCCCTCCTATCTTCCAGAACAGAACAGAACAATACTGTGGCTAACAGGCTAAGTGTTTTCTTTTATTTATAATAAGGTAAAAACCATGACCACCAGAAAGACTCAGATTACCATAGTGCAGCGTGATCACGACGGATCCAGATGGCGATCTTTCTAATTCAACGGAATACCAAGCCTGTGTTTTTTATGATTCTAGACGTAGATCTAGTCGGAATCTGCATCACTCGATTTTCAATCACATCGCGTCGTTGGCAGAGCAAATATCAGCTTATGGTTTTATCGTTCGGTATACGCTGATAGATCAGTACATTAATCTCTTGTGATTTTTTTAGAGCGCAATCTCGGAACGATATGAAAATTCTCTAAAAATCCGAGAGCTATTCTCGCAAAATTTATTCGGGTAGGATAGGATGGGATTATGATGAATATTCTATTATCGCTTCCTTATTTACTGTTTGCAAATAAAATATAACAATAGCTAAAATTGAGTTACGGAAAAAACACATCATACATTAAATATTTCAGGTTTTCATGGCTACCCGTTGTCGAGGACTCGGACGAATCACCACATGTTTACGGCTATTTATGCGATCTAATTCAATCGAACCATCCAATTATCTTAGGAAATAACAATTCAAATCTTCCACGTATTGTCAGTATAATAGCAACAGCGTTTCATGTTGATGTTATAAAGCCGCTTAGTGAAACCGGTACCCGATTGATTGGAATCGTCAAACAGATCGAATCGAATCCGGAAGTGTTTCAAGCTTGCATTCATGCGTTGACGGCCGAACAGAAACATGGTCTGGAAGAAGCCTATCGAGAATTGGCCAATCCACCGGCATAAACAAAACTATTTAAAAAAAAAGAAATTAATTATTAAACTTTAACTAAAAACAAGAGAAAAAAAAACAAATATATATATAAAATAATTAATAATAATTATTACGCTCACAACTTATAATTATATCTTTTTTCTTTTTTTTTTGTTTAAATATTTTTCGATTTAAAATATTTTGTTTTCCTTTGTTGAAAGTATTTCGCATTTTTCCTAATTTGTTTCCCATCTTGGCTTTTTTTTACGTATTTGAAAAAGAAAAATAAGGAAGGATAAATCCGAAGTAAAATACCAGACTATTTGATCAATTCAATGAAAATGATGAAAAATTCACCGAGCACTTTATTTCTTTTGAATATGATAAAATTAAAGAAAAAAAAACCAATTTAACGAAATAAATAAAATTAAAATAATTAGAAGAAGCAAATCAATACACAATAATATTGCATGTATATAAATATATTTTTATATAAACACTTAAAACAAATTGAGACTCTCACATTTTTTATTATAATGAATGTAACGAGCGTGTTATTTTCATGTTTTTCTATTTTATTTAAAAAAATAAAAACACTAAAACGCGTGGGAAAATTTTAGTATTATGGTGTATACACGCGAAAGATAATTCATCACATACACTCAAAGATAAAGTTGACGACATTCGTGAAGATTTTTAATTAAATCTCGTATCTCTTGTTCTTTTTCGTCAACATATTTTGTTGACTATTGCGGTTAAGATATTATCTATCTATTGTTAAAAAAAAAATCCTATTAAAAATTGTCTTCTTTGTATATTTATTGTAATATACCAAACAAGAAACAAAATATAATTCCGACACAAATTGCTTCACTCAAACTTAATGTGTAATAATGTATAAATAAAAAAAAATAATGGTCGGTTATTAGTGAGAGAGATTCAAAACATTCTATAAGACTGGAAAAAAAATTTTATTCCATGGAAGCAAATAAATAAATAAAATTTGTAAGAAACGTAAAATTTTCTGAGTAATCAAATAAAACGTCACTTGATAGTACCTATTTTTAGCAACAAAAAATAAATAAATGAAAGGAAATAAAACTTCAGTACATAACTACTTAAATTTTGCAATTTTGTATTTGTTATTACACCACGAATACGTACTTTTCGCGAACTCTCGTTTTTTAATTGTATGTAAATTTGACAAAATAGGTACGAAAAAAAACACTTCTTTATATAAATTAATTCTTTTTATTATATTTATTAGAAATATTTACAGTTAATTTTTTTTATTATTATTTTGTTTATGCAAATACGATTGGTATTAGAATTTAATTACGAGTTAGTAACAAACAAAATCTTGTAATCAATTCTTGATTAAAACTATATGGCATTTATATAGCCTTGGCTTCAAACAAAATAGACATGTATAAAATAATTTGTTTTCTTCATTAAACTAATGTAAGGAGTTTCAGGTAGACTTCTATCATGTGGAATTTAAAAATTAATTTTTTTTTTCGCCAATTGTGTTTTCTGCAGAAATATTTTTTCCCCGTTTTTAATGATATCGATACGCCGGAGTTTAAGGCGCCTCTTATGTTTGTCTCTTGAGCAAGTCACTGACATTGTGGTGTATTTTTGTATTGAGCAGCTGATGACTATAGTCACCGGTGCCGTCTTGGTGTGGCAAAAGAAGGCGCTTATTGCTGGTCGTAGACGAGCGATAGAGTAAGTAGTTTTTCTTAAAATATATACCTCACTGGTCAATGTGGTTATTGTGAACACTCGTCAGTGGCTCCATTTTCTTGTTTTGACATCGGACAAAGATTGTCAACTCATAACACTTCAAGTTTCATACGACAGAATAGTTTTTAACAACAGTGAACATGTCGAACTTTGTACCGCGAAACTACGATTCGCTGCAGTTTTAATTTTCTGTAACCATTTGAAGAAAACTGCTGCTGAATCGCATCGAATGCTTACGGTGATCCTGCTCTTGGTAAAACACAGTGCTTTGAGTGGTTTGAAAAATTCAAAAGAAGTGGAAATTTCGACGTGAGAAACGAGGAACGTGGAAAAGCACCGAAAAAGTTTGAAGACAGCAGATTGCAAGCATTGTTGGATGACGACGATACTCAAACGCAACAACAACTGGCAGATCAGTTAACATTAAACAGCAGCCGTCGCCATGCGTTTGAAAGCCATAGGAAAGATCCACAAGATGGGGAAATGGGTTCCACATGATCTAAACGAAAGGCAGCAGGAAAACCACTTCCGAAATGCTGCTCGCCAGATACAAAAGAAAGTCATTTCCCCATAAAATTGTGACTGGCGATGAAAAGTGTATTTATTTTGAGAATCCGAAGGAAACAAATCATGGGTAACTCCAGGGGCCTTATTACTGAATACGATACGATCAAAATCAGTAGTAAATTCTATATTTCAGTATGCCGAATTTAGGAATTTACGATTGATTTTGATCGTATCGTATGCAGTAATAAGGCCCCAGGCCAACCACCGACAACTGCAAGACCAAATCGCTATGGCCGAAAAACAATCACCCGTATTGCGAATGTCGCGGTCACGTCACTTCGATGCCGATGCGAAGTGTCACGTCGATCGAAAAAAGCGATTGTGTAACTCCATCGACGTGACGTTAGCACTGAACGCTACCGACAACAAATGATTGCATTGAATCAAGCTTTGAGTGAAAAACCCCCAGAATACCAGCAGAGAAAAAACAAAGTTATTTTGCTTCATGACAATGCACCATCACACACAGCAAGACTGGTCAAGGAAATGATACGAGTCGTTCAGTTGGGAAATTCTTTCCCATGCCGCTTACTCACCAGACTTGGCTCCGTCTGATTACCATTTGTTTGCATCGATGGGACACACTTGCTGAGCACCGCTTCACTTCCTCCGAAAATGTACGAATATGGCTCGATGACTGGTTTTCATCAAAAGATCAACCGTTTTTTAGCGAGGCATTCACACATTGCCAGAGAGATGGGGAAAATGTGTATAGCTAGCGAAAGGCTATACTTTGAATAAAATACTCCTTTTCATTTCCAACCAATAGTTGTTTTTTTTTCTTGCGAAAATTCCGCTTATTTATCTTTGGAATTCTTATTTGCGCGAAAGTCCGCCAAACTTAGCAATTTATATTTCTGGTGAAAGGCTTCTATGTTCTATGTCGACAGTTGAGTTAGCTAGCGGATTTGTTTCAGTTCTGTGTTAATTTTTGTCGTATGAGTGGAAAATTGTAAGTACAGTGCAAACTGCATTAAACGGAACTTTTTTTTTATTGCTGATTTTATCATTTAAAGCAACCTCTGTAAAATGGAAAATAACTTAAGGGGTTAGACCACTCTAGAGGCTAGAGGCCTTTTTTTCCGGAAAAAATACAACATAATTCGAGATTACGAAAATGGGTATTATTGACTATGTGAGTAGTAGAAAATGACGAATAGTTTTGCAATATGCCTTGTACTAAAATGCGAATACCGAGTACTCATTAAAAGTGGAAGACTGTTCTATTTTCTGATGAGTCTAAATTTAATTTAAAAGGATCGGACGAAGCAGCTACTATTAGAAGAACAGATGGGCAACGCTATAATAGTCCCAGGTATACAAAAAAGACTGTAAAATACGATGGAGGTAATGTAATGGTATGGGGATGCTTTTCTGCGGCAGGAGCGGAATTATGAAAGCTAAAATGTACAAAGATATCCTCGGAAGTACTTCGTTGCCCTATGCCGAAGGAGAAATGCCTTTGCTATGGACTTTCCATTCGACAATGACCTACACCGCGTCTTAAGCTATGGTTTCGGATAAATTGCGCCAACGTAAAAGCGCGACGGAAATCTGCCAGCGCAATGGCGTTGTAATAAAACTTGGTTCGTATAAATACAAATGGTTGCCGATAAATCACGTGACGCAATTGCGCTCGCACTTGAGGACGCGTTTACGTCGGAATCAACAGGTTTGAGTTGAGCGCAATTTCGCCGACGGCAACATGAAATTGTTCAATTGTAAGAAACCACTAGATTTCTTGTGATTAAATAATTAATAATAACATATAATTATCATACTAAAAAGCTACAAAAACCTGACAATAAAGGAAAATATTTGGAATGAGATTGGAAGGAAAATTTATAAAAAAGGTGAGTAGCACAATTTTCACATAAACGTCCTTACAGTTATACATATATGTAAATATCTTACAGTTTGTGATACCAAGGTTTGTGTTTATTTACGGCTGAAATGCATTTTATTCGAAACCACACGCAACGCAATTGCGTCATGTACAACGATAACGCATTTTCACAGCGGATTTCCGTCGCGCATTTACGTTGGCGCAATTTAACCGCTTAGGATTAACCACGTTCCGGACTTCTACCTAAAATTAATGAAGTTGCACCAAGATTGTTGGCAGTTTTTTTTTATTAGTATTTTTACTTCACATCAAATTGGTCTTTTTCGAAAATTTCTTTTTCAAATTTTCAAATATTTATCCCGCCATCTTAAAGAATAGGGAAAAAAGTTACAGCCGTGTTTTTAGAGTTTTAGTCCGCCTAAAATTGAACAAATGGGGAAATTTTCCTAACCTAAACTCCGGTTGGCAGACAGATCGAAAAGTGATTGGTTTGACGTTTTGTGTCTACGATTTTTCATTTCGTAAAAAAGTGTTTTAAACGAAATGGCAGCAACAAATAAATTTGCAATTCTTGTGAGTTGAATTTTCATGTTTTATATTTCCTTGGAATCGATTATTAGGTTCTTAAGCTTTGGGGCTTCGAGGGTAATCGAATACTCGAAGTCGCCCCTACCTAACCGCGAAATTATGTAATGCAAAGGTTTTCGTAATTTTTCTGGTGTGATAAATTTTAACTGAGCCTTGGAAGTTTGGTACTAATTTATGAAATATATTCGGAAGTATATTTATTGTGAGGGTAGGAAATGTAATTTTTCGCTACTAATTTATTCAAGCAAGACGTAAGAATGAATTCTTTGCTGTGACCAAAGTATTGCTAAAGCGGAGCCAACCGAAGTTTCTTCCAAGGAATGTGAATGCTTTGCATCAAAAAGAAACTTGGAATAATTGTTCGAAATATTCGTTAACTCCACGTCGGTAAAGCCAAAAGCCAAAAATATACAAAAATCTCTAGTAAAATCCTAGGGTGTCACTGAATTTCGGTCTTAGGATTGAACCGGGATTGATGTAACCGTTTGCCATCAGAAAGGATTTAAAAACTGATGGCCTTACATCGTACTTCCTAATCCAGGGTAAAGCAGCATCGAGCTCTGCATAATGCTACCACTGCGCTTTTTTTTAAACTCCACTAAGTAGTTTATCGACTTTTACGGTAGCTACAAAGTGGTACTAAGTGCTTCAGTCGGGCAGAAAAGACTGCGGATCTCGATCCGATTAAAAAGTTTTCCAACTGCATGCAGTCTTTGCTAGTTCTAAAACTTCTATCAGCCAAGAATCAATGAAATCATACGACACTAGTGTACCGAGACCACAAAGCGGCATAAATGCAAGAATGGATTGGTAGACTTTTTTTTAAGTCTTTTTTAAACTCCCAAAATTTGTATCTTAGACTCGTCTGCGCTCTTCTCATTAGCTCGTAGCCTCTGAACAGATCTAAGTTGTTCGCACAACAAACAGTAAAATTGCGTTTTGACAACAGCTACTGTTACACTTACGTGGCGAAGTAAAGGTTGTGCGTTATCCAGGAACGCTCCTTTCTAGCCATCTCAACTGCTTTCCGTGCAATCGTAGCCGGCATGTTCAGTGCTACTTTATACTTCGCGGAGTGGTAGACTACGTGGCGCACTGAACAAGATGCTGACTTTCGGGCCTATTACGAAACTCGAGTCGAGTGAGTAACTCACTCACATTTGAACTCGACTCGAGCAAAAGTTGGTATGATAAAACTCGACAATTCGAAAGTGACTTCACCAGTAGTCGAGTGAATTTGACATTTCTTACAAGTAAATACTCACTCGATCATCTCTCATAATACGCAGTTCTCTTTACTCACGCTTTTTTCTCGACTAAAAGTCGAGTGAAACTCGACAAGTAGGCCGTCGGCGAGTTTCATAGTCGCAGCACGTGCATTTTTTGGTCGAGTGAGTTTCGTAATAGGCCCGTTTACTTAGTATCCAGTGTGCATCATCCTATTCAGGCTAGATGACTTGTCTCATACGATCGTGCTATATTCACGTTGTTTTGTTTGCTAAGCTTCGGTTTTATCCGCAGAATCTGCGATGTTTGGACTCACGAGTGGTCCACGTTTTGCTCGCATGTCAAGGAGATAATTTCTCCATCGGGGCGACCTACGGCCAGATGGTTAATTTGGCTCTGAGTGACACCAACAGAAAACGTTTTATGGTGTCGCTTGTAGGAAAAGACAATTCCATAATCACGATGTACCGAAAAAAATATCGGCCTTTATTCTGATCGATTCGAAGCACGTCATGTTTCTCATGACCTGCTCAATTTATTTTCGGAGCCAACTTGGTGGTTTATGTTACCAGAGCTGATAATTATATAACCGCTGGGAGCACGTACAAATGTGGCACTCAGCTGCCAACTTCTATTTGGCCTTCCGGAGTTAATTGGTTTACATCATTGAAAGATCATGATCTTTTTAACGTTGATCTTGTATGCATTGACACAAAACTTCTGGCTCCTACAAGGCCAACGTAATATGCTCTTAAGGGCCTCGTTGCAAAAGATATGAAGAAAAAAAATAGATTTTTTTTTATTTCATATTATTTTTCTACACTCATTTCTGCACATCACACAAAATACCGCACCTTTGTGGGATAACGGGAAGTGCCTCAAATTTTGCTCTGAAGTGGGGAAAGTCGAATAACTCACTTCGAGATATGTTTTCGTTTTTGGCTCTCCTGAAAAGTATATTTTTTTCAACTTTCGGTTCACGTTTCTCAGTAACCACACATCGTAGCGTCTTATTTTTTTTTTTTTTTTTTTTTTCATTTTTTTGTGGTAATATTGACTTGCTTCATACGTGAGCAAATTAAAATATCTCATCAAAAACTATAATTTTTTCAAATATGAAGAAAAACTGTAAAAAAAGTTATTCATTCATTTGCATTTTTTTTAATTTACTCACGTACTAAACAATAAGTGTAAAAATTTGACTGTTGTGTGTTAAGTGGTAGCTGAGATTCAGGTACCGAAAGATAACGTGTTTCGCCATACAAAATGTATGGGAGCTCAAAATTTGCAACGATCCCCTTAAGGGGTCTTCCTACCATGACAGCACGCAAAATGCGTGTTTTTTAAGAAATTCATATCTTCGAAAGTATAAAAGATATTTTTTTAATTTTTGGACACAAGGTATATTACAGCTTGAGGAACGTTTCACATAATTTTTAATAAAAAATAAAAAAAAAATGGCGGCGCTGTGCACATTTCCCCGGAGGCCCTCCGCACAAGAGGAGGGATATGATGCCATCGTTTTCTCCATTAATATGCAACTGAAAAAAAAAAAAAATGGGGTTGTTCGTGGGTAGTGTAGCTAGAATGTAGCGTAGCGATTTTTTTTTTAGATTTTTTTTGAAATTTTGGTGAGCCGAACAAAGAAAAATTGCATTTTTTCCTAAAAAAAACGTCGAAAAACGTCAATAAAAAAAAAACTAATGCAGCAATCTTAAAAATCCTACGCTACACTTTCCATAATACTTCTAAGAGTATTGTGTTCAAATTTCAGAGCCATCGGCCCACTAGTTTACGAGATATCGTGTTCCGAGTTCCGAAAAGTGTAGTTTCGAGATAAACGCAAATGAAAGTAAGCTTGTTTGCTGTATCGCAAGGGTTTTCGTCGGTTGTCGTGCAGAACACGAAGCTGTAACTTCGGTAATTTTGCGATTTTCAATACCGCCAATGGCTTAAAATGTGCGTAACATGTCAAATTTTTTTATAGAAAAATAAAAAAAAATGAAGACAAAAATATGTCCATGGTAGGAAGACGCCTTAAACAAGCAATTGATTGCCCGATGACTATTGCCAAAGTGGAGCAATACCGGGTAATATCGTATTAGTTGCGGCAATGTTTTTAGGGATTGCTGGCATTGCTCGCCTTATAGTTGCTGTATTTCCACTGACTTGGAAAATTCCGAGCAATTGTATTTGTTCGGTTAATCAGTTGTCAAGTTTTGGATTTATTTGTCAAGTTTCGTGTTACAATGGCTTGGAATTCAAATATTTTCTAGTTTTATTTTAAGTTTTAGATTTGTTAGTCAAGTTTGCTTTCGTGTCGTTCATAGACTGAATTGTTCTTCTATGATGTTATTGCTCCATATCTTGTCACTGCTGAGCAATGAGTTGACCACGAATTGATCCATATCGTCAATTTCTGATGTTGCTGTATGTTTTCGTGACGTCGAAATGGTCTGGGATTGTGCTGCAAATTGGGTAATTTTCCTAATTCTTCCGTAATTCATTCCGCTTGACTTCGCTCAACCGTACGGTATCGATGTCAATACTCGATAACTAATTCGGTAATTATAAACCTAAATACTGACATGAAGTCACATAATCTACGATCCGCATATACTGCCGTCAAACAAATAAGACAAGGCTATAAGCCACGAACAAACCTCTGTAAAGACAAGGAAGGAAATATCCTTAGTGACGCAGAACAAATTAAACAAAGATGGGTTGAATACTTTAAAAAGCTGCTGAACCCTAACAGAGTGACGACCACCGACCCAATTATAACATCAAGTGCACCATCGGATGAGCAGACATCAACTACGGTACCCACTATCGGAGAAGTGGAAGCAGCCCTGCGCGACCAAAAAATACATAAATCACCCGGAGTTGATGCAATACCAGCAGAGCTCCTAAAGGGAGGCGGTCCATACCTCGCCAACCTCCTACACAAAATCGTGACAAAAATTTGGATGGAAGAAAAAATACCCGTCGACTGGCGCCAAAGCATTATATGTCCAATCTACAAGAAAGGAGATAAATTGCGATGTGAAAATTACAGAGGCATATCATTGTTGTGTACGTCCTACAAAATACTGACGAAAGTAATTCATAATCGATTAAAGCCTTATACAGAAAGTATTATCGGCGAATACCAAGGTGGTTTCAGAACCGGACGATCTACTATTGACCAGATATTCTCAGTCAAACAAGTGCTAGAAAAATGCTGGGAGTATAACATTGACGTGCACCAGATCTTCGTGGACTTCAAACAGGCATACGATAGTATAGATCGTAATGTACTATATAAAATAATGCTCGACTTTGGAATCCCATCAAAACTCGTCCGATTAACAAAAATGACCATGACTGACACTGAATCCCAAGTAAGGATACAAAACGAGCTAACCCAAAGCTTCCGAACAGAATCCGGCCTGAAGCAGGGAGATGGACTCGCTCCCATGCTCTTCAACCTTGCCCTGGAATATGTCATCAGAAAGGTACCCGTTGATACCAGAAGTACCCTACTAATCAAGTCCACTCAACTAGTGGTGTACGCGGATGACGTAAACATCATGGCCAGATCTGTTCCAGACGCAAAGGAAGTCTTCCACTGTCTAGACTCAGCAGCAAAGGATGTCGGGCTAAGGGTCAATGAGAATAAGACCAAGTTCATGACCCAAACAAGAAGAAACGCGCCAACTAGACAAAATATGACCTTGGGGGACTACAATCTGGAGAATGTGGATCATTTCTCATACTTGGGATCACACCTTGTAAGAGACGGCAACGAACGGGACGAAGTAAATCAACGGATCACACTAGCAAATAAGGCATATTTCTCGGTTCTCCCGATTTTAAAATCGAAAAAAGTGCACAGGCTGAGCAAACTTCGCATATACAAGACCATAATAAGACCTATGCTACTATATGCAAGTGAAACGTGGACTCTCACCCAAGCGTCTGAAAAATCAATAGACGCTTTTGAACGACGAATTCTTCGAAGAATTTTGGGACCAGTAAGAGAAGGCACTGAATGGCGTATTCGGTACAACAACGAGTTGTATAACATCTATGACGACCCAGCCGCATCGACTCTTATAAAATTCCGTAAGCTGCAATGGGCAGGTCATGTGGAGCGAATGGATGACGGAAGAATTCCCAAGCGCACATTGAAAGGTAGAGCCCATGGCAAGCGACCGGTGGGAAAACCGCGAAAAAGATATGAGGATTCAGTTGACGCAGATTGCAAATCGCTTCTTAGATGCACAAACTGGAGGACGCGGGCGCTGAACCGAGATGACTTCAGACAATGTATCCTGCAGGCCCTGGCCCGATTTGGGCTGTCGCGCCATTGATGATGATGAATTCGGTATGGAGCGAATTATAATACATCGGATCGTATTCGTGTCATTTCGCAACCGGACGATGCAAAAGACGTTATTGCCCGTCGTCGGTAGCAGGGCCCCTATCACAGAACACGAAACGAAATTTCGAGCACCAATTTTCGTATAGTAGGCATCACAGAACTCGAAACATGCGACATTTCGATACGTTTTTTTCGTATTTTTTCTCGTTAGCATTTCTGTTTTCGAATTCAAGTTGTAGTTGTAAATTTTGTAAGTTTTTGCGTTGTAAGTAGTCTTTATTTTGTTAAAAAAGAGAAAATTACGTAGAAAACAAGAAATTTAATTATTGAATTCGAGGATAGTTAATAGTTATACTTTTATGGCGAAGCGAAGCTAACAAATACAAACCGCTGGACAAAGTGTTGGTAGAACTCAAAAATTAAAGCTTAAGAAAAATGAGCTTGACTTAAGGAACGCGTCCACTAGGGTGGACGGACCGCATTGCAAAAATCTGCCTACCATACGTTCTTATGGAAGTGCGTCCACTGAAGGCGGCAACAGAACGAAGTACATAGAAAAAAATGCTCGCCACACCGTTGCGATGAGGATGCCCGTCCCAAGTGGATGCCTACCTTTAAAGTAACGTGATCTAGTTCTACGAGAAGCGAACGAAAAGTGAATACAAAGATGCAGTTTTTATGTTGATTTTTGTTGAATATAAAGCAGTATTTTTTATTTATTAAGAAGAAGTTTACAAAGCCATGTTTTTTTAATTTAACAAAAAGTTTAAAATATCGTTTCTTAATCTTGCTGCTAATGAACGTTCTTGTAGATGATTATTCATGGCAGATAATTTCTTCTCCATTATGTTCTCCGTTATGTCGTAACAGCCAGGTGTAGAGACAGTGGATTGAGACATGTCAAGATTGAGATCCTGCTCTGTTCCTCTCTGATATCTGAATCTAAGCGAAACAGCAAGAATCAACAGAGGTGAAATAGAAGAAGTGTTTGATTTGAATTCGGGCTGAAATTCATCTAAATTGTACTTAAAAGCATCTTCATCTTAAATCTAATAATATCATTGAAATTATAAGAAAAATATGTTGTACGAATTCTAAATCACACTTACTGGATGTTCGGTATTTCAATTTGAAATTTATCTCGAATTTCCTTCCGAATAATTTTTAAATTTTGACCATGCACAACTAAGAAGGAACGGTCTTCTCGATCGGGCACTGGATGAGTGTGGATAGGTCCGAAAAACATCACAATCTATTTTGCTCACTATTTCTATTATAACTATTATAATTTAACAGATAATGAGCATGCAATTTTTAGAAAACTGAAACTAAAACCGAAACTGAAAGTGAATGAACGGTAATTTGAATAAACTAATTTCAAAAAAATTAAAATCAACAACTATTAATCCTAATTTATGTTTTGGCGCGACTTCAAAATCTGATTCTGACATTGAATTTAATTATTATAATTAATTGTACAAATTGAAATGAAAATCTATTACGATTCGAATTTTTGTTCGATTTAATGAGGTTTCCATACGTTTCGTTCGTATTCTGTGATGCCTCGATTGAAATTTTTCGTACATTACTTTCGAGTTGTACGAAATAACGTTTCGAGTTCTGTGATAGGGGCCCAGAAATTCGCTACCGTTAAATCCATCCGTATCAGAGCGACTGTTCCTGTTTCTAATAACATTTTTCTTAAAGTCACGACCTAGAATTTAAAATTTTTGAAAGCAGGTATAGTTTTTGGGCTCATCCCACTGCGGTAGAAATCTTAAGTTCAATTCTTATGTTATAAGCCCGTAGCCTGTATTTTTATTAAATAAATGACTTAAGCCTATTAGATATCCGTAAAACAATGCAGTTCACTGTATTTTAATTTCTCTTAATATTTTTTTCAGGCTCGTGGACTTAGCACATCCGCAAATGTTGCTCAAATGGTCAAGCCACCAATACAAGTATTCGGCTTGGAAGGGCGTTATGCAACTGCCCTATTCTCCGGTGCAACTAAAATGAAACAACTCGATGCTGTCGAAAAGGATTTAGTATCGCTACAGCAGACTTTGAAAGGAAACGTAAGCTTGCGCGAACATATCGTCAGCCCGATCATCAATCGCAAAGTTATGTCTAATGCACTTCGTGAATCATGCGAAAAGCTTCGTTTCCAGCCGGCCACAAGCAATCTTTTGCAAACTTTAGCCGATAACGGTCGTTTGAAGAAACTCGATTCCGTGATCAATTCGTTCCGGACAATTATGGCGGCACATCGTGGCGATGTTGTTTGCGAAGTTGTCACTGCCAAGCCGCTCGATGACTCACAACGCAAACAATTGGAAACTGCTCTTAGGGTACGTAAAAGTCTGGTTCTTTGATCGAGATTTGTTTTAAAACGTGACCGTTGCTTTTTTCAGGCTTTCCTACAAAAGAACGAATCGATCCAATTGACCGCTCGTGTCGATCCCACCATTATCGGTGGAATGATTGTATCGATTGGTGATAAGTACGTGGACATGAGCATTGCCAGCAAAGTGAAAATGTACACAGACGTTATTACGGCTGCAGCTTAAATTAAATACGATTTAATTGCTCGCGGAACATAACTTGGATGTAATGCAATTTTTTTCCAACCATCAATAAAAGTGAAGGAACGCTGTAGTTTTATCGGTTCTATCTTTAAAATTTGCGCCAATAATTGAACGAATATAAGAAAACAATTAAATAATACTGAAATCGAAAATTATTTCGTGTTTTTGAGCGATAAGAAAATTTTAGAACGAATTGCTTTGGTTGCGACACGAAGGGTAAATGTTGAAGATTTCGCAATATTCATCCGATGGGCTAACTGTGGTGTGTATATACTCGAAACAGACCTACTCTCTCGCCGAAACCGCTTTTGTCTTACAATATGAATGACGAACTCTAAACAATGGTCCGACTAAACTCTCAATCTCTCTTTATTATTAAAAAATAATAAAGTAAAATTATATTTTCAGCAGTCAATAGAAACAGAGGGTATTAAGGAGAGCCGTTGATACATCTAAGTCAGTATTGGGGACGAATTAACAGGGCTCTAAAATATTGCCATAAATATGTGCTTGGGCAATAGATCTATTCTTGTTACTGACTGGTGGCTAGCTCTCGAGATGATATTACGTAGTTGCTAGCTACGACAGAATAGTTCATAGCGTGAATAATAGAGGCTATAACCTCCATGCTTTAATGAGAAAAAAAGTTTTCTCAATACATTTCACAGCGGAAAAAAAACCTGTGGTGCGAGGTGCGACTCACATTCAATTGTGAGAGGCCGAAAAATGAAGGGTCAACGGTGTTTCACGTCACGTCTAATCGTTTGTTTGGTGTTATTCATCAATCCTCTCTACTTACGCCATCGCATTATCCTTTGTGGTTCCATGGACAAGTACTTCGCTCTAGCTCGTACATTGCAAGAACTGGTCCACTGTTTCCGTTACTCTTCTCTTTGTTTTCGTTTATTTAGTTTTATTAGCATCCTGGTACTCTACATTTTGGTCATCAACAGGTCCGATATTCCAGGCGTTAAATCCGTTCGCTTAAGGGGGGATTCCTATTTACAAGGGTCAAAAAATCCATTTCGTAATATTTTCAAAGATACAGCACTAAACGCAGTGGGGTGTCGAGCTGGTATACGAGCGCTCGGGCAGCAGCAGTTAACTTTAAAGCGAGTTTTCGTTTTTCGATTTTTCGCTGGGCAGGATTGCAAGAAAAAAAAAAAATTTCCAATTTTCATCTTGGTTCATCTATTAGAAAAATACATACTAATTAAAATGCTGTTTGGTGTTTTTTTCAGACGAAAATTACGAGCTCCATCGTGTCCAACCAACCAACCATTAAAAATAGCTAACGATAGGGGTTCTATTAAAATTCGCAGAAAACGTAACCTTAGGAAATTGTTAATAATAATAAAATAATCAATGGCGCAACAGCCCAAATCGGGCCTAGGCCTTGAAGTAATGCTAGAGTTACTTCATTGCGAGACCAACGGAACACTACCAACTGAATGAATGAACATCGGGTACACGTCAACGTTCAATTTCCAGTTCTTGATCAACTTCACACAGTCAGTTTTTGATGCAAAATATTTTCTTAAATAAAACTCAATTTTTTCGTTTTCTCCACAGTCTAATTGAATAAGTTTATAGAGCGCAATGAGGTCATTAAGTCATAATCTTAGTTCAATTAGATAATAAAGCCGTTACAAATCTTATCTTATCTCTAAGCTGCTCGCACTTTTAAGATATTAATGTTTACGGTGACGAAAAGAATGTAAGGGCTGTAAAAAGGTTTGATCAATTTTATTAAAAGTTCAGTGGAGATAAGTATTTCAGTTCCTCCCCCTCGGGAACATAGGGTAGTAACAACAACTGAATCGGTGATAAAACGGACAAAGATTATAACCGGACTTTTATGTATGCGCTTACCACTTGGAGACCGAAGAGTTAGTGTAGCGCATAAAGAATACTCATGTACGTTTTTACATGGGAAACTGTTATCCACCTTCTTTGCAAGTGTCCAGCCCTAGCTAGAGCCAGGCTTCGTGTACTAGGTACCTTTCTTTAATAACCTTGACGAGATTTCGAAGAACAAGATTGGAGAACTAATCACCTTCCTGAACAGCTCCGGATGAATATGACAAGATAATTGGAGCCCCAGGTCTCTGTTAAACCATGTATCCACTTCATCAACCCTCAACGACCAGATGAGTTGTGGTATCAAAACGTGCTAATTGGGCCCTGTTTTCGGCAGACAGGCCACCACTAAGCCAATCAACGTTTTTACGTTAGGAGCGACATGAATCGTTGCGAGAATTTCAGGTTTCTGCGGTACACAAAAAACAGTTCTGCTAATTTATTATCATTTATTTAATTGTCTAGCTATTTGTACTACTCGATAACATAAATTCGTTGTAACTAACCAAAAATAGTCCCGCTCTTTTGATAACGATTCCGGGCTGCAAGCAGTTCGTCGAAGAACAGTAAGACCAGCGTTGAATGCGGCCCCAATCTTAGATAATTGGGCCAATAGCCTTTATAGAATCCGTGCACTCCTTCCTTCTTCCAAATCTTCCAGAAGCAATCGACGATACCGCGATAGTACAAGCCGCGACCCTTCTCATCGACTCCCTGATTATATAAACGCGTCAGGATAACATCGGGCGGTGTAATAGCTAGCGACATCACCGTTCCAGCAATAGCGCCAGCCGTGAACGAGTTCAGGATCCGATTGGTGACTAGATCGTGTCGCTTCAGAAAGTCTTTGGTCGTTCCGAAAGTAGCGATTTGTGCGCCACTGCCGAGTGCAGCTCGAGGTACGGTTGCCATGGCACCTCGCCACAAACCCCTTACACCATTGCTTGAGTAAATCTGGCGGAAAGCGTGCATCATTCCGGTATGCTTGTGCTGATAACCGACAGCAATACTTTGAACGGCTTGTGCCTGTTGTTGCGTTTTCACCAGGAAGAAAGGACTCGATGTCACACATCCAACGATTCCACCGGTTGCACCCCAGAACAAACCTTTAGCGAACGTTGGCCGGCCTTGTCTATCGGCGCACCATCCGCGCTCTTCTGCCGTTGAATAAATGCCGAGACGAAAGGCATTCAGGATAAATTGAAAGTAAATAGCGGGCACAAGGCCTTTCTGAAGCGCCATCAATCCATCGTTTTTTGCGACCGTTACAAAAGCTTGAACAATACCGCGATACGGTTCGACATACGTACCCTTGGCAGCCAGTTCACCTTGCAGCTGATATCGCGTCTTGATCACTTCGAGCGGATTTGTGACGAACGTCGCGCCCGTCGATGCACAGCCACCGATTATGTAGTTAGTGTAGTCCATGTCGAAGGATTGGGAAAATGTCAGGAGAGTGAAAAATACTTTGTGACGACGTTGCGACGTCCCATCGCCCTGGAGACGCTAGCACGATAGCGGAATGTGCGAACGAGCGTTCACCTTGCTAGAAATATTCACAGCTGATTGTCATACTATTCGAGATGTGTGCTGTCATCTATCAGTCTTCTAGCGGAGTTGTGTAAATCTCTAGGGTAAATAAGGAATTAACCTTTTGAATCTACCACTGATTTTCTTAATAAAAGAAACCGGGCAAATAGTAAAATATTGAATTTAAGGAACGGGTAAGATGGAAAAGGCTTGTCAGAAGGGGTGGAAGACATGCATAGTGTTAGCCGGTGCACTAGTGGCTTCATCGAAAGTGTAAAAGGTATAATTTAAGCATGAACTCCTAGGTAGACGGAGTCGGCGTAGAACAACCGCTTTAGTCGCCGGTACAACGAACTTTAGCTTCATTTAGTCTTTCGATAGAATAATGATAATTTTAGTAACAAAAATTCAATTTTTACAATTCTGCGATGATTGACGAACTAAGTTTTGCGTTTCATTCAAAAATAAATAATCTATTTATACTGCCATGGCTGAAGAAAGGTGGGCAGACGGCTCTTAAACATCAAAGCGCCCTGACAATTTTCTCGGACTCTCACGACCTATGGCTAAATATATCCCAAAATTGTTGTAGACGGGTCAAGTGGGCGCAAATAATTTCTGTTGTCCAGGTCTTGAAACTCTGCTCTGAAAACTATCGAGGAATATCTCTGTTTTATACGTCTTAAAAGATCTTGACAAAAATTCTAGAAAAGAGAATTTAACCCTTTGCTGACAAAGTAATTGGTGAACACCAGGGCGGATTTAGAACTGGGTGATCGACCACGGACCAAATATTCTCAGTTAGACAGGTGCTTGAAAATTACGGGGACATTGGTGTTCACCAGATATTTGTGGCCTTCAAACAGAGCATACGACAGTACCGACAGGTGCGTACTGTATAAAGTAATGATGGATTTCGGAATGCCACCGAAACTAGTCGGCTTACAAAAATGACAATGTCTGATTCGCTGTCACAAGTCAGAGTTGAAATCGATGTGACTTCCAGCTTTAGAACTGACAACGGGATGAAACAAGGTGATGGCCTTGCACCAATGCTTTTCAATTTGACATTCGAATATGTCGTTCGGAAACTGCCCATTGACACCAAGGGAACACTATGATTTAAATCCATACAACTAGTAGCATATGCCGACGACATAAATATACTTGCAAGATCCCTGGAGAGTGCCAAAGAAATATTTGTAAACCTTGATTCGGTAGCAAGGGAAGTTGGACTACGTATTACCGAAAACAAAACCAAAGTTATGACGCAAACTAGGAAAAAACATGCCAATCAGACAAAATATTACAATAGGAGACTTCAACATAGAAAACGGTTGTATATCTCGGGGCAAATATATCGAAGGATGGAAGCGAACGCATCGAAATTAAAAGACGAATAACGATGGGAAATAAATAAGTCGTAGTATTCTGTACTCCCAATAATTAAAAACAAAAATGTGAATAGGAAGACAAAGTTTAAACTATACAAAACAATAATAAGACCTATGCTATGCTATGAGAGCGAAACGTGGGCATTGACTCAGGCGTCCGAAATATTAGTTAACGCCTTTGAATGAAAAGTCCTCAGAAGAATCTTCGGACCTGTGAGGGAAGACTCGATTTGGAGAATACGATACAATAGAGAATTGTATGCTGTCTTTGGCAATCCAGAAGTATCGATCTTCATAAAATTTAAAAAGCTACAATGGGGTGGTCATGTGGAGCGTATGTATGATGGAAGAATCCCAAAACGCACACTAAAGGGAAAAGTTTGTGGACAAAGACCAGTTCGAAAACCACGAAAGCGCTGGAAGGACTCTTTTGACGCAGACATCAAATCACTTCTATGATTCAGAAACTGGAGGATGCGGTCACTGAACCGAGAAGGCTGGAGGCGGCACATTCAGGAGGCCAAGGTTCGATTTGGACTGTAGCGCCATCGTAAGTAAGTAAAGCCTTGAGAGTATTAGGTCTGTGAACATTACGAAAGCCGCGCAAAGCTTCAGCAGATTCGGACGCCAGAAAGTGCTCTAAACTCAGCTACCAGTTCAGACGTAGAGGGAATCAGTCAACTTATTCCTAGTAGCTTACATATCCTTCGAAAATTTTGGTTTTTTCGAATCAAATCTGAGGCCATAGAATCTATGTCACCAATTCTTAAGAAGAAATATTATAGAAGAGGCCAAGGATCGATTTGTTGTGGCGCGCCTGAGATAAAGAACGATTCGATTTAAAGACGATTTCATTTCTTTTATAATTACAACTTCCTAAAATTAACTACAAATTCCCCATCAAACTCTTAAATGCGTCCATGCTGCGCTGTAATTTCGAATGAACGTCCTGAAAATTGTCGAGCTTCTGTTGTAACTGTCCAACGGTAGATACCGATTCCTTTAGCAGTGAAATGAGTTCCTTTCGACTTAACTTCGAGTATTCTTCGCCCTCATCATCGTCGCTTCGTTCCAATTCGTCTACGTTGACTTGAACGGACGCATCGATACTTTCCATTTGGTGGCAATAGCTGCTAGGCGTCGATAGTTGCCTCTCGTCCTCATGTGAATCTTCGTTCAAGTAACTCGTGTAGTCAATTACCTCAATAATGTCCTCGTCATGGTCGAAGCTGTCAACAGAAATCGCTTTACCGCCGTCACACTTGTATTCTGGTTTCTGTTCGGCGTCGGCAGGACTCAACGGTGAACTCTTGCTCTTGCCCAAAGCATTTAGGAATGCTTCCAGATATTCGGCGGCTCCACTCGAACTACCGACCTCCAGATCGCAACTATCGTCTTCGTTTGTTTCCATTTCCAAACAGGATATCATATCGGTGTTGTCCTTCAGAACACCGTCTACTCGACCGTCGAAAATATTCAGCTCGTCCGACCGTTCGAAATCTTCGGTAGTAACGGCATTCAACAACGAAAACATTTTCGTTTCGGGCGCCAAATTCGGTAAGCGTGGATTGTCCGGTTCGCGTTTTGGTATGGCCGTGACATTTAGATGATTCGATTGAACGTTTCGATAGTCGGCTTTTTCGAAATGCAAACAGCAAATTGTGTACTTGTCGATCAGTTCGGGTAAAGAGTAGATCCCGTCGAGATCGAGGCTTGAGGTCCATTTCGCAGCGAGTTCGGGTCGGCGTGGAAACCGATGGCTTAATATTGTCAGATCGGTGCTTGTGCAATCCGGGACGACGCAACGTCTTACCATTATTATTGAGATTTTCGGTTTAAAATGTCGGGACTTCCCCGCGGCTAACTATTTTAAATTGAACTTTTTTCGCGGCAGCAAAAACTTTGAAAATGTACAGCACGACTCTGTTGTCAAACACGGCAAGCTGCCAAACGGTGAACTGGAATTCACAATAGTGTGGTTCGTTTTTTCGTATCGGTGCGGGTCTTTCTTTTCGGGCTAATTTCAACTATTTAACTTGTTTAAAAAAACTCCAACTTTAATTAAAACTCTGTAGAAACTTCGTAAAAACATCCCAAACAAGTCAAATATTTCGTTTAATTACGAATTGTTTATTTTGTGGTCGTGTTGGCAGCTCTGCATCAACCGAGCCGCAAACTGTCAACGTAAAATAATCAAAATTCTAAAGTATTCTTGGGTTAATTTTGTGTTGTGTTTATTTTTACCGGAAATAAAAGACAAAGTGGACACAGGTTTGTTTCACAATTAGCTGCTTGTTAGAGTCGAATTGGTTTCATGTTTTCACGTTATGTTTTCTTCATACTTTTCCATTATGGCGCCAAAACTTATTGGGAAAAGAAATGAAACTTCTTTCGTTGCTTTTTATTACCAGCGAAGCACGGAAATGGACAACTGAGTGAAATTTTTGACTAACTTTGTGAGACACTCTACTAAAGTAAGGGAAGGCTTCATGTGCCCGTGTCCACACGAAACAAGCGAACATTTGCTATGAATCCTCAATTGCTCTATAGCGGTTCAAGGGAGATCTTCATTTCTCGATTTCTCTCTCCTTTTAATCGTTTTTAAGGGACGCCTTTGTTCCCTTCACTTAACCGAAGGCTTTTATCAAAGCTCAGGAACATTGTTGAAGTTTTTCGGAGATAGGTAGTTAGCCTATCGCCTAACCTCCGAGAGGAAGTCAGTTCGTATTATTAGTAATGCTAATGGATCTGTTACGGATACGACCTTATGCGTTCTCTCGGCTATGCCGAGAGTCCATCATTGGTAATACACAATCTACAGTTCATAGGGCTTAAAGCCAAATATATAACTTATGCCGATGACACATTACTTCTTTACAAAGGTAAAAATCCAGAACAACTAGAAATATTAATCAATTCCGACCTGAACATTTTAAAAAACTGGCTCCTAGGCCATAGGCTTACATTAAATACTGCAAAAATAAACTTAAGTATATGCTCTTTAGACAAACTAACAAATTGGACGATACATTTAAAACTAGAAATAGAAGGAATGCAACTAACGAGAGTACAGGAAACAAAATACTTAGGGCTGACAATTGACGACAAACTTACTTGGACTTCTCACATATCTAAACTGAGAAATAAAATTGCCCCGATTATTGGAGTAATAAGACGGAACGAATACCTTAAAGTCCCAATAAAGAACATGATATATAATGCTTTCATTCTATCCAACATAAGTTACGGCCTTCTTGTTTGGAGCCAGACCTCGAAAAAAAACTTGGATAAAATCGCTAGACTGATGAATAGAGGCATTAAGGCCGTCTACAATTTACCACATCTGACACCATCGATAGAACCTTACCCTACCTATGGGAAACTAACCATACGCCAGCACATAAGCCTATAACGAATAAAGCTAATTCACAATATAAAAAACAAAAAACTTAAATCCTCCATCAAATTGATTAACAATCAAGAAATACACAACCTTAACACAAGAAGTGCGATATCAATTAAACAGCAACATGTTCCAAGGACAGATCGAGTTAGAAAGGATCCCGTGTTTGAGGCAAAACGAGAATATAATGCTTTACCGACAAATATACAAATGGCAAAGAATGTGTTTCAGTTGAAACGAATTGCACAAAAGCATCATTGTCAAAGCTAAAACGGTATTAAGAACTGATGCAATTACAAACGACCTGGAAACAGATAATTATTCAGGCGGATTCTCGAGATTCCCGAAGATTCTAAGGAATGGTTAGATTGTGTTGTTGCATGTATTGCATGTTTACGTGTTTATTTTTTTATTATTTTTCTTTTTAAAAACTTTTCCTAATCCCCTCCCCTCTCCATTTACATTTATTTATATTTATTAATAACTTTTATTTTTTCTCGTTAAAAATATTAAAAAATAAAATATTTGATAACGATATTTCTCGGTACGGACCCTTATACCAGTGAGTTGCACTGACCGGAGAGTACCTTTGGGTTACGGTAATTTGATTGGACTCTGAGCCGGTGAAAATTTTTCCAGTTCATCGAGCTGAGTGACAGCATTTTCACCAGTTCCCTAAGCTGAGAAAGTGCGCCCAAATGGGGATTTCTTCTACAACTCTCGAGTTGAGAAAGAATCGCCCATTTTGCATGAAGGGACTAAATCTATTATTATTATTAAGGTCGTGACGTGACGGCCGTCGCGAGTCTGGGGGTGTAGGGTTCGAGCTGCATCTGTGTCGGCAATATCGCTGCCGACGTCTTTGCTGCGATGACTCAAGACAAGTGGCGTACGCGGATGCCATAAACATCATGGCCAGATCTGTCCGAGACGAGTCTAGACTCAGCGGCAAAGGATGTCGAGTTAAGGGTCAATAAGAGTAAGGCCAAGTTCATGACCCAAGCAAGATGAAACGCGCCAACTAGATTAAATATGACCATGACCCATGGGGGACTACAACATGGGAAATGTGAATCAATTCTCATATTTGGGATCACACCTGGTAATAGACGGCAACGAAGGGACGAAGTAAAACAACGGATCACACTAGCAAATAAGGCATATTTCACGGTTCTCCCGATCTTAAAATCGAAAAAAGTGCACAGGCTGAGCAAACTTCGCATATACAAGACCACAAAAAGACCTGTGCTACGAAACGTAGAATCTCACCCAAGCGACTGAAAAATCAATAGGCGTTTTTAATTGACTTAATCCCTTCATGCTACATGGGCAAGTAATCCCCACCTCAAGAGTACGAGACAATACAGCCTCTTAGCTGAAGCCAAACAAGACAGTACCGCCTCACAACTCAGTGAAATGAACAAGATTGCCCCGTTTCGGGTACACTTTCTCAGCTCAAGGAGCTGGAGACATTAATGCCACTCAGCTCAATGAGCTAACGACGAATTCTTCGAAGAATTTTGGGACCAGTAAATGAATGGCGAATTCGGTACAACAACGAGTTGTATACCATCTATGACGACCTAACCGCATCGACTCTTAAAAAATTTCATAAGCTAAAATAGGCAGGTCATGTGATGCAGGTTGCAGATCACTTCTAAGATGCACAAATTGGAAGACGCGGGCGCTGAAGCGAGATGACTTGAGACAATGTGTCCTGCAGGCCCTGGCCCGATTCTGGCTGTCGCGGCGCTATTGACGATGATGCACTGTTAAAGCTGAAAAGGGGTGAGCCTAGCTGGATAGCGGGGTTGACCTAGCGATCTAAAAGACGCCGGTTGTTCAGGATGAAGAAGGTTTATAAATACATTAAAAATTACCTTCAATTTTTCTTTTTGATCTCCAAGGGGCCTATTACGAAACTCGAGCCGAGTGAGTAACTCACTCACATTTCAACTCGATTCGAGCAAAAGCTGGAATGATGAAACTCGACAATTGGAAAGTCACTTCATTTCCAGCAGTCGAGTGAGTTTGACATTTCTTACAAGTAAATACTCACTCGATCGGCTCTCATAATACGTAGTTCTCTTTACTTACGCTTTTTTCTCGACTAAAAGTCGAGTGAAACTCGACAAGTAGGCCGTCGGCGAGTTTCATAGTCGCAGAATGTGCGTTTTATGGTCGAGCGAGTTCCGTAAGGTCTGGACTACATGGTTCGTTTTTTTCGGCTCCGGAGAAAATAGGCTGCGCCTTCCGGAAAGAATAAAAACCATGTCTCATAGAAATGTATGAGATTTTAGCTCATCGACTACATGACTCCGGAAAACCGCGTGTGCGGAAAAAAAACCTGAGCATGCACAGGTTTCTCCGGTCGGTTGATCCGGAATTTTTCGACCGATCCGGAATTAAATATCAAGAATTTTGCGATAAAATGCATCGACCCAGTTTCTAAACTTGATGCCGGTAAACATATTCGAGTCGATTGCACTTTTTGTCGTCACCTGCAATAAGAATCGAGTCATTCCGTGCGTTAATGTTTATGCATAGAATAAGCCGACTCTCATTACATTGGGGAAGGTCATTGCATCGCAAGCAGACAGTTAACTTGCAGTAGCAAATTTTTTTTCTTTTTCTTAAGGATACTGAACTGGACTTAGGTGGTTAGCTTTTAATACGCTGCAGAGTGTACAATCCAGTCAGCTTAGGGATGGGAGGTCAGAGGACGGGAATAGAATTAAATTAAATAGAATTAAAAAAAAGTATGATAGAATTAAGAAAGTAATTAGGAAATTGTTAGTTTTGTAATGGCGACGCAATGACCTTGTGGAGGGTCCAAGATACAACACGATGAACTACGTTTTGCCATGATATATTTATGTATGCTAACGACAAGACTGCATCTGATCCATATAGTATTGAGGAGTTGTTTTCTATATATGATATCACTTCAAGTACATCTTCTCCTAGTGTGTCCATCCGCCCATTTAATCTATCAACTGTTAGTGTAGATATTTCAGAGGTTTCCTTAATGCTGGATAATCTCGATGTAAATAAAGGCATGGGTTCTAGATGGTGCACTTCCATTGTTTCTATGGGAGTTGTAGACAAAACTTAGCACAACCTCTATTCAACTAATCGCTTCAATCGGGTATCTTACCAGTATTGTGAAAAACTCATGTTATTCCTATTCAGTATTCATACGTCAGGATATAGGAGCAACGTTCACAACCACAGGACTATATTTATTCAGTCTACTATCGTTAAAATTGTTGATGCAATTATAACTAAAAAACTTACTTCTCTGACCTGAAATGATATAACACCTAATTAGTATGGCTTTCATACACACAAATCCACAATGACAAATCTTTTACCTTACATCGAGACCATCCACCGTGCAATGGATAAACATTCACAGCTGCATGCCGTTTACACAGACTTCTCAAAGGCGTTTGATAAAGTGGTTCGTTGTTTACTTGTTACTAAACTTGTTAATCTGGGTGTTTCCGAAAGCTTCTTAAACTGGAAATGTGACTATCTTTCAAATCGTTCCTGTGTTGAAAAAATTAAATGAGATAAATCGAATCCTTTTGTGATTAAATCAGGATCACGTCTTAGTCCTCTCCTTTTTTTAAGTTTACTTTATTATTTTTTAATAAAAAACTATTGTGATCGCAACTCTAAACTTGTCTTGTATGTATTTTCACCGCAACCATTTTCAGTTCGCAACGTCTTATGTCTTTTTTTCCTATGCTATGACAGTAAATCTTTTTCACCAAGAATAATAAAAGTAAAATATGTAATTGACACAGTAGCAGAAGTATTTCTGGAATTCGTATTGCCGAAACCTGGAGACAACCAGTACTGCGACCATCAATCTCCTTCCTCTTCTAGTGAGAAGCTGTGAGAGCCTATCGCCGAAATAAGTCCTATCGCGTTGCTGCTATCATGCTATATTTGCAGTAGCCAAGAATTGATGAACTCACCAATCCGTTCATAATAAAGTTCATCATGAACCTTCCAACTGAATTACTTGGTTTTTGGAACAATTTACTTCCTTCCTTTTGCTAGAATGGATGGGAACCCCTCACAGTTTCATTAAAAACATTATTTTTTCGTCTGGCTTGTTGTGGCGGAGTTCATCTGGAGTCCTATGGAACATAAAGAAAATTTGACAGCATAGATCCCTCGATAGTGTTGTTTAAAAAAAAACACTGCATTTTCGCCACTGACGATCTCTTTGGCGATAAAATATGATATGCACGCGTCTATATACAAACGATAAGTCGAAATGAAAATCAAGAAAAATTGTCCTCCATTCATAGCTGAAGTAAAGGTCTTGCAATTGATTACGGTCATCCAGTCAATGGCTGGCAAGAAAGCCCCAGGAAAATACGTACTACCTTGTGTGTGGTTACTGAGAAACATGTACCGAAAGTTGAAAAAGTACTACTTTTTAGGAGAGCCAAAAAACAAAAACATATAGCGATATGTTCGACTTCCCCTCTTCAGAGTAAAATTTGAGGCATCCGTTACCTTAGAAAAGGTACGGTTTTTTGAGTGATGTGCAGAAAGAAGTGTAGACAAATAATAATCCTTCCACTCTTCAATGAATTTCAGAGACAGCAATAGTATTTGCCGAATGGGAGAAGCGTCATTGTAAATATCCCGAAAAAGGCGATTGCTAAGTGATTGGGTCCGCTTTTAATAATTGCCTGGCATTTCCGCGGCATAGTTTCGACTAATGTTTTAGCATGATATTGAGACGAATGCCTGTATGTCAGTCGAATCCAGCCAGATTCGTTTCCCTTGGAGCAAGAGCTTCAACAATGATTCTGGCGACTGTGACGCGCAATCCAATACATTTATGCCACGACCAAGCAGGTCGCCCGCCAGGTTGGAAGAACGAATTTTTCTGAGCAGCGGCTCCATACGACATTGTTGGTCCTTCGTACGCGTACACAGAAACTCTCAGACGTAACGTGATGCATACGCAGCACTCGTTCTAAATATTGTTCACGGCGGTACTAGTTTTTAAATATTTTCATCTGTCAAAGGTCGAAAGAAAATGCGACACTTTCTGTACAAACGAAGCTTCTATATTAGGGCGAGATAAGACAAAGTATTTCATTGTAGCAAGCTCTTTCCGGTGGCAATCTTCGACCCCCTAAGAGCCGCAGTAGAAAGTGGAGAGAAATAAGGGCTCTTCAATATCTTAAGCCATCTCGAATGTTTTTTCTGCGCCCTTTTCTAAAACTATCTAATAAAACAAATTTCAATTTTCAGAAATGAGTCAAAGAAAGCATTGCTCGTTTAAGGGTTGTCCGTCGAAACAGACACCCGAAACCAGCCAGCACTTAACGTTCTTTCAATTTCCCCGAGACGAGGCACGGTTCGACATCTGGTCAAAATTATCGCGTTGCGAAAATAAAGACAACACAATCAAATACCTTTGTTCGAAACATTTCGACGAACACAAATACATTTCAACAAATCCACGGCGACAACTTCTACTTGCCAGCGCAATTCCATACGCCTACGTATCGGATAGTGAAGATAACGAGGACGATCAAATTCAGGACGTATCGTCGCAATTCGAAGCCGAAGAATTCATAATTCAGGGTGTAGATGTCTCGGATTTCGGTAAGTAAAAAATTTGATTCGAAAAGGAGGGCGCTTGAAAGTAAACTGTTTCTATTAATTACAGACGAAGCAGACTGCAATTACGCTGAGTCGACTATAAATGAAATTGAATACGACGATCAAGAAGCTTCGTCGAAATCGTATAATTATTATAATAAAAAACATAAACAGAAAGCGGAAAATGACGAAAGCGAAAAATCGAATAAAATTTTAAAAACGGAATACTCAGCAGGACAATCATTGGTAAATAAAATCAGATCGAATGACAGCTTTTCGGAAGATGTCACAAAGAAGAACGATTCAGTACAAGTTCCAGAGGAGGATGTCCTATCCAATCCCGATATTACAACGTTCATTTTCAAGGGCGAGGAGTATATACAAATGCCGCGAAGTATTTACATCCAGGAGAAAACCGAATTGGTGAACAGCATACAGTACTATAAACAAATTTTGATGAATTTAAAAGCGCAAGTGGACAATATAAAGTTATGAGAACGTTTGAAGTTCATTTCATAGAATAAGACTAAAATTAGAATGCAAAAATGTGACGCCTTCCTGAAACGCAATATATACGCACGCCAGCCTAAAGACTAACAATTAATGTATAATTTCGAGAGAGAACGGTTATAGTTTTCTCAAAATTTATTAAATATTTCTTTTGAATATAAAATAATTGAACAAACATGCTCAACTGTAGAAATCTATTTTTTAGTTTGTCTATCATCAGCTTTCATAGGTTGTATTGTTGCACCGCCACGAATTTGTCCCCATCCAATTAAACTGTAAAGAATAAAAATTTGTGAAAATCGCATTATAAGTTGCACGAATCGAAGTAAAACTTACCGCCAATGTTTTTCAACACGTCGACTTAGAGCTATTTTTTCGCCCTCTTCCGTACAGACGGGCGTTGTCAATGCAATTTTCGCTAAATCGGCCTTGGTCGCAACAACCCGGCCGCCAGTACTCAACGATCCAATATTAACCAGTAAAATTTCATTTTTCACTAATTTCTGTACACGTGCCGCTTTCTTATCGCCCTCGGTACGTACGCCGAGCAAACGCTTCAACAGATAATACGAAATTTCCAGTTCAACGTAAATCTCTGGCAAAGCCCCAACTGCACCTAAAACTTGTCCGACAAGACGATCGGCTCGGCAAAGTGTCGGATCGATTTTCGTACCGACACCGATTAGTCCGCCCGGTACGGCAAATTGCAATTCGTTTTGTTCCGTGTAGAGCGAAACGATTTTCGAGAAAATCGGAAGACAGGCTACCTTTCCTTCGGAATCTTTCGTTACGACACCGGGTCGTACTTCGATTTCCTGACCGACTTTTAATACTCCGCATAGAATCGAACCGCCAGCAACGCCTCCCTTTAAATCGTTCACTTCGCATCCGGGCTTGTTAACATCGAACGATCGGATAACAATAAGTCGCGGTGCCGAAGTGAAATTTCGTTGCGGGATCGGAATCTTTTTTGTGATATACTCGCAAAGGACCTAGGTAAGATTAATCGATTAGTAAACTAGTTGTTATTTATTCGGGGCACAAAAGATAAGCTCACCTCGATATTGTATTTCAATTGAGCAGAGATCGGAATGATTGGTGCCCCTTCGGCAACGGTACCTTGTACGAACTTAACGATCTGATCTTGTTGCTCCTTGGCTTGGCTCTCTTTCACCAAATCGATTTTATTTTGCAAGATGACAATATGCTTGAGTTTCATGATCTCAATAGCGGCCAAATGTTCGGACGTTTGTGGTTGTGGACATGATTCATTGCCGGCAATTAATAGGAGAGCAGCATCCATGACGGCGGCTCCGTTCAACATAGTAGCCATAAGAATGTCGTGACCGGGGCAATCGACGAAACTGACGTGACGGACTAATTGAAATCGTCCTTGACATGAGGGTCGAGTACACGGGAAATTATCATCTTTACTCGATGCACCTGATGTAAAACTGGCCGGTCGAGGACATTTTGGATTGTCACATTTGTAGATTTTAGCATTGGCGTAACCTGAAGAAAATTAAGAAAAAAAGGAGGTTAGTTTTAGAGAATAAAGATAATGTTCGGTATCAGTAGCTCAGTTCTGTAACTTATGAGTGAGAAATTTCTCACCAAAAAGTCAAAATGAGGACGAATTAATGCAGTTTCCTCTCTGTATTCTCATCAAATGAGAAATGAAAGATTGCCAAATGCGTAGTCAAGTACGGTGCTTTCAAATGATCAAATTTTTTTGTCCAAACTGCGACAACATCTAGAGCTAGCTTTTCCGTAGCCATGGTGGGCTCAAGTATCTTAAACTCTTTTCTTTGATTATTTTTTTATTATAAAATTAGAAATACAGAGTGGCGCGAAATGACAAATTCTTCTTACTTTTATAACTTTTTTATTTAAGGGGTTAGGCCAGTCTAGGATTTTCAAAAAATCATTTTTTGTGTTTTGTCTTAAAGTACACTTTAGGGTCCTAAAAACAATATTCAATTGGTAGAATAGTAGAACAAATTTTCCCTGTCCAATCCGCTGTAGTGTCGAAGCCGACGAGCGCATTTTGTACCTGCCGCGTCGCGCTTCCCTTTCTCCCCCTTTTACGACTCTTACCCTCTGCACTAATGTACCAATGGGGCCTGATAGCCGTAATGGTTCCCGAAAAGGCCGTTAGGAAGTGTCAGTTCATCAATATGCTGTATTTGTGGGTCAGTCAGCTGAACGTACATATAACAAAATTTTCAGCGCGTAAAACTTTAAACGCGTTTTTCTCGAAACTGCATTTTTCAAATCGGGCGACGATGGTACTCGGAGACTATCGCACGTATTCACTTGAAATTTTAACTTTAGCTTCACAGTAACATTATCTAGTAAACTACGTACGATTTTTTTTTGTTATCATTGCAACTTTTTTTTTATAAGCAATTTACTGCTCATTTTTCGGTCAAAAATTGAACTTTTTTTTTAAAAGTCCGCCATTTTGCGAAAAATTGATGTAAAGCTAAAAACGTACGTACTTAACTAGCAAATCTTATGTAGATTAAGATCGCGTTTTTAATTTTGCTTCAGATAGCACGAGTTCCTAGAGTCACCAGGCCCTCTTGAAAAAGGTGATTTCGAAGATTGGCCCAGTAGCCGCCATTTTGTATCAAAATGTCAATATAAAATTTTTTGTATACAGTCAAATACATGTTTAATAAAGCCTGAAAGAGAGAAATTCGATTCCTTTTTCCTTACTCCCAGAATAAATTGTCAAAGTTAGGCCTTTTTTGAGGGCTCTAGACTGGCCTAACCCCTTAAGCGATAATTATTATAATTTTTCTTTTTAAACACAGTATATTAATGGGGAATTTTTTTGGTTTAATTATGAAAAATTATATCTTGCAAGTGGTGGACGTTTTCTGCTTCGCATTTTAGTGCTCTTTCCAACACATTTTCTATAACTTTTCGCAAAATTTCAGGTGCTTCGTCAAGATTTCATTTCGAATGTTGTTATTTAATTGCAGGATAGTTTTTAACTTGTTCACGTACACTTTTTCCTTCAAATATCCCTAAAGGAAATAGTCAGCAAATGTCAGCGGTTAAATCCGGTGAACAAGGAGGCCAATTGAAATCACTTTTACGCGAAATATTGCTTTCGATAAAGATATCGCTTAACAGAGATATTGAATCCCTTGCTGAATGCGCTTTAGCTCCATCTGGTTGGAATCATAGTTGTGGATGGTATTCCACAGATGACCTTAAATTTTTTTTTAACATTATTCGATATTGACCACCACAGATCGAAACAGCCAAAAAGACTTGAAATTTTGCGAAAAGTTATAAAAAATGTGTTGGAAAGAGCACGAATATGCGAAGCAGAAAATGGCCACCACTTGCAAGATATCATTTTTTATAATTAAACCAAAAAAACTCTCCATTAATATACTGTATCTCAAAAAAAAAAAAAATTATAACAATTATCGCTTAAATAAAAAAGTTATAAGAAATTTAAATGGGTGGTGTCATTTCGCTCCACCCTGAACAATGAAAATCCCACAAAATAATGAAGTTTGCCCTACAGCCTTTCATACAAAATTTTTGTTAACTAGAATTTTGTGGAATAGTATTTGAAATATCTCCTGTATTGTGTCGCATACCGTGAGCAATAAAAACTTTGATGCGCAGCGTGTGACTATTTTGTTCTGGTCTGGTAAAATGTCATCTCTGTTATAGACGTGTCCATATGTACACAACACTTAGCAATGCCCCTTGGATAATAGCCGCGCAACTGATATTTCGTCGTGCGAAAATGCCTCGATTTTGCCTCCATGAGTGACGATTTTGTATGGGGACCGATCCATGATGTCACTAATCGGGGCAAAATCGAGGCATTTCTCACGACAAACTGTCATATGTGCGCGGCTTGAAATTAAGTTAGCGCTGCACTGAGCCATAAGCAAAGTATTGACTCCTCCTACAAGTTATCGTCGGGACAACTGACGCAAAAAACTCACACTCTGATAAGAACGAAGACTTTTTCATAATTTTTGGATTATTTTTTAGTCGCCAAAGTAGTTTTTGAAGACCTCTGCCGCACGATCTCCCTACCAGGGACCGATCGCTGTTATGGCTACTGATATTGTGCGCATGCCAGTTAAAAGGACAGTATGTCTGTTTGGGATTTCATCATTGATTAGTACTCAATAGGGGCGTATATGCAAATCCTTACCGCTGCTTAGTCTTACAACATTTTGAGAACACCAGACGGCTAAAATATTGGGTTGTTACAGATGAAATGTCCATTTTCGCTATGAAGTAAACTTACTAAGCACAACATTACGCGTCGACTGGAATTTTGCAGTTCCCTGGTCTCCCGGAAGAGAAACGAACCGTTTTTGAACAGAATAGAGACATGTGATAAGAAGTGGATACTGTGCGACAATCGTCGGCGATCTACTCAATTTTTGACTGCTGATAAGACTACAAAACACATGGCGAAACTAGACATCCATTCGAAGAAGATAATATTGCCTGTTTGGTGATCTGCAGCTGGAGCAGCTTTTTCACTATTATATACTAAAGCGTGGTGAAACCATTAATGAAGAGAAGTATTGTACCCAATTCGATAAGATGTATCAGAAATTAAGTGTTCAACGGCTTAGATTGGTCGACAGAGATAGAGTTATACTGTTTCATGGCAATGGACGGCCTCATGTTTCAAGAACAACGGTCTAAAAATTAAACGAGTTGCGAAATGAGACTCTTTCTAATCCACCATACTCACCAGACCTTGTGAAAAAATGTGTGCTGTGTAAGGTGAAGGTAGTTTATCAAAATCTGTTGTGCGGAAATGGTTTGCTCGCTTTCATTCTGGTAATTTTAATGTGGAAGATAAATCACTGATGAAATTGTTGAAAAAGTCCAGCAAGATAATGGAGCTAGGCATTGACTACTAAACGGTTTTGAACTATTTAAACAAAGCTGACTGCAAAAAGAAGATCGATGTATGGATTTCACATGAGTTGAGCACGAAAAACATGATTGACCAAATTAACATCTGCGATACGCTGCTGAAACGTAATGAAAACGAGCCATTTCTGAAAAATGGATCACGTACGACAATCGGTAGCGGGAAAGCTCGTGGATAAGGGATGGTGAGCTGTTACAAGCGTTCGCAAAGCCAAGATTGACGCCGAATAAAGTGGTGCTGTGTGTATGTATGGGGAGACTGGAAGGGAATCGTTCACCATGAGCTACTTACAACTGGTCAGTCGATTGAGTCACAAGTCTACTGTGATCAACTAGACAGATTACAGACAGGCAATTGTAAGAAAACGGCCCGAATTGAATAATAGGAAAGGTGTTGTCTTCCATCATGACAACGGCCGACCAAATACTTCTTTGATGACCCGTCAAAAATAGGAAATTTTGATGCATCCACTGTATATATAGTCCAGACATAGCACTCTTAGATTACCACTTGTTCCGATCTCTGCAGAACTCTCTGAATGGAGTGAAGCTGCTTTCAAAAGTAATGAGCTCCTACGCTGCACAACCGATTTTAATAAAATTTTAAGGGAACGTGTAGAATAATTCCGAGATGGTTCCTGTGAAGTTTAGTACCGATCGAATTAAAAACAATGGTGTTTTTTACATTTTTCAAATTTTTTTCGCGATTTCGATGACACTTCGCCGATATATTGAGCACACGCCCGCGAAGCTTTTTGTTTTAGTAAAACGATGCTACAATAGATGGTACGCGAGTTTTTTAAACATTTGAGTGTATTTCATATGATTTAGCGGGAGTTCGTTCGTTTTCGGTGTATTTGTTATGCGTTCCTATTATTAAATGATAAAGTTGGACGATGGATGTTGGATAGATGATAGTGGATGGAGGGAGGATGATGCAACGAGAGAAATAGGAACGGAACTAACGGGATCAACGGAAGTAACAGGAGCGATGGAGCAACGGAAGCAAGACTAGAAACCGCTGGCTTTGTAGTTTCGATAGTATAGCATTCATTAAATTGCAAATTTCAATCTTTATCTTTCGATGGAAAAAAGTTAAAATAGTTTAAGTCTTAAAAGTGTTCAAAATCCCCTGATTCCCCAACATGTTGAACAGATTTTAATTATTTTAATGGGTGATTTTAATATTGCAGGTCTTTCTTAGTTTTTTTTTCAGACGATGATTCTACTTTCTTAGTTTCTGATGCTTCCTCTTTGCTTGAATGTTTTTTTTTTCGATAGCATTTTTGCACTTGGTCTCCAGCAACTTAGCCTTGTTCGTAACTCTTATGAAACACAACTTGACTTGATATTTTATACTGGTTATTGTGACTGTTCAGTGGAAGAGAGTGTAACTTCAATCTCCGTCATAGATGTTTGCATCTTTCAATTAGCATATGTGTTATAATTGATGACGACAATATTTTCAGCTCTAGTGAGAAAGAGCTTTGTTTCGATTTTACAGCAGATTTTTTGCAGTTGAACTACCTTACCTCTAATTTCAACTTTAATGAAATTTTTGATAATACTAATTTTGAGCGTACTGTTGTTGATTTTTATTATATTCTGTTTAAATTTTTTGTTGCTTCAGCTCCCTTTACCTATCGTAAAAATATCTCATCATCCTATCCTTGGTACACAATGAATTGCGTTCAATTCGCAATTCTCGTAATGCTGCCTGGCATAGGTATATTAAAACGAAGATTGATTCTGATTTTTGTTTGTATAATGAATATTATAACTTGTTCAAAGACTTATCAACGCGCTTGTATTCTGAATATTTAATAAAAATGCAGACGGATATTATTAGGGACCCAAACAAATTTTGGAAATTTGTTAACTGTAAGCGTAAAGCCTGAAACACAATGCTCACGTTCCGTTCCGTCACGTTCAGCTGTCAAAGTAGACCTTATGGGCTGGCCATGTAAATGCACACATTGGTCGTAACGGAACGGATCGGACGAGTTCACCTAAATTCAACTTTTACGAATCACATAACCTCACTTTTCATGACGGAACGGAACGTGTGCATTGTTTTTCGGGCTTAAGTCTGATGGATATCCCGCTTCTTTTCAATTTCTGGGTGGAAATAGTAATGATCAATCCACTATTTGCAATTTTTTTGCCACCTTCTTCAGTAGATCTTTTACTTGTAGTAGCTTTATTCCTGATAAGTCTTACTTTGTTAGCCTTGGGGATTTTACTTCAACTACATTACCCAGCATTCCAATTTCCTGCAGTCATATAGTTAATCACATTTCTCGTCTTAAGGATGTCCCTTCTCCTGGACCTGATGGTGTTCCGGCTGTTGTTCTTAAACGCTGCTGTCTCTCTATTGCTGAACCACTCTCTCGCCTTTTTCAAAGATCTTTAAAAACAGGGATCTTCCCCAATATGTGGAAAGCTTTTTTTATCATCCCGACTCATAAGAATGGAGCAAAATCTGATATTGTAAATTACAGGCCTATTGCTAAACTTTCTGCTATTCCTAAACTTTTTGAGTCTATTGTGTATGAGTGCATGTCATTTCACTGTAAATCCTTAATTTCCAGTAGACAACATGGTTTTGTGAAGAATAGGTCCACGGTCACTAATCTGTTGGAGTTTACGAATAAATCTATTGTGGATATTTAGGAGGGAAAGCTTGTTGATTGTATTTATACTGATTTCAGTAAGGCTTTTGATAGTTTACCACATTCTATTATTTTATTGAAATTGGACATGTTGGGTATTCCTAATTGGTTCATTAACTGGATTAACTCATAGGTTAGGTTAGGTTGCAGTGGCGGCCAAAAGCCTCACATAGACCCACGAGGGTCCATAGTGATACCACACAAAACAGGAGACCTAATGTATCCATGGAAGGTGCGCCGGAGTTACGATCTGTGTTGAGAGCTCCTCGTTTAGGATTAACTCATACTTATCGAATAGAACTTATCAAGTTCTCTTTCGTGATTCTATCTCGGAGCCCTTTATTTCGCATTCTGGTGTTCCTCAAAGAAGGCATTTGGGGCCACTTTTGTTTATCCTAGCTATCAATGATGTTGCCACAATTCTTAGGCATTCGAAAGTACTCATTTACGCTGCTGATGACATTAAAATTTTTAGGTCTGTTACTTCTAGTACTGACAATCTCCTTCAGGAGGATTTGATTCATTTTAGTGATTGGTGTCGCCATAATAGTCTTCGATTGAATTTAAATAAATGTCATGTGATGTCATTTACTAGGAAGGTATCCCCATTTGGTATTACTTATAATCTTAATGACTGTAGTCTTGATTGTGTTAGTTCCATTATTGATTTGGGTGTTACATCTGACCATAAAATGGATTTTACTTTGCATATCAATAAAATTGTGCAAAAGGGTAATTCTATGTTGGGATCTAAGGAATTTAATAACCCCTTTATTAGACTTAGTCTTTATAACACTTTCGTTAGATCCCACCTTGAATATGCTTCCTAAGTTTGGTCGCAATATTATGATGAGCACATTGGTAGAATTGAGTCGTTTCAACGTAAATTTGTGAGAATTGCTTTATGTCGCCTTAACTGGAATGATAAGAGTTCGTCTTCCACCTTATGCAGATCGGCTCCAAGTTTTAAACATGTCATCTCTTTCGAAGCAACGTGAGATAGCTGATGTGGGTTTTGCTCATTAACTTCTCACAGGAGTCGTTGATTCGTCTTCACTTTTGGACCTGATTCAGTTTTCCATTGGTAAATTTTTACCGAGGCATCCTAGACTTCTGCAGATTGGTTTTCACCGGACGAACTATGGTATGAATGAACCGATTTCGCGTCTCGCGAGGGAAGTTAATAAGAATGCCAATGTATTGCATTGATTTGAGTTGAGTCTGAAACGCAGACTTAATGCTGGTTGACAATAATTCTTTGTTAGCTGTTATTAATTCAATTGTTTTGTTTGACTAATTTATAAATGTTTTTCTTGGTGTTGATGTTTGTTTGATCCCTTCACTAAATGATGAGCCAGAGAATAAAATTGAATTCCATTTTTTTATTTGGTACCAATTTTATGGCAATTCTTGCATTAAGAATTCTGATAGTGATAGAACTTTGCCTTTTACAGGTTTTCTTTTGGAGAAATTACTTTAACTTTAACTAAAATCTGTCTCGAGTTATAAACTGAAATAAATCAACAAGGAAAATTGTCATTGGCAAATTTTAGATGAATGGCTTCGTCAAAAAACAAAATTGTCGAATATGGGCGAGCAAAAATAGTCAAGGAATGCCAAAGACCAAAATCCGTACCAAACAGAAGCCATTACTTTGGTTATACAATAGTTTTATTGTATGATTGAATTTTAAAGTTAGCGCCTGCCGCCGCGTATTTTTGATTATTGGGTAACAATAAAACAGAACAGTTTAAATGGCCTGGTAAACAAATCAACCGTCATGTTCTAAACTTTTTTTAATTGCTTAAAATGATTCAAAAAAAAACTGCGTTCACATTGTTCTACATATTGATAAATAATTCTTCAAATTTCCAGTCATTTAAAATATTTCATGAAATTTAATTTTCCGTCATAAAATATTATATTATAACAGTACAATCCAACAAAATAAAAATAATAATTTCCGATTACAAAGAAAAAACTTCATGAGAACATCCGATCAGAATAAATACTTCCTGCAATTGATCGAACCACATCGGCATGGTACCTTCTCAACATGTCGATGATTTTCGTCCGTTTCACTTCGAACAACCGCGTCCGGATTCGATGATTCCATGGTGGTATTTTCCGATGTACGATTAGTTGCACTCTGATTAACATAATCGAATGTCAACTCTTCGCCCGCTTCGATTCGTCGTACAGCGAAAAGTGCCAGACGTGGCAAGAACGGATCGAGACAATCAACCCATACCGGCCATACAGAGCAGTTCGGTTCGCACGAATGATTTATGAAGTGCGATATATTACCGTAGTGGGCAGCATCGATGGTATACTCACAGTCGTTATCGTTAAAATCTAAATCGAATAAATACGTACGTCCTTCGGCATCGTAGATTTTACCACGACGATCGCCCTCTTCGACAGTGATAACTTCGCCGACATATTCACAAATATAGTCGCCTTGTCGAATTGCCTTTTCGGTTCGTACACCCCAACCACAACCGTTATTCGTTTTGAAAATAGTCAGGGTATTTTTTCGGCCGTTCTGTACGATCCGATTAAGACAGTCCGGGCCGCATTTGCAACGCTTATTACATTCGAATATCGGTGTACCTTTCGTAATACGAAGAAGACCACCCTTCGAAACATATGCAAAATGTGAGCCGGACATTTTACCGCAGCACGGCGATCGATAATTGCAGCCTTCGGGACACTCACATCCGATTGGTGGATCGTCCGGAATCACTATTCCAGCGCCGGGAACATTTAGCATTGTGTACGTAAAATTTTTCGGCGGTGATTCGTAATCGAACTTGTTTTCGACATTTATGTTCGCGAGATTTTCTATACGATTTATGGATTCCATCCAGGTTTTAATTTCGATTAGTTGCTGTTGTCGCTTGTAATAGAACGGTTTTATCAGGGTTTGCTCTCGTATACGGGTCATGATTTTCTCGACGGTTTTTTTTCTTTTCGAGCCTGAATTTTTCAAAATTGCTAACAGTATAAAATCCAAGACATAAGCGTACGGATCATATTGATCGGCTTTCTCCACCTCTACCGTCTCACAACCTTTATCAATGCTATTGATTATTTCCTCCAATATTCGTGTGATTGTGCTGTTGTACAATTCGACCATGTCATGTATAAAATGTTTCAGTAGAACACAATCTCGTACATTTTTTAGCGGTTCCCATGTGTTCGCTGAATGCGGATAATATTTCCATTTAATATGAAAATGAGGTTGCGTATCGATCTCCTCCACAGACTCAATAAATTCAACGGTATATTCTTCTTTTCGTTTCTTCGGTTTCGAACTATCGTCATTATTAAATTCATCGGTTGCTTGAAAAATATCATCGTTCAAGTCGAACACTAGATTCAGAGGAACATTAAATTCGGACGAGTGTTTACTCGTTCCCGACACCGACACATTACTTTCCGTATCGGAATAGTTCATGTCGCGCGTAATCGTATTCTCATCAATGCATTTATCGGGTAAACAAAAATCATCGAAGTCGCTATCGTTCGGTGCGATATCGAGAAATTGGCAAATTTTCGCCTGTTTCAGTTTCTCATCGCGCGATAAATTTTTTAAGTAATTTTGTATTCGATCTCTGGCGATAATTTTTTTGTTATATCGACGCATCTCGTTCTGTTTTTGTATGAAGCTACGAAGCTTTCCCGGCGAATTAGTTAAGTCGGTCAATTGATTTTGTGATAAACGCTCTGGAAAAACAAATAAATTGCTGGATAATTTTTCGTGTTTTTTTTTACGTTACTTTGAATTTGAATAAACAAACATACAAAGAAATGGCAATATTCAAAAATGCAAGAAAGAAATTAATTCGTGCCCCTTTCAGTTATTTTTAAAATTTACGTTATTAAAAAAATGGCCAGCAATGTATTTGTTTTTTTTTTTTTAATTCTTTTCTCTTTAGTAGAACTTATGAAACGAATTTAGTAGTTGATAATATGTCCAAATATGCAAAATAAATAATTGAACGGGACAAACAAAATTTCTTTAATAAATAATAAAAACTTTATTATTTAACATAATAAAGTATAAATGATAATAGAAAATAAATATGGGACCGAGTTGAGTGAGGAAAGGAAAAGGATTTACAAACATCCGCATATTTGTATGAATTATAAATAGTTAATAAATTAAAACACTCTTGGACTAGAGAGTACTAGAAGTCAAATTAATTGAGGTGCCTTTACCACCTTCCAATTACTTACACAATTTAACTTACAACTTAGCACTAAAATATTTCTTAAAACTAAGATCGTTAGATAGATACGGCAGCGAACCCTTACACCGAGTGTGAGGAACAATCGTTTGTCTTATGTTATGTAGCAACAAACTCTACAGCAAATTACCATATATGGAAATTCTATGGCTAATTGAACACTTCGTTGCGATGAAGCAGATACAAGAAACAAGGCTGAACGACTTTTACTTTGTTCTACACGACCACGTAACTAACAGCTATAAAAACATACCTCCCCAGCAAACAATTTCACGAGCGTTTACTAAAAACGATCGTTTCGCGATAGTTATATCGCACATGTAGGACATGAGCTGCCCGTAAAATGATAATCGAACGATCAGCATACAGCGATGAGCGCGCACAATGGCCCATGCAAGGAATGTGCGGTATCGTAAACACCAAAATTCACTTGAATCTAATTTTTTTCTGTTCTAGTTTCCACCCTTGCAGTTCGCATCGAGACTCTCAGTCGTCAGTCAAACATATTTCAATACTTTGTCTCTATTTCTTTTTTTTTTGTAAGTTATACCTAGTATGTTAAAGTTTTCGCAAAAGTGGTGTCCGAGTGATCTTTGAAAATTCATATCTCTGGTAATTATTAAAAAAATAACTTACTTATCCTAACCAAAATTCCCTTGAATCTAGTTTTTTTTGTCTTTTTTCTGTTCTAGTTTCCAACCTTGTAGTTCGCACCGAGACTCTCAGTCGTCTCTTCATCGAGACTCTCAGTCTTCTATTCATAAGAGAATCATTTTTAACGAGTATATAGTGTGTATGTATTTGTACTCGCTAAACCACATTTTTTCTAATTCATTAATGAGTCATAAAAAATGATTCTTCTTGGATGGCCATTTTGGTATGCCCAATGAGTCGTTTTTAATTCATTTGCGAACTCGTAAACGAGTGACAGGCTCGTAAATTATGACTCTTTTATGAATTAATTACGATACTTTTTGTTTGCTGGGTCGTTACTTGCCCCTATCAACAGATCTGCTCGAAATTTTTTGGCGTGTTTCTTTGCAGGTTGCGTAAGATAATTTTGTTAGGATCTCGTTCCATTATGTTCCTATATGTCAGCCCTTCTGAAGAGTCGTAGGGTAGTAACAGCGCTTTAAAATCTGTTGCAGCTTAAAACATTTTTTTATGAAGAGACTAGCTAGAATTTGTACCCACGACCTCAAAGTTTAGAGTGGTACGCCAACGAGGTCCCAAACTCATTTGGGGATTTCTTTTTTCTGCATGTCGAGAAGCATACCGGACGAAACATTTCCTTTCTCTGCACTTAAAATAATTCAATTATTTTTTCCTCCAACATATGTATGTTACATAGGGTAGAATGAGTACTGCACCATAGGTAGAAATGCACAACTCGCCATTGGCGCTCGCACGTAAGTAAAATTTACAAAGCAGAAGTAGTATTCTCTTTCTCTTTCCTATCCATACGATCGCATTCAGGAATCGTTAAAATACCGAGTAATACCGAACAGTTATTCGAAGAAAAAGAAAAATGCAAAGGAAACTAACTTTTATTATATATGCAACATTTTTCCTTAAAGACATATTATCGATCGTGAACCTTTCTAGGTAGGCATAAAACTAGCGTGTAGTCTAAGGTGTGTTTTAGTAAAGAGCTAGATTTTTATTTGCTATTATTTATTAAAAAAAAATAAAAATGTTCATCTGGTCAGAATCGGTAGAATTGCACCACGAGCTTATAGGGAGAAATGTACCAGATTCTTTTGCCTCCGTAGTTTGACTTTATGGTCACAAATCTTAATACCATTCAAATAATTTTGCTGCAACCACAACGGGTTCGTGATACAAGCAGACAGCAAGTATACAACATATCAATTTTCAATCGATTTTTAAAATTTTAATATCCGTTGACTTATCAAAACTTGTATAAAACCATTGAATTACTATTATTTGGTATTCTATTGTTTTTTATTAGTATAAAACTCGAAAAATATTTACCGTTTAGTTCGTTATTATTTGTAACTTTTGTAAATATATATTTAATTTTTTTGTTTCAACTAATTTGGTTGGGATTTGCTACATATTTAAAATGTGGTGCTTTAATACCTTGCAAGTGGTTCATTTCTCCTGTATGATGGGAGAAATGCACCATTTGGACTGACTGTGCTCTTCTTCATTATGCTCACGATCTGATTATATTTTGCTCTTTATTATGAATACAATATTTGCGCAAGGTATTTCATCAAACAATTAATCAAGTTTTACAATTTTCTACGGAGATATGGAGTAATTAATGAAAAATGGTGCGTTTCTACCTAGTCTCCCCTACATACTAAATAACCGATTTTCGGGAAGCTGAAAATGCCTTTTAACTTCGCAATGACTTTCGCCTGTCACTTGTCATCATGTCCTCTCCATACGGTTTGAGTTTGTTATGCACTGTAAAAAGCGGCATGTGAATTCAATACCTCTTCCCGCATAATACATTGGTAAGGCGTGCTGCACTCTTTTCCCTTTCTGTACTGAAACCGCCAATACTCCTACGACTTAAATCGACCCCGATTTTTCTGAAGTCGTCGCGTCCAATCGTCTTGATTCAAAGACCGCGTTCATCTGCTGCGAGTTTTTAAGATGGCTATCTTCATCAGCGTAGTCTGCTCATCCGCTATGTGGTTTGACTACTGGTCTATTACCACTTGCTTTAACGTGTGGGGATTCTTCTATCTTCCATGCGCTCTACATGGTCATGCCAATGCATATTAGAAGCTTCTAGCTCAACTTAACTGTTTTTTTTGGTAGTTTGAAACACATTAAATATTGCTATGACTCTGAGAATTTGTTATTTATCCAAGAAATTCGTTCATTTCAAAGTTTTGTATTAAAACAGCTGCCTTTGGAATCATAAGATATTTTTACCTGTCCAGTTCCAAAAAGGCTCTTCAAGATTGTCCTGAGCAATTAAATTCTACGCTAATCAGATCTTGCTATAGTTGTTAAGATTACAGCTTCCGACGTCTCTACTGTCTTTCGTTTCCCTAAAGAAGTTTTAATGGAGCATCGAGAATTGTTGATCGGAAAAAAAGATGGACGTACACTAACAAACATTTTTCGTCTTTCAGGTAAAGCTGGTTCTGTACGTTAGCAATGAACAGTCCCTGGCCTAATTATTAGACTTAAAACATTTTACCAAAAACTGGATTAGGATTCTTTTAGAGCGCTTTATTTGAAGTTGGGGATGCGTAAACCGCTCTATCTCAGACTCAGACCTCAATCTCATCTTGGACTGGGGCAAGAAAAATAGAGTAGAGTTCAATGCCTCAGTCACAGACACAGTCCTGTCGTCTATCCCTTAAACGTGATGTTCCGACGTCGGTCTCAAGTATATCCTTTGGTGGCGTTCAAATTTCTTCTTCTGATGACTTTAAATTACTAGGTGTAAAAATCAATAACCACCTAAACTGGAGAGAGCACATCTATGATGTCGCAATTGATGCTTCTAAACGCCTTGGAATTCTACGGAAGTGTAAGAAATACTTTTCAGCGTCTGATTTGCCTACAATCTACAAGGCATATATCAGACCACGTCTTGAGTACAATTCGCATATCTGGGCTGGGGCCCCTAAATCCCATTTAGCCTTGCTCAATTGTGTTCAAAAGCATTCGTTCCGACTAATTGGAAACGAAGCCATTTCAGCTTCTATAGACTCCCTTGAGCATCGCCGTGATGTCGGATTACTCAGTATCTACTACCGATATTTTCATGGTAAATGTAGTGAGAAACTTAAAGAACTTATTCCCCCACTCTTAGTTGCCCCCCGTAACACTCGCCAAGCTTCACGCGCCCACGAGTATACCGTTCAGCCCCATTCGTGGAGAACAGTGAAATTTAGGCAGTCCTTTATCCCCCGAACATCAGTAATGTGGAACGCATTGCCGGCCGATCTATTCCCTGATAAGTATAACCTTCAGCAGTTCAAAAACAACGTCCACCGACACTTTAGACGCTTCCCTCCTGTTCCACCGCCCTAAATCCCCTACCACACCATTTTATCCTCACTCTATGTCGTTATAGCTGTGCAATCGCATTAAAGGGTGACCCCCTAAGATAGATTTAGCGTCTAAAGTAGATCACAAAGCTTTTTTTTTGTATTTTGATTTTGTGCTCGCGGCAGGAAACTTCCCACCAAGCCTATTAAACCAAATTTACAGTAGGACCCACAAAATTCTTAACAAAGTTATTGATAGTTGAAGATTCAGAAGGTATTGTACGAGTCTCATGCTGCGTTTCCACATGTTCATTGGATGAAGACACTACGCTGGCACTGAACTGAATACTTGGTAGCCCCCACCACTGCCAAAAACATTCGCAATAAACGTTTGCTTCGATGGCGGTTTTTGACGCACATCAAAGGGATATACTTGTAGCATGTGCGTACCATTTCCACATGTGCCTAGTCCTAGACATTGGAGCTCATCGCACATGTCCAATGCTCATGTGGAAACGAGGCATCAGAAGGCTGCGTGGAATAGTTGTGAGAAACTTCCCACAAGCCCATTTACAGACATTGGACGTCCGGGACCTTTGAACTGCCTACTTTACTTCATTAATAAAGGTTAATAGTTGAAGTAATTCGTGATTCTGTGAAGAAATAAATTTCCGAATTCAATGTTCCAAAAGAAACTTGTCCTTAAACATCTCCTCAATTCTTATTTGGTATGTTTTTGTTTCCAAACTACCTATCAACGTCGTCGTTTGCCTTTTCATTAAAAAAACCGAAAACACCAAAAGGGAGCGACTGCTTTCGATCGATTTGCAACGGATAGCCATTGCTACCCTATGGAACCAAGTCTCCGAAACATAGAAATTAATAAATGATAAATAATAGACCTATGAAAAGAATCTAAAATCTGAAATATTTACCTAATTTAATTGTAATATTCCGTTCCAGTTCGTTTTTAAATCGAACAGTCTGCACGCCCGAGATGGCTTTGACGACCGTCGATTTACCGTGAGCTACATGACCGATTGTACCGATGTTTATAGTGGCCTGGCGCGAAATGACCTCCGGCGAAAGTGGCGTAAGTTTCGTGATATCCTGTTGTGCAAATAAACAAATTAAATAAAAGGAAAATTCCATGTAAAATTCGTGCGTTGCACCCGAATGACTTTCGGGTCGTGTGGTGACAAAATTAAGTGATTGCGTCAGCAGAACTCACCGTGGCGGTCAGCGGACGATCACGGAAGTTTTCACGTTTCGTTTGAAACGCGACAAATTCATCGTTTTAATTGAATAAAAAATTTTTTTTTGGTTAATTACTAGCCACGTGCAATCGGCCCCATAAAACCGCTCCGCCGACCGGGACCCATCGATGAGTTTTCATCGGCGCTGATTGGAAACGGTGTCGAATTGACGCCGATGTCGAGCGAATCACTGAACTTTTCGGCAACGTTTACGCGCTACTTACCAATTGCGAGAGGTCCTGCTTTTGCAGATTTGAATTCACAGGTGTCTGCCCTTCGGTCGCTGACATCTTTACAATGGAAATTTCCTGTATTTTACGCGAAAAGTCGAAATAAAACGATGCGAACTAGCACCCAAACATCAAAGCTTAATCGTCACAACGCGATTTTGCTGCTGCTTGACTTATGTCTGAAAGCCCGCCGAGAACCGAAACCGCCTTTCCATTCGTCTGAAATCACGGCGCAGTAATGCCACATGACTTCAGTTTTCGGCCAAGTGGAGACAAATATGGGAAAAAAGTATTAAAAATTCTTCATTCAGATTACGCTTTAATTATTTTACTTAATTTTACATGTTTTTTACGATAAGTTCTGATTTTCTGTCATTTAGTTTAAGTATCACAAGAAAATAATCAGATTCAAATAATTTTTTCTGAATTAATTTTTCGCCAAGAATTGAACGAACTTTTGGTTGGCCCGTTTAAAACTGTCAAGCGAACCCTGTGTACTACTGCAACTGTCAAACCGGCATTTTTCTTACCGCTATTCCGCTCAGGCACACGCGAAAAAATAAAGTGTTTACCATCGTTTCAAATTAATCCGAATCGAAATTTTTAGTAATCCATCAGAAATCGTTTCGTTCCGGTCAAAAAATTTTCCGTTTTCGACTAAAAGTTTTGTAACGTGTGTCGTGTGTGTATACAAGTAAAATGGCAACGGCAATGAAACGCGCAAAGAACGCCGACGAACAGCCTAACGAGGACGAATCGGAAGCGCTCGAACAAATTGATGCGTGCCAAAATGAAATTGATGCGCTAAACGAGAAGGCCAGCGAAGAGATCCTCAAGGTCGAGCAGAAGTACAACAAGCTACGGAAGCCGTTGTTCGAGAAGCGGAGCGAGATTGTCAAGCGTATTCAGAACTTCTGGGTCACTGCTGTATCCTTTTTTTTGTTGTTGTCATGACTCGCATTGTGGCGTGAGCGTTTAATTAATTTAATCGGCATTTTGGTTATGTGGTTCTGGGAATTGCGTTGTAAGCGTTTTCAGCGCGAATTGTTGTATGGATTTTGTTTTTTGGTTTGAATTTTCAGGCTGGCCGAGGTTTAGGAAGCGGGTAGTTTGGGGTGTAAGTTGGCAGGTAAGAAAACCGACTGATGGTGCTGTTGGCGAAGCAGGTAAGTTTTTCTTGACGAAATACCAGGAAATAATCCGTTTATTCGATATACGGATGGTTGTGACTGGTGCCTTGAAAGTTGCCCGCTTGAAAATTACTTCCTACCTCTTCTATCCTCTTGGTTCGTTTCTAGATATTTTTCGAGTCTTGAATCCAAAGTGTTCAGCCTGGAATCAGATATTTCTTAATCTGAAAAAACTCGGCAGAACGAACAAGTGTTTGTTCTTTCTCGTAGCCGGCTTTCTTGTAAACGGCCATTTTCAGTGTTTTCTACTGAAACCGATTTTTTGCATGTCTCAATATTTTCCCTGAACGCACGACCACGTGTTCTTATGCTTTGCAGATTTCAATTCCGAGCTTATTCGACAATGTTTTTGCTCTGGGTTCCTCTAAATAGGACTGAGATCCAATGCCACTTTCTTTTTAAGTATCAATTGTGAATGCATCTCCTGGTACTGCAACCGACACGAAATAAAAAAAAAAATACAGGAAAATTCTTTACGATTTCAAAACCGTGTCAACTCCTGGGTTCGTGGGAACGCAACAATTGGAGATTGAATACATCGCCGTTTAATCTAGTTCTGTTTACGTGAAGATTTTCAGTTCGCTCGAGTTTCCTTTAGTACTGGGCTCTTCTTTTATTTTTTGTGGATCAATAAATTTCATTGTAGACTAAGATGGGAAAGAACTGACAAAGTGCGATATATAATCGTCTATTTTAGCACGAAATTTAGTTTCCATGACAATCTCGGTCACATTCCCGGTAAATCTAATTCCGTATGAGGTTTTATGTTAAGATGACGCACGAACTACGATGATCCTCATATTACAACGGCGTTGTTCTTTCTATACTGGGGAGTAGGCTTGTGTATGCTACATACAACGGGATAGATAAGAATAGGATGGAGCTTTCACAGTGCAGATTTTTGATATTCGCACTTATGGGGGGGGGGGGGGGGGGGGGAGTGCCTCTTATGTGACTGCCAGTTTTTCTTCGATTTTTTCGGGAATTTTGTTTTGCAGACTTTTTTTTTTACGGCCGTCGTTATAACTTAGGGAGCCACCCTTTAATGCGATCGCACAGCTATAACGTTATAGGTGGGGGATAAAATAGTGTGGGGTAGGGGATTTAGGGCGGTGGAACGGGAGAGAGGCGTCTGAAATGTCGGTGAACGTTGTTTTTGAACTGCTTCCACATTACTGGAGTTTTTTTCTTGCGTACAGAGCTCTTGAAGGTAGCCGCTATAAAAAAAGAGTTCTCAATGGCTGTCATGATTCCGGCTCTCCTCTTTTCTGAAATCAAACATTTAATTGGGACTTTATTTATAGGCCTTGGCTATAATAACTGGTACCAGAATTAGGTTAAAATAATAAAAACTAAAAAATTGGCCTATATTTAAATTTTTTTTTTAAGTTTTTGCGTGTTTTTCGATGAATTTAGCTTTAGTAAAAAAAAAAAGCTATGAAAGATATCGCTATGATTTCGCCTCCAGTTAAAACTAGGGATCCGCTGAACATGTTATTCAAATTACAGTATAATCGGTTCAGTAGTTTTATCTGAATCGTGGCAGCCAATTTGAAAAATACAGTTTTGAGAAAAAAGCAATTAAAGATTGGTGGTGGATCGGGCAAGTTCCAAGACAACTGCTCTATTATATGTACTACTATTAGAGAATTTATTTCGAAAAATATGTCACTATGCCTATAATTGCATCTAGAAGACTTGGCGGTTAATGTGGCATACTGTACCCACGATCCTCCATACTTCATACACTCAAATGTTGAAATAACTCGCGAACCACCAATTTCGGGATTATATAATAATGTTTCATCGCCCCTGTTACTCCCGTCACGTATTCGCAGCCCGTATTAAAATCGGAACAAATAAATTAAAAAAAAAATCTCACATATTCGCGGTAGGCAGGATTCGAACCTACGCTCCCATAGGGAATTATCTGATTTCTAGTCAGACGCCTTACCCGCTCGGCTACGACTTTCTGTAGTAAATTTTTAATTCTAAGTCAGGTTCAACTGATTCAACTTATTAAAGTTAAATTTATTTTATTTATAACAAATACACGAACCATATTTCGGGAATATAATTATGTTCTCGACCTGTCCGGTAGTCTCGAGAATGTCCATGCAAAATTTGGGAGGGAACGGTTCATAGGTTTAGATTTTAATCGAGCTCGACCAAAAAACTGACTTATTTTTATATATTAGATTTCAAAAGAAACGCAGCACATAATCTGATAAAAAACAGAATAAGGTTTGAAGTTTGCAAGTGGGTTTGACGACTAAACCTCTTCAAACTGGTATTTTAGATTACGCCAATTGTATTATATTTTAAAATTTTTGAGAATAGTGAATTGTATTTCAGAATAAGTAAGTTTGAATTTAGAAAACGTATATTGTATTTCAGATACCATTACATTTTTATCAGAATGTTGACATTTAATTTAAATATTGTATTGAGAAGAACTCGAGGGCCTGCAAAGGATGGTGGTAGAGCTGTACAACTTCTTCCTGCTTCAAGAGGACCAATTATGCACCTAATTGCAGCAATCTCTGGGGCAGGTGTGGTGTCAGTGGAGAGAAGAAGCGGTTCATTTAATTGGCAGCTGACAATGGAATGGTTGAAAACCATTCTACACCGGTGCAAGGAATGGGGAATCAATTACAAGATTTGATTATTGTTTGCGAAAATGTCCCATGTTATGCGAGACTGAAGGTGGCCATCATAGAGGTGAATGAGCATGGTACTGCAAACTTGCTACGTCTTTCATAATATTCTCCAATGCTTAATCCTGTTGAGTATATTTGGTCGAAAATCAAGAGCTAGGTGTAAGGACACTTGCAGCTACCAAATGTTCCTGGTCCAGGCATTGGGTACCTAGATCATATTATCCATAAGCACAAGAAACAATAGCTGGTTGTGGATGTGCTCCGGTGGCCCAGCATACTACCACTTTTCATGTCAAAGTTTTGGCATTGTATGATTGGAAAATGAAGTCATCAATTTGAATGTTATTGTTAAATGTGTTCTGAAATTCAATTCATATGCTCTGAAATTCAATTTGCGTTTTCCGAATTTATATAATCCGAATTTATGTAATCCGAAATAAATTTTATATGGTCTGATACACATGTTGAAAAGGTGTATAGCTAAATAAGACCTTTAAGAGGCCCTACACATACTACATCAATCAAATTTTTAAAAAATTTTGAACACCCCTTCCCCCGTTGTCACATTTTGTCCCAAAATATCGTCCACCTCCATTATGACGTCACAAGGTTTAGTATGTTTCAAAAATAAACACGAAATAGACCTAATTTTAACAAATAACAAAAAATATTCATATGTAGTAGGTAGCTTATCTCGTATTCTTTGATTCTTTCTACTTCTGTGCCCAGGACTTTTATTTTCCTTTACGTTCCGATATTAATAATAATAATAATCAATGGCGCAACAGCCCAAATCGGGCCTAGGCCTTGAAGTAAATGCTAGAGTTATATCACGAGACCAACGGAACACTAGGAGGTGAAGTGGTCAGCTACACGCTCGACCGTGATTATTACTCCGTTTTAACTCAGGTTCTCATTTACAGCTGAGTGAACTGGTAGACCGGCACCCAATACCATTTTCGAAAATTTCTTGTCGCCAAGCAGATTCGAACCAAGTGCACCGAAGGCAAGTGCTCTAGCCACTAAGCCACCCAAACTACTCTTCTGATATTACTGATATGCAACTTTATTTTAAGGTATGATTGATTCACTATAAAACTTCGTAAAGTAAGTAGGGTCGCAGATAACGTTAATATCCTAGCACGTTTAATTCAGACGGATTGAGAAGGCAGCTTTTGTATGAAAATAAAGAAATCAAAAATGTGATATAGTATGTGGGGAGTTGTTTTGCGGCCAAACACTCAGCCCGAAAACACTCCTCACAAATCGGATCCCAGATCCCAGAAGGCTGGTTGTCATTTCGATTCCTATATAAGGACGAGAAATCGAAGTGGCACCCACCCAGTCGTTCGCCAACCGGCGTTTGACTCACTACACACTGCAAAGTGATGACGCTGATAGTCGTCACTGCAGGAAGACACACACACAGCTGCGCTAAATCAGCGGTAGCAACAAGCCGTACACGGCGGTTGCACCTTCCGCTGCAGCTGGCACCACAGGTGCGAAAGTGTAAAAGACGTCGGCACCGAACATTGCCGACGCAGCAACCGCTACGACACAGCGGTCAACCGCACGACTTTGCGGTCAACCGTCACCAGCATACTTGGCACAAGCCAGCGAGGGTGACAGCGCGGCTCGACGGCAGCGACTCATGTCGTCGCCGCAAAGACGATAGCTGCGACTTCAGCCATCGCAGCAGAGACGTCGGCAGAGATATTGTCGACGGCTGCTACAACCACACCCCCAGACTAGCAACGGCAACGAATACTGCCGTCCCGTCAACGACCTTATCTATGTTGAACTCTCGGCATAGCCGGGAGAACTCCAACACATGGGGTCGTGACGAAAGTCCTTTAAAAGTACCTTTTTAAATAGTTTTAAAAATTTAATAAGTTGTAATACCGTAATTTATGTAATTCTGATTGTTTTATAAATCGATTCGTTCAGAATATCGCAGGGTCTGTACTCGCATATAAAACAATTTTAATTTTTAATGTACTGAACTTATATCAGAGCGCAAAATTGGTATTTGATTTAAATGAGATTGCAACTAATTTGTCTCAAGTTTTGCAAGATACGTACAGAAATCACTTTTTCGGAATACGCGACAAAACATCGAATCACATTGAATACTAGCCAATACAGTGGCTTGGAGTGATTTCAAATTTAGATTACAATTTGTTCCTTTTAGCAAATCAATTACATAAAAGAAAGCGTAACAAGCAAATCAATTACATAAAAGGAAGCGTAACAAGTATGGCTGAAAATGCTTCGTATTTTGTAGTAAACTTAAAATGTTTGGAAAGTCACAGGAAAATTTTCAAATTTCGTACTTTTATTACAATGATCCTTAACCTAAATAAACGACAGTTCATAAATCATCCCCAAGTATCAGAAATTCTCGAGGAAGAAGAAGAGGAATGTCTTCATTCGCTCAATAAATTGGAAGTGGAGGAATTCGAGGACATAAAATCAGGATATCGTATCAATTTCTATTTCGACGAGAATCCATATTTCGAGAATAAAATTTTAACAAAAGAATTCCATTTGGGATCGAACAGTAAGAAAATTTACAAAACAGATTGCATTCGATAGAAATTTTAAGCGTTTTTCCGTCGTTTTGTATAGGTGGACCTTCATCGACCAGTACATCAGTACAATGGAAAGAGGGAAAGAATCTGCTCAAGCAGCTTTTAACGAAACCCTTTAATAATAAGCGTAAACGTAGTTTAGAGTACAAGACCTTCTTCGATTGGTACACGGATAACAGTGATCCCGTTAACGATGAAATTGCCGAACTGATTAAGGACGATTTATGGCCGAATCCGTTACAGTATTATCTGGTACCCGATATAGAAGTGGAAGCTGAAGAAAACGATGATGACGAGGAAAACGAGTAAGTTAAATTTATTTTTATTTTATTTCGAAAAGTTATTAACTATTCGATTTGATTTGATTTAATTGAACGTTTCAATTTGATTTCGTTTCAGGGAAGAAATTGAAGACGACGAACAAATCGAGGAAGAAGGTAATTTACGTGTAGAATTTTAGAGGAGATGTCATTTTAAATGTTTGAATATGGATCAAAATTTTTTCAGAAATGGGTGGAATGAGCACGTTCCTTTAAAAGTTTTATTCATTACGTTAATTCATATTTTCACGCTCGCAGCTAGAATTTCAGATAAAAGGGTTTTGTGTAAATGTTAACATATCGTAAAAAGCTGTAACTTATACTCGTGCTTGCTGGAACGACGCTCTTGTATGCTCCCTTAGAGTACAGTAAATTATTACGCTCCACTGCTCCACATCGAGTCCTAGCAACCAATTCGGATGAGGTAGGTGGATGGATAAATGTTGTTGCAATCCCCAAGCAATGGTCTTCACTGGAAAATAAATAAATATCATCTAATGGTTCTAAGTTTGGAAGAAGACTTCAGTTCAAGGAAGGGGAGAGTTTCACCGCGCTAAGTCCCACCCGCCATCCATCTCTTTCGTAAAAAATTGCTTACAATTTTAAATCGACCTTGTGGAGTTTTTACAGTTTTTTTTTTCTTTTAAAATATTTTCTTAAATGTTAACAAACGGTTGGTCTGTCGCCCCGATTTCTTGCCAACCACAACAATATTTTTACGGCTAGATAAAAAATAGAGAATAGAGAAAATGTTTGAAAATGAAATTGCGAACATTTTGATCCACCATTGTAAGATGGCATTTTTTTCTATTATGTTATCGGAGTCGGCTTATTTTTTTTTTCTGGAGTTTTTAATCTAATTTTCATTATTTTCTCAATTATCATTTACAGAAGAAGCTGATGATAAATAATCATCATGATCACATCTCACAGTTTTTCTACACAGAATCAAACACACCCACACAAACATTCTTTAATGTTGTATACACTCGGTATATATTATAGAAATATATAATATTACGGTCTTTATTTCAAACTTTTTAAACGAATTTCCAATTGACATAGGAATCTAAGAAGATTTTATTAATGTATTTTGAAAATTAGTCTAACGAATGTTTATTGTGAAATTCGAGTTTTATTTTTTAACTGTAATTTAATCTGTAAACGAGAATAAAACAATAAAATTATTGGATATTGTTGACTTTGTTCAATCATGACCTTAAAATTTGGTTGTTTTATTGATTTGTTGGCCTGCAGGCCCTGGCCCGATTTGGGCTGTCGAAATTCGAGGAAAGTTTGAGTTTTTAAAAAATGATTGCCGGAGCCATAGAATTTTTGGTCGAGCATTTCGATGTTTGTGTGTTTGGCTTGAGCCCACGATGGTTTCAGAATTTATTTATAATCAATAATATCCATGCAATCCTTTCTACGTTCTAATTGAAAAATTAAATCACAAGTTTTAGAAATTTACGCGGAAGTACTCTAATTACTGCGACACTGATCATTTTCGTTATTAGCGTGAAAAGGAGTCTCCTCCAAAATTTAATGTAGACTGCTGCTGTGAAATTTGTGTCAGCGATAGAAGTTACTTTGAAAACATGTGAGGCAGAGTATATGTTGACGATATAAACATCCTCGGAAGATCATTCCCTATTGCTAAGAAGGTATTTGTCAATGTTGACTCCGCCGCAAAAGAAGTTCCATTGTGCATTAACGAAAGCAAAACAAAAGTAACGGCGAAAACAAGGAAGGAAACACCAATCAGACAGAATATAACAATTGCGCAGTACAATTTGGTGAGTGTGGACAATTTCATATATCTTGAGTCTTATCTAGCAAAAAACGGAAACGAAACGCATGAAATTAATCGACGGATCATACTAGCAAATAACACGTACTTTTCGGTACTTCCAATAACGAAATCCAAGAAAGGGCACAGGAACAATAAGCTGCGAATATATGAAACTACTATTATACCACCTGTGCTCTGTTATGCCAGTGGATATTAGCGCGAACTTCCGAATAAGCAGTTAACGCATTCGAAAGAAAAGTCCGCCAAAGAATTGTGTGACCTGTGAAGGAAGGAACGGCGAATAAGATACATGAGTTGTTCTACGAGAAGCCGGAGGCTTCAACGTTCATCAAGCTATGTAAACTGCGATTGAAAGATACAAGAATCTCCAAACATGCTCTGAAAGGACAAGCGAGGTAACAGTACAATAGGCAAATCACGCAAACTATGGTAAAAAAAGTTGAGGGTAATGAACTTATCTGACCTTTAATTTTGTTGGTGGTAACGTGGGAATGAATAGGATAAAGGTATGATAAATTCGGATACTTTTTTTCTCGCAATGATTTTGATGTTTTAGCGTGCTCCCCTTGAAAGCTGGTACAGCGTAAGGACTGAACTCAAAGGTTTCCGCGTTCTTTGTTTATATGAACAGTTACCGTGATTGTATTTGGCAGACCTAATCGCTGAAAGACAGCTGTTAGCGAAATCGCTACTAGATAAGGTAGTCTAGTTCTGATCAGAAGAAAAGAGGCCCCAGTCAAGGCGGACGGACCTCTTATACGGCCGTGTAGCTTTAACTGCCGTTGACTCTTCCAGTGACACAGTCAATGTTGTCAGAGTTGCCTTAAGCTTGTATTACACTGTATGACCACGCTGTCAAATTGCAGTGATATGCAATGCGAAGTAGGCGAATACAAATAATTCTCACTGTGAGATTTATTTCTATTCGCCTACTTCGCATTGCATATTACTGCAATTTGACCACTTGGTCAAACAGTGTAATACAAGCTTATGAGTCCAACCCATCAGTACGTTCGGTCGAATGTGCGTCGGGTTCAACCCCCAGCACCGACTACGTACTTTACTGTAAGGATTTCACACGGACACGGGCTCCTTATCTGTATTTTTGTGTACATGAGAGCTTTCTATAAGCCATACATTTTATTAAAATACATAGGAAGAACTTGAAAGAAGAAGAAGAAGAAATTGAAAAAGCTAAATGAGTTTTATGAAAATTAGTTCTTCCGACTTTTAAGCTTTTTTCAAAATCACAGTAGTCGAGACTTATATGTCACCGCAAATTCAAAAGCTATTCACAAAATATTTAAAAATGTCCACAATTTTTAAAGCAACAATATTATTGTTAAGTGTCATTCGAAATCTCAATGGATATTGATTTGTTTTAATTCGGAAAGAATTAAGCGATGTTTGTTTAAATAATACGTGCGAGGATGGTGGTCTACATTTGATTTGTTACTATGTAAGTTGATGTGTGTTTGTTTTTCAATGCAGCATTTGATGTAATTTGGTTTTGAAAAACTATTTCCTCGATAGCTAAATCCAGGGAATGAATAATCGATGCTGATCAATGGTCACAATGGAATTCGAAACAAGTTTGCTGTTCTTCACAGAACTGTAAATATGTTACTCTTGGTATTTGTAGAATAGTGTTTTGAAAATAATTCCTGTTTTTAGTTTTTCCTCAAATTCAGCACTGGGATAGGGATTTAGATTTAGATTTATGGCACGAGGGTGTCTAAGACATTGTTCGATTGCCAAGGACAAATGTAATTTTATATGTAAATTACTTTAATTTTGGTTTTAGTTAATTCATTTCAAAGCGGTTTCCTTTCGATGCAGACGATGAAACAATTACAGTCGCAATGACTTATTCCTTCAGTCCAAAGGATCCATTGAATTGGTTTGTTATATCGATTAAGAGATCATGGCTTTTAGAAATTAACGAAATCAGCACATTTGGGCAATTCCAAAAGTTTAAGTAATTTTGTTTAATTTTGAAATTTTCTAAATTTCATATATGCAAGTTTTCACTAAAATTTGTATATTTAGACCGGCAAATATGGCTGTATTAAAATATCACGCTGCGTAATTCGTAGGATGTGCTTCTGCCAAGTTAGTATGTATACACATTTGAACTTTTTTATCGCAGTAGTTAAGAGGGCAACGAAAAGAAATGATATCAAAAAAAAAACATTTTAAAAAATGTAAAAAGAGGTGTCGGGTCCAACAAAAAGTGATGATATTCACAGAGTCGGCTTTCTTTCTATTAAATATTTCCACTTACGTTTGTATACAAATTTGTGATATTCATTTTCTCAAGAAACCCGACAATCGTTCGAAGAAATACCACCCTCCAAATTTTCCAGATTAAAAGCAACCAAAAAGTAAACTTTGCACATCATCATTTTGCTATACGACGAGCGATTGTCGCGTTTCTAGGGAAAATGAAGAGTGTCAATGCATTGACGGTTTTGAGTAACTGTCTATCACTAGCATAACTCAAATTTTTATTCACACTGTCACACTGAGAATCAAAATAACTCAAGAACGAGTTGGCCTAGAAAGTTGAAATTTGGTGACCGCCTGTAAAATGGAAAAAGTAAGAAGTTCGTTAATGGGCGATTTCCTGCAAATCGAATAAGTCCTTCGTGTCGTAGCCTAGAAAAGTCCTTCAAAAATATATGCAAGTTTCAGAATCCACTATATCTCCTTTACAAGTTAAATCAGGAATTCAAAATTTCCGTCAACTCCTTCGGGTAGCTGTCATACAAAAGTCCTTAAAACACGTGTTCATCAATATTGACTGATAATTTTAGAACGCTTTAATTTAAGCTACTACTTTGAAATGTTATACAAATTGATTTTATAATAGTCGCAGCTGAAAGTATTTATATGATAAATATCGCATGAGTCCTTTATGTAGTTGCTATACAAAAATTCTGTAAAATGTAAATGTCCTAATTTGTGGAAAAAAACGAGTAGCCACTATACATGTTTCTATCCCGTTTGCGATATAAACAATTGCACAATCAATGGCTTATAGAATCGTAGAATCGCAAACGAAACGTACCTTTTGGTGAGTGAGTGTGGTGATTAATATAATAGTATGTTTTTGCAATAAGTAATAATCAATTCAATATAAACATGAGTGGTGGAAGAGTTCGACTGAGTGGTGCGAAGTACCGAAAAAAAGCAAAAGAAAAGCTAACAAGCGAAGCGAAATTAATTAAGAGTACTACAAAATTAGATGCGTTCTTTCAACAGCCTCAGAAAAGCGTTAAATTAAACACGCGCGAAAGTCTAATGCAGTTATGCAACTGGTTATTTTTGCGGCTAGTAAATCCAAATGGAGAGGGATAGGAGATGTAACATACAATTTTGGATTTGGTGTGAGAGAGACAGTCCGAGTAGTATAAAGTGAGTACTGTCAAAAACTAGCCGCAACATAGCCGCAAAATAGCCACGACATAGCGCATTCGAGCAGTGTTTCGCAACATTCTAGCACTTAATCCTAGGAAAATCTTTGTACCAGTGGATTTTTGAGCTGCTATAGACTTGTTTTTAATAGTTCGGTACGTATAAATTGTGGAAAGTGCGAAGTTATGTTATAAAACGCACTAAAACCGGTATTTTTCTTAACAATGCAGTTATTAATTTCGTTTACTAGATGCCGCTAGCGTCGGAAAAAGTGGTATCTCTTTCTTTTAATGTTGTTCGCCTTGTCGCACGGTGTGGCAGTTGTTGTACTTTTATTGCACTTAAGAAATAGCCGTTAAATAGCCAGTGTCATAACAGCATAAATCTCGAGGATGACATTGTTGCGTGTATTGCCAACACTGTTGATGAGCCTATTGAAACATTACAGCTCCATTAGGGGGCTGATGTCGAACTCGGAAGATCGTACAACGGCATTATCAGTGTTGAAATCGCTTCGAGAGGATGATCTTCAAACCGTTTATCCCAACATCGACATCGCATTACGCATATAAGCCGTCTTTTTTAAAAGCGGAATAAGTCCATCGGACAAAAAAAAAATTTTGAATTTTTAATTATTGTTTTTTACATTAAAATTTCAATTTTAATAAAGTCAATACCAATAAAAATATGGACTTATGTTCATTTTTGCTTTTATTTCTTATAAATTGTTATTTTTGAAAGTGGAATAAGTCCATTTGGACCTAAAAAAATCGTTTATTTTCTTTAACAATTTTTACAATTATTATTGCATAATAAAATTTAACAGGTTTATAATGTAAATACATCACTCGAATTATATTAAAGTATCCCAATATTTTTAAATTATTTCAAACGTGAAACCTTAAATATTCCAATGTATGAAAAAATTGACTTATTCCACTTTCAAACACAAAGGCTCATATGTGTCTCTATTCCGGTAACCAACTGCAAAATTTTCTGGGGCCTAGAAGGTTAAATCCGCCACTGCTTGTGGAGCTCCTCCAGGATCTACTCTGAGACCTCTACTTCATATTTTTATGAACGACCAACCAGTACCACAATGTTTTGTTTGCATGTATGCGAATAACGCAAAGATATTTTATATTTTTTCTAATTCATTAATGAGTCGTAAATAATGACTCTTCTCGGATGGCCATTTTGGTATGCCCAATGAGTCGTTTTGCGAACTCGTAAGCGAATGAAAGGCTCGTAAATTGTGACTCTTTTATGAATTAATTACGATACATTTTGTTTGCTGGGATCTTTCTGTGCAGTCTATATTCGAGGTTATCGCAATTATGTATGTACTATATCGGAAAGTTGAATGATGAGCTTGATGCTGGTCAAGTATAATTGGTCTTAGGCTAAATTGTCGTCATACTCAAGCAATTGTTGTTTACTCGCGAAATATTGGCACTCAAAGTCTACCTCAAACATAAAACTATTGTTTATAAGGTTACAATTATTTCTTGGAATACTTTCCAATAAATGCTTTAATAATTGGTTCGACCATATTAACCTGATTGCCTATTTTGGTGGTCAAATTTTTGTTTGTCACATGTTTTATTTGCTTTTTTTTACTGAATTTCTTTTAGCCTAATATTTGAAACCATGGCATACACTGTAACACTTTTGTCTCAGATAGAAGGCGGTACGTTCCACGCCAGTTTTTATTGGCTTTGCTTTGAGCGTTATGCGGAGTTGGAGTAAATTGGCTTCAGGGGAATATAAAGGGTTCAATAGGAACATAACATTTTGTATTTTAATACAAACACACCCTCAAACTTTTTTGCTTGACTGTCAATGTCAAAAAGTAAGTCAAGGTTTACATTTTTATCATGATGAAGTTCACTAATGATCAACGTTCGGAAATTATCTCAATTATTCTGTGATTTATTTAAATGCAAAATGGTTATGTCCTTATTGGAAAACTTTATAATGACTAACGTTTTGTGATTGACAGACCAGCAAAATAGCTTAAGAGTGCGTTAGTATTAAAATACAACATTAATTGATATATAATAATAATCAATGGCGCAACAGCCCAAATCGGGCCTAGGCCTTGAAGTAATCCTAGAGTTACTTCATTGCGAGACCAACGGAGCACTAGGAGGTGAAGTGGTCAACTACACGCTCGTCCGTGATTATTACCCCGATTTTAACTCAGGTACTCATTTACAGCTAAGTGAACTGGTAGTCCGGCACCCAATCCCATTTTCGAAAATTACTTGTCGCCAAGCAGATTCGAACCTGGTACCAGGTGCACCGAAGGCAAGTGCTCTAACCACTAAGCCACCCAGACTATATTAAGCCACCCAGACTACATTAATAATTAATTGATATATACCACAAGCATATTATATTGAAAATATTCAAGTTGTAGGGACTAACCGTTTTATTGGGTTCAATATTTGCTTTTTACTGAATAAAACAGTTTTTAAAACAGGTTGTATTTCAGTGGGTTGATTTTTTAAGCCAAGAACTTGCCACTTCGAATGTTGGACATAAAAGATGGTCCACCCTGTATATTGTTCCAAAAAACGATCATGAACGAATATCAACTCAATATGTTGCCCTTGCCGTGGTTCTGCACAATATAAAATACGATAAAAAATATCATGTTTTATTGTTCTCTTCAACTAAAATATAAACGAAGTTTGGTATATGTATCATCAAATCCTGTCAAATATTTTTGGATGTGCGATTGTTTCAGCAATCAAAATTCGGGTCAAAAATTAATTTTAAATTTAACAGTTTTAAATTGATTTGTTTACTACTAAAAATCACTCAAGTAGAATTATCGAATTATTTTTCATTTCACAATAAAGCTTCATTACAATTTCCACTAGCGTCACTATAATTTCATCATAAATTTGATAAGATTCATAATTAAATTCATTCTCCGCTGTACTGAATGCTTTATTTCTCGTGAAATTCGTTTTCAAACATGGATCCTTTTTATCAAACTTCCGTAGATATTCGCTCCAGTATGAAATGTGGAAAAATAATAAAAAAATAAGCCTAAGCGTTTATCCTTAAAGTGTATTAACATCTTTTATTGCCTATGTGTTTTGTGTAGCTCGCTTTCGTAATGGAAATTGAATTGCAGCCTTAAATAGAACGAAAGGCTCTGCAACAGTTCGTTTTCAGAAGAAGCACTACACAAGCAAGGGATATCCTTGCCATGTCATGGAACCACACTTTATAGACGTTATTACAAGAAATCGTCTAGAATTTCCGCAGATTGAATTAAGCTAATTGAAAATATTATAAAATAAATTTTCAACATCAGTTACTTCAAGAAAAATTTCTTGAAAATCGTTTATTTTCGGCAAGAATCTTATCTTGTTCATTTATTCGTTCAATTCTCGACTCTGAGGACATTAGAATTGATTTGATTTGGTTTTCATAATGACGAAACCCTGAAACGTATTCGTATGAATAACCCGCATACCTCGCATTACAATAAAGTAGATGAAACGTGAAAGGAAATTCTCATCCTGTCAGTTTGAATTTCGGAAAAGTTAATAATTTTCGGTTCTTGAACTTATCACATACCCATCTATCCAGGTTGATTTTTATCCTGGAACACGTGAGTTCACTGGGGATCACAGGAGTACAGGTACAGTGCTGAGTGCTAACAAGGGTTTTTACATTCAGTTTCGTACTGTGGTAAACGTGAAGCTCAAGGGGTTTTATGAAAATAGTTTCAGGTTTCTTATTGTTGTTACATGTTTTTACGATTGGTTTTAATATATATTAATATATATCATGTTACTTAAAAGTTTAACGTTATGTTTAGTTATGTTTGTTATATAATTTTTACTTTATTATTTTAATAACAATTTTAAGGTACGATATATAGTATCACGATCCAATTGCGCTAGAAAAATGAAATTGCATTTTCGTATGGTAATTCCATCAAGAATTGCCAAAAATGGCGAAATTTGTGACCTTACCTTCGCCGATTCCTTTGAAAATTTATGTAGTCGAAGAATTAGTGAAAAAATTTATAATTTCAATTTTTTGTTTCTATTTCATTTTTTTTGGTATACTTATAGTATGTTAAAGTTTTCGCAAAAATAATGTCAGAGTCCTCTTTGAAAATTCATATCTCTGGTAATTTTTATCCTAGAATAATAAAGGTTTTATAGATTGTTTTTTAAGAATTGTCGCAATATAAAAAGATTATGAATCAAAATTATTCATGAATTTTTTTTTTAAGGAAAACGATTTTGTCCTTTATCCTTGAATATCTAAAAATTTGTCTTTTTATTTCTTCATATTTTGTAGGTTATACTGATTGACAAAACATATTAAAAAATTAACTTGGTATCTCAATGGGATCGGGGTCAACAAAATCGAAGAACATCAGTGCTGCTAAATTAATTCATAATTGTAATTTTTCTATAACACTAGCCGCTTACCGAGAGTGAAAGTTGGCCGTACTAGAAAAGAAGCGTAATCTGCTTTCTCAGTCGACTACTATACTCTAAAAACATTAAACTGTAAATGCAATAAAATCTCATACTTTTTGCAATAATTCCTCGGGCCAACTTTTTCGTGGCGTGTGCTTTTATAGCGATAATTTTTATAAATTAAAGCAAAACTTTGACTTCGTGTTAATGTTTTCGATGCATTCATTCCCTAAGGTATTTTCCAATTGGAGCAAAAAACAAATGTACAAATTTTGTATGCGAAAAACGAGAAGTTTGTCAAAATTTTAACCGGTCTTAGGTTAATTTTGAACCTTTCAAAACATGTGTAATATCTTTTTGTCCATGAAGCACCAAACTTGATAAGACGTAATTTAAAATCATTTTAATAGAAAATTAAAAAAAATATTTGAAAGTTTTCAAAATTTCCGGCTAAAACTATCATAGAAAAGATTATAGAAAAATATAAAACGGAATTATCCGATCGGAATAAGTAGTATGAGAAAATGATCTAAAATTACTCGTTACATTAGATATAAGTAATTCATATTTTACTCAGTTTCTTGACTGTAAATTACATTGAATATTTTATTTTTATTTATTAAAAACTAGCCGCGTACCGCGGCTACGCTTGCTATACTCACGTTGTTCCATCGCCCCCTGTTACCTCCGTCTCTCCCGTTGAGCGGTGACTCTACTCACGCAAATGCTAGTGTTATGGCCGACCAAAAAACTGTTTCATTTTTATATATTAGATAGCCGCGTACCGCGGCTACGCTCGCTACGCTCACGTTGTTCCATCGCCTCTGTTACTCCCGTTTATCCATTGGTCCTGATTCTCCCGTTTCGAATACAGTTATTCAGCTCAAGAAACTGGAGACATTAAAGCCATTTTTCATTTTTCATTTTTCATTTTTCACTTTTTACTTTTAATTTTTCATTTTTTACTTTTAATTTTTAATTTTTTATTTTTCTTTTTAATTTTTCTTTTTTCTCTTTTCATTTTTCTTTTTTAATTTTTTTTTTCTCCACCCCCCATCGACCATGCCCCATCCACCATCCTCCATCCACCATCCTCCATCCTCCATCCACCATTCTCCATCCACCATCCTCCATCCACCATCCTCCATCCACCATCCTCCATCCACCATCCTCCATTCATCCTCCATTCTCTATACACCATCCTCCATACTTCATCCACTCAAATGTTGAAATAACTCGCGAACCACCAATTTCGGAAATATATAATTATGTTCGCGACCTGTCCGGTAGTCTCGAGAATGTCCATGCAAAATTTGGAAGGAGGCGGTTCTCAGGTGTAGATTTTAATCGTAATAAACAAAAAAACTGACTTTATTTTATATATTAGATAAAGCTTATAATCTGATTTCTTTTCGCTTAAATGAATACAACATATTGCCTTTTATTATTCTATAGAAATTTCCAGAGATATTTTCTAAGAGGATTTCTAGGGTTTGATGAGATATGGTTTTTTCTTTCACAGTGTTTTTATATAATCGCCTACAAACCTACTTATTTCATGATTTTTTGATATTCAGACCTAAAGGGTATGTGGGGTTGGTATAGGTTTCACAGTTATACCCATTCCTTAGGTCTGATGAGATATGTATACAATTGGTTATTACTTCTACAAGCATTTTCAAAAAATGCTAATTTCCCGATTTGTCGAAATTCAGGGGGTTGCTTCCATTTTCACAAAAAACAACTGATATTATATTCCGACTTTGACCGTGTTATACCTACTATACCATATGTGGCAGTGGTGTAAACATTCTAACGCGTATGCAACCCCTTTTTAACCTCTTCCCGAGCTTCAACTCGTCGGCAGATTTTTTAATTAAAGATGTTTATTATAATTTTCATAACGGATTTTCCAACGAGATTAAATTTCCCATAAAAATCTTTTGATGATAACCGAAATCTACCTAATCTTTGTATAATGGAAGAGAAATTATAAGAGAGATCATACCATATTCGGAAGATACGTTTTCAGGTAATTTAACTTGACAACTTCAAAGACACGGTGGTTTGAAGAAATGAATTTTAAATTATATTCGTGATAAAGCTCCTTGCTTAAGTTTGAGGATGGCATGATTTATTTCTTTAAGAAGTAAGTATGTGTTTAAAATTAGAAAATTATTTTTAGGATCTATAATCATCAGTAAGGGTGTATACGTGGTTTTGTTGAACGTTAAGAAGGAAGGAATAGAAGAACACAGTAATACATACCTGTAATTAAGAAAAAGGTAACATATTACCATGTCATTTGCTATAATTGTTGAGACGTCTTTGATGGATTATTTCAACTTGAATAAATCGAATGATGTGAAAGGTTCGTGGAAACCGATTTCACTGGTGATGAATTTGCCAAGAGTGACTTACTTGCTGAATTTCGCACTGAATTTCCCTCTACAAAAACAAAATTACACTCTCTTTCTGGTTTATTCTATTTGGAGACTATATCCTGAATCGAAATGAAATCTGAAGAGTATAAACAATTTTAAATTTTATCCAGTTCAATGGACCGGAAAGGCGGACGAAAAAAAGTTGTAAATTTGATTTTTTTTTTTAATTTTTTAGTACATACCTACCTACTCTGTATAATTAAATAATTGTGGTAAAAATCGACAAAACAGGGTGCTATTGGAATTAAATTTTTAAAACTTGGAAGTAAATTGAAAGACTTCCGCATCCATTTCACGTCTTGTTAACCGTTTTTATCATGTTATTGATTTTGACATGAGCGCGACACAGCTGAAGTCAGCTTTGAATAAAATAATTAAATATCCAATGTAGTTTGTTCGAATTATTTATCGCTTTTTGTTATAATTACTGTAAGTAATCAGCGCTTTGATGAAACTGAAATAAATAAAAAAAAAAAAAAAAAATAAAAAAAAAAATTAAAGGGTATAACCCCGAACTATTTTCCCGTTGACATCACTCTCACTCCTACTTCAAAATTTAATCAGGAAACACTATCAAAAATTGTAAAAAAAATTGTAAGAAAAAAGCTGTAGTATTTCATACTTTAGTATGCAGTTTGAAAAAAATTGTTATAAAAAATTGTTCAACAAAAAAATCAAAACAACGTCTCGTCAATTTATAGAGAATACTAGACGCGTACCGCGGCTACGCTCACTGTGTTCCCTCGCTCCTGTCACTCCCGTCTCATCCGTTAATCCTTTAGTCCTGTTTCTCCATCCCCTATCCCCCATCCTCCAACTTTCATTTTCCATCCTCTATTCACCATCCTCCATCCTCCATCCAATATCCTCCAGCCTCCATCCTCCATCCTTTATCCAACATCTTCCTTCCTCCATCCTCTATCCATCATCTAACATCCTCCATCTATAATCCTCCATCCTCAATCATACATCCACCATCCTCCATTCTCTATTCACCATCCTCTATCCCCCAACATCTATCTACCATCCACCATCCTTCATCCTTTATTCATCATCTAACATTCTCCATCTACAACCCCCATCCCCCATTCACTATCCTCCATCCTACATACTTCATCCACTATCCTCTATCCACCATTCATAGTCTAACTTTACCATTTAGTACCTAATAGGAACGCGTAACTAGTACACCGAAAACGAACAAACTGCCGCTAAATCATATGAAAAACACTCAAATGTTGAAATAACTCACCAACTGTTAAATGAGTATGCTAACGCAGATACCATCGCTGGCGTACCCTTAACAAATTACCAAAACTTCATCGCAATCGTATGCAGAGAGTTCCTAATGAAACATCCTATATAAAACGGTTTAAGAGGTACTCATATGCAACAGCGGCCCTTTGTAAAACCGCGGTTTTGTGTCACTCTGAGCAGAGATCTTGAAAAATCATCTAAACCAATGACATGAAAATTACAAAAAGTTTTATTCAAAAAATTTACTATCTCGGTATTGATACCGATTGTGACTGCTTAGACCGCTGCTATCATAATCGATCAAGAAGTTCAGCAAGAAGTCGCACTATTTCCCATCTAAAATATTCAAAATATTCAAGTAAACATAACTCGTGCCTATATCCGGCTAACCTTACGCAGTTATGAAAATATATTTTCATAAATTTAAGGTTGTCACGACGTCGGTGCGACGTCTTAGATATACCTACAGTCGGAACTAAGTTATATTATAACAGAATATTAAATTTATGGGGATTCATAAATATAATTAGAATAACGTTTTTTTTTAGTAATTTGTCATAAATTAACTTAATAGTTGATGAAATTAACGTAGTGCGGACTTACGTCAAGGTATCATCTTTAGAGTGACTGTTAAAGAAATCTTATATGATTTTTAATAATTTAATTTTTATTTTATGTATTGCACATTTGTTATTTATTTATTGAAAAGAAAATAAATAATACTTAATATTATATAATATATACTTTTCTGTTGGCTTTTTGATTGCACGAGACAAGAGCAACACAACTTTTTGGCTATAGATACGACTATAATGTTATTTTGGCGACTTTCTGGTCATGAATATAGCTTTGTAATATGTCAACAAGTTATTTAAATCGGCTTTGTGTTTCGAATATGACTCGAAAGCTATTTAAGAAAATTTATGACTAAAAAGTTTTTTTTGGCGAACCTTTTGGTCCTATTGACATATATACCATGTGTTCTGGTGGCAAATTTCGAAACTATATATGCTACACAGAAAGTGTCAGTTGCATGTTATTTTCAGACAAAATTGAGATTGAGCTCAAATAAGAGGGTCATACTACAAAATATTACTTCAAGTGAACTTAAATTATTGTTATAATTGAGTAAGAAGGACATATGTATCATAACATATCAAAAACAAAAAAGAAATCAATTTAAAGTGCTAAAATAAAAGAAAAAAGTATTGAAAAAAACGGTCTACGCTCTTTTCAAATAATTTAATAATTATTTTCCTAGAATATTAAACATTTGAGAAGTTATTTCGAAGTTTAAATCTCCCATTCATATGGAAAAATTGTTTATTTTCTGACTTCGTTGTGCGAGAATGAGCCCATGATTTTCGAAATGTAGAACCGGAAATGAGCACCTTATTATCAACCAAACCGATCGCCATCAATCTTTATCACGTCTTTCATAATGAAATTAAGAGAGAATCGAAAATTCACCGAGCTCCGAATCGTAAAAATACACACGAACCGCCCTACAACAGTCAGCTGACGAAAATGTGTATAGCATATCTGATAGTTTTTTTTCCCACCAGGTGGAGATTTCCAACTTTACCATTCGTCAATTATACAAGAAATGTATTCTTAGATTTTAAATTTAAGAAAATGACTTCTAAAGTATCTGTTCACAAGTATGCTATAAATTTTAATAGAATATTCATTATCGGAGATATCTTATAATTGCTCAGAACATTTTAACAGGATTATTGCTGTAATATCTCTTCATTAACTTTCGAATTAAATCGAAATATTTTTGAAAGCTATTGTGCTTACGGAACGTTTTCTGAAACCCACACCAACCCTTTCATAAATTCACATTTTAGAAGTTGTATATCTATAAAGTTTCAGGTCCTTAGCGTCTCCAAATTTCGCTTTAATCAAACTTCCTAGCACTTCCATAGTGAACCACCCTCGTCACCTTCTGAGAAAATTCCAAGTTCATTTCTCTGGGGGTCGTTGAGTTATGATACGTTAAACACGTTTGTGTAAGTTCACTGTATAAGTGAACGTATGTAACCTTTTTATAGTCACTTACTCTTAAAATAAATAAAAACTTTTGAGGGTGGCAACAATTTTTTTTTTGTTCATATTTCAATTAGAAAACTTCAGTTATTATTAAAAATGAATATAGTAAAATTTGAATAGAAGAGACCATCATGGGCTATTGGTCGGTGAATATAATATCTACTTCTTACAATTTCTTTAATTCCATAATTTAAATAAATTTAAAGGCTGTTATAATTTTTAAGACTGAATAAGCTAGAAGTCTCGGACAATAATAATTTTAGTTGGAATTAAATATTTCATGTGATATATCTTAAGATTAACTGTTTCGTGATTGTAGCATCTATTTTTTTTCCAATCTTTATTTTTTGGGTACCAACCTAACGTAAATTATTCTCAACCAGAAAAATTAAAAGTTTTAAATATAAATGCAAAAATAATAATTATGGTTCATGTATTTTAATTCAGAATTCATTTATGTTTTAAATTTTTTGGTAAATGATATGCAATTAGTTACACACTAAGTATAAGAATACAAACATGTTTGCCCGTATGAAACATGCAGACTCCGCTATAAACTCATTACTTTAAGCATAATACCAGGCAGCATGTAAGGTTAGCAACATTATCCTTTTAATTGCATATGAAACGCCTGCTTTGTATGCTTCAATGTGTTCTTTCTAGGTTCGTTGCTATACCTTTCGCCGAAAATATATTATAAAATAATTAACGTGTATGATTACGTCCTACTACACTTCTTCCAAAGTGGTAGAAGTATGTGTAAAAAAATTCATTAAAGAATTATAGAGTCACTTAGTTCATAAAAGTACTAACAAAATCTAAACCTAATCCAACTTAAAAGGTTTAAAAAGCTCGGTTTTAAAACTTTTTTTTTTTTTTTTAAGGATACTGAACTGGACTTAGGTGGTTAGCCTTTAATACACTATAGTGTACAATTCAGTCAGCTTAGGGATGGGAGGTCAGAAATCGGGCCGGGTATGGCAGTGTACTAGTTGGTGTTAATAATAGAACAAGCTAATGGAAACTGCGCTATATTTATCGTTAAGGATATTCGAATATTACCCAAACAGATACAATATTTTATCGGGTAAATTACAATATAAGTATAATGATACACGCAGTTTTACACTTTACATGTTTAATGCGAAAGAACAACAAATTGAACTTTGTGTTTAATTTAAATTTTTACATATAGGTATCTAACAATACCATATACAGGGATAATTGATTAATTACATATATTTGAAGTTTTTCGAATTTTTCGTTGACATAATATAAAAAATTTGCCAGTTGCGCCCAAACTGGGCGCAACTTTATTATTTTTCCTGTAGAAGTTCGGAACGCGTTCAATTCAGAGATGCAGTCTAGGTCTGATGTCAAAGTCTTGCTTGTTGATTGGACAGCCTTCGCCTTCCTTGGTGCCGATTCTTCTCTGTTAGTCTATTATTTTGACTGTTCCTTCGTCTCAGATGTGGGGTGATGGACCCATGGTTCATCCAAGATTATGGATTGACGCAAAAACTAGGTTTTTGCTGTAAAACATTACCAAACACTTGATTGAAACATCCTCACGCCGAAGTTTAGTTCCATTTTGAGTAACCGTGGCAGCCATATTCCATGCTCAAATTTTCAGTCGATATGATATGTATTAGACTTTTTGAAATGCTTATTATGTCTGCTAGCTTGAGCACTTTCAGTCGACAATCGACCAATACAATTTTGTGGATTTTCTTCACCATTTATATCGTGATCACCTTCTTCGGTCGACCACTCGCTTAAACTCCGCCCCAAAATTTTGTATTATGTATTGCAAACGTCAAGGAGCAGACTTCCCCAAAGTAGAATCTTGTTCGCCTTTGGAATAGGTTGGACTGAATCCATTCAAATGAAAGTTTTGTATCACATAACGATGACCAATTTTTTTTTTCTTTATTGACGACTGCCAAATAAGAACTAAACAACGTAGCGTCTTCAAACTATAAACTTAAGCCTTATAGGGTAGTGGTTTTTCTACGTATTTCTAGGACAACCCTCGTATCACTGATTTATTAAAATGCAAAAAAAAACCATTTCGGACGAAGCACATAAAAATCAAAAGACCTACTTTAGGTCGACCTCCGACCAGACATTAGGTCAGGTCGCTTATGAAGTGTTTGCAGCAGGCGTCCTGAATAATTAGGTATAGGCCGTGACCTACATGGTGGGTGTAAACCGGGTCAAAGCCTAATGGCATTATTAAATCTGATTATCATTGACCATTTATTATTTGTACTTGACAGCCGGCTCTCGTGATTGGATCATGTGCTTTAAATTTTAAACTTTAATATAAAAAAAAAATAAAAATATTTTTACTAAAAAGATTTCAGCTCCAATCTTATTCTCTGGCTCACCAGCTTTTTCCACCCACATCTTAGTCAGTAAACGAGACTTTTCCAGATTTTTTCTCAAGGAATCTTTGTGAAATTTATGTCACTTGATGCCAATTTCGTTAGAAAGATCTCAGCCAAGGAACTTTTTTAACGGCAGTTCTTATTGCTGGGCTCACGAAAAATAAGACCCAGTTCTTGACCGACTGGGCAAAGAAGGCAAATCGTTAAATTTTAGCTCCTTATAGACATCTTGCGATGATTGCATACTTAAAAAGTACCACGATATAATATAATAATACTATTCGTTATTTATTATACTACGTTCTTGCAGTTGTTCGTCAAGTATGTATAGGCTACACGATGTGATTAGCGGTTTATGCCTCCCATATTCCATTAACTCGCCTTTAAGAGGATAATTTGAAGATAATGACTGACGCAATTTGCATGAATGATAGTTTCCATAGGGATTTGCAAATACACACCTTTGGACTTTTTCGTGGAATACACACGGTACACCAAACACGTAACCAAACTCAACTACTTAATGGCTAAATCGTAGATACACTAAAAATTTTGGGTAGCTGAAAGCCCATGGCCACCTTGGCTCGGTTTCACATCCTCTAGTTCCTGGTTTGACTATGGCGAAAGCTTTCATTTTCCTGATGGCAAAAAGCGTGCTATTCAGTTTCTGTAGTATTTCTGGAAAAATACTGGTGTCTTCATTCAGTGTTTGAAAGACCTTCAAGGAAAGCAGCTCCCTTAGAGCTAGATACCGGTGTAGCTTAGATCCTTATTTTATTAGACGCGAACACGCTGTTTCGAATTGTCCAGTGTTGGTATTGGTATAAAGTGAACTAGAGTGAGTCAGACCAATTAGATTTAAACCATAGTCCGTAGTGTTTCCTGTGTGCGCCTGTGATCTGATAAGGAGAAAACTCGAATCCTGAACGCGATTTAGTCATAGGGTCTGCTTTCTGATTCGCTGAATTCGAAAACATTTTACGAATTTTATCATGAATCATTGCGAAATGGTGTAGTTTAATTAAATTGAAAAGTCGTAAAGTTTTTATTTGATTTCGACTTCGAGGAAGTACAGGAATATAGCAAATAGTTTCAAATACTAAGTGCAGGTATTGGTGTTGAATGAAATTGTGCCTTCGCTAAAAAAAAAACCTATGCTGTGAAAGTGTTTGCAATATTGATTAGTACTATAAGAAAGTTGATGGGCAATTACTTTAATTCGAAATAGTTGAAGTTAATTAATGGTGCCATGTGCTACGATCTATCGTTGATTTTATAGTCTTTGTGTTAACGACATCATTTAGTTAGTAAGTAATTTTTTTTCTGTAATAAATAGGAGAATATTTCTTATCTTTTTTTTACATTACGTACATATGTTGTTTGCTTAACACCTGTTATTAAAATACCACATGTGAACATTTTCTATAGTGCAAAGATTACCTGGTACAAATAAAACCCATCACCGAATTTGGGAACTTGTAACAAAAGCAAAGCTCTCTGATAGATAACAATCATTCTAAAGCATATCTATAACTGCGTGTATATTTGGCCAGGAGAGATTTTGATTAATTTCTTTATACTAATACCGGGTTTTATAAAGTGTAATAAAGCTGTTGAGGTTTATCTACGTTCTCGCCAACTTCAAGTAGGTATATTTCAAGGGAGCTCCTAAATATAAACTTCAGGCTTCGAGTATATGGGAGGGTACTTAAAATCACATTTGGGACTAAAAATCAATTATTTTATGTTAATCTTAAGTGAAATTAATACAAATCGAAAATCTTTTTATACATGGTTCTGTGAGTTATTTTCAGTTCTATGATTTCAAGTAGTTTCTATTCGTAGTTTGTATAACTCACCCAGTACCGACGTCAACTCAACGACACGCAACTAACATTTTTGGGTTTTTCATTTCTTCTTTTATAAATGTTAAGTTATGAAAACGTCGGTATGACTTTCGTAAATTTTAACTTTATTAGTATGTAGGTATTGTAATCGACTTGAAATTTCCAAAAAAAAAACTACACTGAAATTTTGAATTTACACGTTTTATGATTACAGTGCAAACCGCTTATAAAGTGCACTTTTATAACGTACTTTCGGTTATGACTAACCTCTTTTCAATCCCCATTCATAAATGTGAAAGGTTCTTGTGTTGGTTATAACGTACTATCGGTTATAAACGTTCTACTTTTGTCGTCCCCTCAAGGTACGTTATAATCGGGTTGCACTGTAGTATACTTAAAAAAAGACAACAAAAAGACATACTGCAGTTACTTTCGGCTGTTAGCCAATTGTATGATACTCTAGATGAAATACTGAACTCCGATTTATATTGGAGTTTGGGATAAAATAAAATTACGTGGGTGTGTGTTTTATGTCCTCCATTAAGGACTCCAATTTGATTGCTGCACAAAACTAAAAAAAATATTCAATGTTTGATTTCATGACTTGAACTGGGTCAGTCACCGAAAAAAAGTTTTCGTTTTGAATTACTTTTACATAGGAAGTCCAGGAAGGGCTCACTTGATATCTTTCGCCATTTGCTTGGAACCATTTAAAATTAATGTGTACAAAATTTTAAATTCCTAGCTTCAAGCGTTCAAAAGTTATTGTAAAATATTGTTGAACACGTGTTTTGTACGGAACTAGGACTAAAAGGATTCCGCTGAACAAATTCTTAATTCATAGCTATACGGGTAGTTGAGTTAAAGGGAGTTCCGTTTAGTGGAGACATTTTGACAGGATATTTGTATGGCAGCTACACGATGGACCTAATCAATCCTATTATACTTCATAATGATGCATATAAGTATGTAGCTCGAAGTATTGGAAAATCAACATACATATAAAAAATGTGAATGTCATAGCATAAACTCTTCTAAAGTGTTCTAGAATACGCATTTTAAGGACATTCTGTATGACAGCTACCCGAAGGAGTAGGACGATTTTGCCGGTTAACTTAAATTCAGCCAAACATCTGTATTGAAAATTTAAAGATCCCGGGTCAAAGCGTTCTTCAGCAATAGTACTAACAATCGGACGGACGTCAAACTGATTTTGAGCTTTTAGTTCCAAATAAACAAAAAGTAATATATAACTTTTATTCGACCGATGCTTGGTTCTAGCTTCTAGGCGCAACAAAATTTTAGGATGGATTTACGCTTATAATACTCTCAGATTCCATCTAGAACATAAAAAGTCCGACGCAGTACACTGCCCGCGAGCCGTATACAAAAGTGTTTGGAGACGGGTAGCTTACAAGTTAGTTAACTCAAAAACCACTAATGCTAGAAGGCTGAAACTTGGTAATTATGTAGAAATGTGATACGGACGCATTTATAAAAAAAACAATGCGTCCGAAACGCTCTATACCTCAGCTCGAATCACAACGGTTGTTGTCAGAAGTTTGAAGCCGGGTGGTTGTCTAAAGGGATGTTAGTAGCCAAGACAAAGCCTAAAATTGGAAGGATGGGAGGTGGAGTGTGGGTACGTGGGTAAGCAATTTTGGAACATATACATCTTCGGAACTAGAACATAAAATTTGGATTTTGTACATTAAAAGTTGAGTCTTTTTATACTCTAGATGAACATATAGGCCGCTACTCACAGTCGTCATAAAGTAGGCTTTAAGTTAGAGCTGACTTTAGTGTTATATAAATTATACGACACTAAAGTCAGCTTTAACTCAAAGCCAACTTTATGACGACTGTGAATAGCGGCCATAGAGTATTATAAGTTTAATCCAGCCCGAAAAGTTTGTAACGCATAGAACCGAGCTTCGGACGAAAAAAAGTTATAAATTATTTTGTGTTTATTTTTGGCCAAAACCCCCAAATCCGTTTGCTGTCCTTCCGTCCGTCCGTCCGTTAGCACGATAACTCAAGAACGCGTTGACCTAGGAAGTTGAAATTTTGTCACAACTTGTAAAATAGAAAAAGTAAGGCTAAGTTCGTTAATGGGCGATATCCTTCCACTCCTTCGGGTACCTCCCATACAAGAGTCCTTAAAGCAAGTTTTCACAATTATTGCTCGAATGCTTCAAGTTCGGAACTTGAAATTTTGCATACTTAAGGTTTACAATGTTTGAATCGAAAGTTCCGAATATGATGCAAATCGAATAAGTCCTTCGTGTAGCAGCCTAAAAAAGTCCTTCAAAAATGTATGCATGTTACTGAATTCACTATAACTCCAGAACGAGTTAAAGCAGGAATTTAAAATTTTACAGGAATTAGTTTTATACCAAAACCAAAACGGAGTTCATTAATTAGCGCCATCTGTTGACTCCTTCGGGTAGCTGTCATGCAAAAGTCCTTAATAAACATGTTCACCAATATTGAACGATAACTTTAGAACACTTTAAGTTACGACTTTGAAATTTTATACACATTAATTTTATAATAGTCGCAGCTGAAACTATAAATATGAAAAATATCCCATAAGAGCTTCACTCCACTGACACCGGAAAGAACAACCAACTCTTAACATCCCATAAGTCTTTCATGTAGTTGCCATACAAAAATTCTGTAAAATGTCCTAACTTAAAAACATACATTTTAATGTTGTAAGAATTGTACGAGGCGTCGAAAATACTTTTGCCGGTTCGGGTATAGATGGTGGAATGGAAAAAATTCTGATTTTTATTTCTCGAATACTGCAAGTGAAAGAAAGAAATGATGACAGAAAGCTAAGGTAAAAATACTTATAAGGAGTTATAGTGCACATTTTCACGAATTTCCTTATATCTTTCAGGAATATCCGGTTGTCAAATTTATATTGCTTCTGCGAGATATTTATATAAGCGCCTTGAAACATGTGTCAACATTTTTCGATATAAAAATCGGAACGCGTAAGCTGGTTGTGTATGTACATTTTCACGAATCCCGATATATTTCTTAGGTCAAATGAGATATCGAATCCGTTATCTTTCCGAAGGCTTTAAACGTAGTCATAAAAAAATCAATTTAAGAATTTTTCAACATTCAACCCTGTAGTGAGTGTAAAGCATTGTTCAAGTTTCCACTAATTTTGACAAATCTCGTAGATCTAGTTAGATCGAATTAGTTTTTATTACGGTGGTCTGATGAGATATCGAATTTTTATTACTTTAACTTTTTAAATTTTTTCGTCTAAAAATTGGTTTAAGATTTTTTTGAATTCAACTCCTAAAGGGCTTTGTTGATAATTCACCGCCCATGTTCTTAATGAAATTGAAAAAACAAACAAGTTAATAAATTAACAGTCTAGTCACAATTTTAATTTATGTAAAGCTATAGGGAAAATATCCTTCACTGTGAACAATGGAAACTGAGAATTGAGAAATGAAGGGAAAATCAGATCTTCTGCAGTATAGTTCAAGTTACTATGTATATTAAAATTTGTTATAAACATGACATTGAACAGAATCAGTTGTAGTATATGTTCAGGGGCAATCTGCTTCCTAAATATCAACGCTTAGTGATAACAAGACCGAGAAAATGTAAGATTTGCCAGCAAAAGGTATGAAACTTAAAAGTGTGACTAAATATAAATTTCTGCGATATCTTGGTTACACTTAATAGTTATTTTTGTTGAAATATTACTTCAGAATTTTCCGGTTGACTATTTACTCATATTTATACATTCGATTGTTATTTGCACGATTTTCTTACATTTTCATTTTTATAATTGTGGCTTTAATTCACAAATAATCTAGAAATTGTTTCAATAAACCATAAATTGGGTATGTAATTGCCAGATGTACTTATATACCTATTTTGATTTATTATCCTTTAGTCGAGACATCAAGTAATGGCTCAATTGTTGACAGATAATATACGAAAACCAATTAATTTCAAATCGGCTTTCAACAGTGAAATTATTGCTAGGGTTTTTTTTATTTTTTTTGTCCTATAAATAGAGCCGTTGAGTAATTAGTTCAAAAGTTTAGTGTTCAAGACATTATAGCGTGAGATGAGTTTCTTCACTTTTAGTGACGACCATGAAAATACGAAAATCCGGATACCACATACCAAAATTGTTTTTTTTTTAATTACAAACAGTGTTCTGACAGTATATATTTTTGTTAAAATTTATTATTAATCTTAATCCGTTATTATAATACTTTATTATTTTAAAATAAAAATATTGTGATTGATCTAACAACAAAATATGTTAGTCTGAAAATTATTTTTAAGTTTAACCGCCGCGTCTTTCATAAGTTTTGAGACTTGTAGGTCATGAACGCTTTGGCGAACGGGTATTTAAACATTTTTAAGGGGTATCGAAACAAATTTAAAGGTTATGGTATGGAAACCGCGAACCGCAAAGTATGGCTAAGATTTGGAAAGATCTAGAATGATGGCATATTTTAAAATTTTAAATAGGGGAAGTATGTTTCGAGGGTTGGTGTTTGCTTTCCGAGCTCAGGAACGTCTTTAGAGTTTGGACTTGATGGGACCAGATGTGTACACGTAGATGTAGGTGATAGAAATTAAGTAAAAAAAATCTGCCAACAGTCTGGTCGCAACTTTATTATTTTTCCGGCAGAAGTTTGGAAGGTGTTCAATTCGAAGATGCGGTGTATGTTACTATGTGACTGAAAACCTAACAAAAAGTTCGGGAAGCGGTTAGAATATGGTGTAAAATATGAATTATATAATTGGGTCATATTCCGGGATGCGGTCTAGAGGTTGAAAAAGACAAAACTTAACAATAGGTGATTATTAAACAAGCCTGTGGAAGTGAAAAGATATTCTTTATCTCATCAGACCTGAAAGGTATGGTGGAATTCATGAAAAAGTATACAACCACTTTACACCCTCTTAGGGGTCGAATTTCGAAAAATCTTGAAAACATTTTCTAGGTATTCATATGAAGAATCCGTAGAATAAAAATGAATTCAATGTTTGAAAAAACCTTGTAGATGTGACGAAAATCGTGAAAATATATGCATTTTATGTTTACTGATATTTTTTTTTGCCCCCCCCCCCTTCTGAACGCCAATGAATATTCAATTTTTTTTTTCTCAGAATCACTTCTCTAGTTGATTTACATATACGTACCGAGTTTCAACTTTCTAGCATAAGCCGTTCTGAAGTTAGGAAAAACACAACCCACCCTCGTACCATGCTACCCCTACAAAAAAAAAAAAAATTTTCCACCATGCCACTATTATAGTTCTATCTAAATACGAAGCTTAAGGCTTTATATCATTACAGGTTCTTCAGATATATGCATCCGAGTTTTTTCCTTCTCACCCTTCCCCACCCTCACCCTCTACACCCACACCTTCAATTTTTTTTCCTCTACTAGGGTTCTATTGGGCCTACTTTCGGTAAAAATTTGAAGCATCTACCTTACACTCTTATTGAGATATGAAAAGTGATAGTTTTGAAAAATTCTTATCCCCCCATTTCTATGCTCCCCCGCCCCGTTCAAAGATTTTACTTTGAGCAATCTTTATTTATCAAGCTTTATACCCAAACCAAATTTTGTCTTTTTGGTGCAATTGGTTTGTGAGATATCGTAATCTTAAGTATTTCAACCCCCACCCCCGTACGCCACCACCCCCACCAAAAAATTTTGTTTCAATCTACTCTCTTAGTATAACTTCAGATATTTGTTAATTTTTTATTGCCTGCCGTTAACGGTTTAAGAGATATGGATTTTAGAATGTGACGATCTCGGCATTTTTGCGTTTCGGACGCATTATTTCCCCCTCCACTCCCACACCCCTTCTCCCATATCATCAATTTTTTTGCAAATGGGTCTACTATCAAAGCTTTATAGAAATTCCAGGTTTCAGCCTCCTACCATGAGTGGTTGCTGAAACGCTTCCCCTACCTTCCCCCTCACCCCTCAAAAAAATCTCACTTTAAGGGGTGTACCATGTCTATTCTGAAAAAAAAATTTAATTTAATAGCTCATGGAGTTGGCAACTATAATTCCTCAAATGAGTTTGCGTACGGCGGACGGCGGACGGCGCACAGACGGACTGAAATTTTTTTTGCTTTTTTGGCGTTTATTAGTCATAAAACGTGTAAAAAAAAATTTCAGGGTAGCATATTTTTTTTTTTTAAGAATCGATAACAATATTTTATTATTAAAATAATAAGGTAATAATATATGAGGTTGCGTACGTAGGTCAGTGGAAATGGGTTGGATGTATATTTTGACGAATTTTCTCATATTTCTTTTATGTTCATTTTTACATTTTTTAAAAATTGTCAATAAAAGAACTCGGTAGTTTTGGATTTCGACAAATTTATAACTTCAAGATGAAAATCTAGGAATCAAAATCAAGAGGTCATGATAGTTTCATCGCCACTTTATTATTATTTATATTTATTAATTTTTTAATCAGCAAATGAGCGGAGGAAAATATATGAAACTAATGAACAATTCGAACTTTTAAAACACGAATTACGTAATTGAGTCATACTTCGGGGACGTGGTAAAAGTTGGAATTAATTTTATCACTAGAATTACTCCATGTACAACTTCCAACATTTATTAGTGGTTCAGAAACATTGAAATCAATAAGCTGCCAATAGAAGTAAGAAATATGTCAAAAATATCGATATATACATAGTCATACGAAACATGTATTGTGAAATGCAGTGTGGATGTCTCGAATTTTGCCATACCTACGTCGAAACGTACATATGTATATAGCTCCCTTACACTCCCTTCGTAGTTCCTCCTGGTATCCCTTTTAGATGACTACATAAAAATCCCACAGATATACAAATCTATTTTCTACATCATAAGATCTAAGAGGATTTACGAAATTTGTGAAAATGTATACAGTCCTATTACAACCACTTGAGGGTTGAATTTCGAAAAACTGAAAAACAAATTTTTAGATGGTTTTACCTTTTATCATGATGACATCTCATCAGACCTAAGAGATGTTGAAAAATTTATTAGAATATATGCAACCTCTTAACACCCCTGGGGGATTGAGTTTCGACAACTCGTGAACCAATATTTAGGCGTTTACATGAAATGCTCGTAGCATTAAAACACTTTTTTATATTTCATTAATTCTTTATTCCCAATTTTCCCTTTCTCGTCAATTTTAAGTATGAATTAAAAGGAAAATCCATTTTAATTTACAAATCAAATTAGTCACAGCTGCTGGAGTACACTCGATCTCTGAAATTATATGTATAACATATCAAACTATAACTTTTTCATTTTTCATTTTTCCTTTTTCATTTCTCATTTCTCATTTTTCCTTTTTCCTTTTTTTTTTTCTTTTTCATTTTTCTCTATCCCCCCTCTACCATCCTCCATCCACCATCCTCCATTCATCCTCTACTCTATATCTACCATCCTCAATACTTCATCCATTCAAATGTTGAAATAACTCGCGAACCAGCAACTCCGGGAATATATAATTATGTTCTCGACCTGTCCAGTTGTCTCGAGAAGGTCCATGCAAAATTTGGGAGGGAACGGTTCACATGTGTTGATTTTAATCGCGCTCGACCAAAAAACTGACTTATTTTTATATATTAGATTATTAAACCTAAGATATATGAAGAAAATTGCGAAAACGCATACACCCAATTGCTGAATATTCATTAATCCTAAATCCTAAATCTCAGAAGTACCTACATTGGTATTCAGAAAACATATGCAACTCCTTTACACCTTATAAGAGGGGTATTTGGAGTGACCACGAAATAGAAATTGCTTTGTATCATGAAATCCCCGTAGAATTTATATTTTCAACTGTTTATTTTAAAAGTCTGACGTAGGAATTACTAATTTTATATGTTATAAGACCGAAGGATATGGCGGAATTTGTGAAAACGTATTAAACCTCGTCATACTCCCTAAATCTATAAAAAAAAATCCTGGAAAAGCATTCTAGGCATTTATCTGAAAGATCCATAGAAGTTGAATTAATTCAATATTTAAAAAAAACCTAAGATATTTGATGAAATTCGTTAAAATATGTGTACCGTACTTACACTCAATGGTTTTTTCGGCATTCTCCCTACTCCAATGGATATACGTAGGCTGCTTTTTATGTTTCGGGATTTGGCAACCCTGGTGGTGCAATCTGGTAACTGACAGCTCTATCGTAAAGTTGGACATTTATGAGGTTATACGTACTCAGAACGTTTTGACATACGAGCGCTATTTGTGTTGTTTGCAGCAAGTTAAAAGATTTATCTCAGCTTAAAAATGGAATTAAATCGTGAACATTTTCGTGCGATTATTTTTTACAACTTTTGACGTGGATTAACTCAGCAACAGTGTATAGATGAACTTAATTCAATTTTGGGCGATGAAGCTCCTTCAAGGACCAGTGTTTATCGATGAAATGGTGAATTCAATCGTGGTCGTAGTTCACTTCAAGACGAATTTCGTGAAGGTCGTCCAAAATCAGTTGTTGTTCCGGAAACCATTGATGCTGTGCGCAAACTGATATTGGAAGATCGTCATTTGACCTATCGTGAGTTGAGACAACCTTAGGCATTAGTGGGACCAGCATGCATTCAATATTGCATGATCATTTGATTGTCAAAAAAATTTGTTCGCGTTGGATCCCGCATAATTTGACAAAAGCTCAAAAAGATGCTCGTGTCAATTGGTCCAAAGAAATGCTCAAAAACATCGATTTGATGAATCATCCACCGTATAGTCCTGACTTGGCACCGAATGACTTCTTTTTATTCCCGTACGTAAAAAACAAACTGAGAGGTCAACGTTTTTCGACACCTGAAGAAGCGGTTGCCGCATTCAGAATGTATGTTTTGGAGATACCTCAATCAGAGTGGCAAAAGTGCTTCGACAATTGGTTCAAACGCGATTTTCATGGGGAATATTTTGAAAAACAATAAAGTGGTTTTCGATGATTAATATTTGTTTTTCTTCTCTAATCCCGAAATATAAAAGGCAACCTACGTATGTAGTCTTTTTTTTTATCTTATTATAATACTTAGTAGATAGTTTCAAGCGACCGTTTTAGAGATAAGAAACTGCATCCTCTCCCTCAATAGCATACTACTCCGATTAAATATTTTTAATACTTAATTTATTAATTTAATAATTAATTTATGTTAAATGTTTTCTTTGTCCAGTAGAAAGCATAAGCATGTATATATTGTAGAATTAAATAAGAGTTATTATAATATTCATTTAAGATAAACGTTATGTTTTTGTTACGTCACATCTTTGAGATTCCTTTTATCCCAACAACCCGTCTCATCCTTTTTGCGACCTGCCCCAAAGTTTGCTATTGGTAATTCGTCCATTCGCCAAATAACCGGTAAGATCGTGTTTTACGTAAGGTCATTATTCGGGAATCCGCAAGGAGATGACTTTAAAATTACCTATCTGATTTGGAACTTGTGTTCACTTACTCGTAGGAGTCTGGACTAGAGACGCTCGTTAGACCTTCGGTATTTTTTCACGGTTCTGGAGAATTTAGCATATCACCATTCGAGTGTGGCCGATAGACTTACCGGGAACAAAACCGCAAACTGTCGTCAAGGAATGTCTCCATTGCATCGGGATATTGGGATAATCTGGTTCTGGCCAGACGTTATGACCATAATGAGTACTTTTAGAGTTATGACTCGCCAGTTCAAAATAGGAGTTGAGATTCAGATACGAAAGTGGCAAAAGATCGGTTATTCCATGATACAGCCAGAGCTATCGAAAATAATTGTAATTTGAGAGTGGATTTTTTCATGGTGAAGCTACCATAGAAGGTAATTTTAAGAATTTCTTGATTGTTTTTTCGATGTCAAAGAAGTTTCTAACATGAAAGACCGACAGGGAGCAATCACTGTCCTGGCTACTGCTAGAATTGTAACTTGTTGTGAAGCAATGTTTTTGTCCTATGAACTACCGGAGGTCGCACTGTAAGAAAGGAAGCTTACTGGGTGGTGATGAAAGGTGAGAAAAGATAACATCTAGGAATTTCATATCTCCATGAGAAAAATGTGGAAGAGGAAGTGGGATTCAGGAGAGTGATCTTAAGGTTACAGGAGGAACTAAACAAATTAATGTTTTGGGATTGTCGCCGTTTAACAGACTGTCTGCTTTAATCGCGTTATGGACATTTTCAAAAAAAATTAAGCATTTTATCAAAGCTATTATGTCCAAAAATTGCTTTTACTTATTTTTTCCATTTAAAAAATTGCTTCAATTCAATTCAAGAGATTTCCTAACAGGTTTTTTTTACATTCGATATTCGTACTATTACACTACGGCATCATATGCAGTTTGCCATAGACTACATAGAAGTATCAGAAGATATCTAAAACCAGTTAAAACTATTTCTAGAACAGTTACATACTAATGATATACATATGTAGATCTATCAAAATATTAACTCGCCCATTGACTTTCATTCATTTAGCTTCATTCGATATGTACATACGTTAGGAATTTAATATCATGTTCATGGGTACACACTGCTTTCATTATTGGCGTGGGAATACTCACTAGGCACCATAATTTAATAAAATATGTCCTTTAATCCCCACACAGCTCCAACCTATTCTCGAAAAGATTACAGCCTTTGTAGAAAGTATTAGTTAAGAGCCGCTAAAGTTTAAACAAGTGGATCTACACGCAAGGTTATGCCTATTAAGCTTACAGGTATTCTCAATCTAAAGTTCCATCCATATATTTTCTAAGAACTGTTCTAAACGATACTAGCAAACCTACCTAAATTTTATGCTTCTCTGTAAAGCCGAAAGAAATTTCCTTAGAATAGTTACTAAAGAATACCTGTTAAAAAAAAGAGTACCCAAGCGTGTGCTAACCTTCTACCTGATTCCTATGCCTACTTGTATTTCCTGGAATATTCCAAAATTCTTGGCCTCATAATTATTACACGTAAACACGAAAACATGAGTCCTTCGGAATCACGTCCAGTGCCTATAAATAATTTTATAAATGAAAATAAGAATAGGTCTACTTGTCCGACTTTTTTTTCAGAAAATCCTTCGGGGCTTTTCTTTCATAACCTTAAAATAAATTATAGTCTTCTTAGACTTTAATATTTTATTCATGTATGAGATTGGAATTAAAGTTATCAATAAAGTGAGTTAATCCATGTCCATGAACACATAATCACGTAAAAACAATCTTTTAAATATTACCACGGTGGCGCAACGGGATAGCGCATTGCGACTTGTACGTGTACGAAAATCTCTTCAGAGGATCTAGGATCGAACCCGCAGTCGATCGATGTTTCCAGAAAAAAACTTTAAGTACTTTCAAAATTAATAACATCAAAAAAAAATTGTAGTAGTAGCCGTGGCGCGGCGAGCGGAAATTTTTTTTATAAAAAAGGTGTGTAAGAAAAAAGGAACTGAAAAGTAGTAGAAGAAGAAACAGTTTTCTTTTTTTTTTCTTTTTCGTTATTTTCGAATCTCATTCGCAACTTTTTTGCTGTTTAAAAGAAGATTTAGTCAGGGCAATTTATTTGCTGTTTTAAGGTTGATCGGTGGTTTGCTACAACGTCCTCACAGCTGCATTCTATCTCCCACTTTTAACTTCACAACGTTGTAACAACTTTGCCATGTGGTTGTTTCACTGTTCCATCGCAACCAAATTGCTGTTGAAAGTTCTGTAACAACGTTGCAACAACCCGTAAACAGAGATCTGTGTTACTTGGGGAAGAACCGTACTGGATATAGTCTTACAAATTTCACAGGAGTTATGACCAGTAAATGTCTAGTAGAGAAAAAGTTTTAGGTGTAGGGAGTGATGTGAAAGAAAAAAATTCATGAAAACCACTAAGAATAATTGTACTTTGCGTATACATACATGCGTTTGAAACTGCTCTCAAAATTTGTCGATGTTTATTCCCTAACGTGAATCAGAATTATACTAAACAATGTAACTTATATTTGGCAATAAATTTAACTGAACTTTATTCCCTAACGTGCGTGTATGTGGGCCTTTACGTTTTCATGAATTCCGACATACATACATATTTTATACATCTAATGGGATGTCGAATTTGCTTTCACTTCTATAGGCATAAAACATAATCAGGTAAAACTGATTTAAAATAATTTTTTTTTCATATTCACCAATTTGGGGGATGGAAAGTAATTTTTAAAATTTTCACGAATTTCAACAAATTATTTAGGTGAAATGAGGTATGAAATTCGCTTCTAGTTTAGTATATGATCTTAAAACTTATTTTAAGATTTTGCTAATTCTCTATGATGGTGGAAAATAATTCATATCACTTTAAGTCTGAATTGTTTGTTTCTTTTAAATTGCTCTTTATTATAATCGCCTAAAATTCGCTTTGCAGAGTTTCTTATATTCAACCCCTTCGAAAACGCTCACTTCGGGTATTTTTGTGTGGGAGGTGCTCAAAATGTTTGGGGAATTTCAACAAAAAGGACCTCAATCTTACTCTGTAATCGAAAGTAGATTGTGTAAAATAAATGAATGCTTTTTTTTTTCAGTATCGATATTTGAATGGTAGCTACACGAATAAGTTTAAGGATTGTCTTGATATGCATTACCAATGCCCTCTGGGTAATAGCCGCGCAACTGATATTTCGTCGTGCGATAATGCCTCGATTTTGTCTCGATGAGTGACGATTTTGTATGGGGACCGATCCATGACGTCACTAATCGGGGCAAAATCGAGGCATTTCTCACGACGAACTGTCATATGTGTGCGGCTTGAAATTAAGTTGGCGCTGGCAATACTTTTCTTAAAACTTGGAAAGTGAAGTGTTCTATTATTTGTGATGATGTATTAATGTACTAAGGACCTTTATATGGAAGCTACTCGAACGACGAGTAGCACCATTCACCTGGAAATGAAGCTAGCCTTAAAAATTATATTTATCGAAAGGAGCTGCCTACGTTAAAGAGATTTTTCAATTAACGTGCATGTGGTCAGATGGACTGACTTCAAGTGGATCTGGGGTTTTAATCATTAGTGCAAAAATAAACATATTTTTTCGCGCGACGCTACGTGCTTCAAAGTTTTGGGATACTCTATGATTGATGTAGACAATAAAAAGGAATTCACTGCTCTAAGTCTCCAAAGGTCCTACCAAACATTTTTAATACATCTTGAGTTAGAGTAAATATCACCCCTGTTTCGGAAATGGAAGCTTTACTCCGTCGGGAGTGTTTAGAGTATCGATGTGTGGTACCATATGAATGTTTTTAGTTGAATGAGTTTTCTTAGAAAATACCTATCGGGTGTTCCTAATCGATATGGAATATTATACTGTCGTATTTCTATATAATGTTATTGATAAATAACAATTTCGATAAAAACCGATAGTTGACTTAAAAATACATTACCGATGTAAACTCAATATTTACACAAGAAGAATTATTGCTGTGAAAAGCGTACAACAGAAACCTTAAGTACAAGGATAATAGAATTATACGACGCAAATAGACAACAATGAATACGGTCTAATATCCGGAAGAATTTGTTATTAAAAAATCAGGGGCGATGTTGGATGTTCTACGTATAACGTTTTAAAAGTCGTTAAGACTTTGAGTTATTGCTTGTTTGTCTCTATTTCACACCCACCATGATTTATTGAGCTGTCGTATTCAGACTAGAGGAAAATTTTCTATTTGGATATTTTTGGGTATTATGAATATGACAAGCGCATTTATAAATAAGTACGTACCTAAATTAAAAAAATGGATTGAATTATTGGTTTTTAATATTATTTGAAAGTACCCTTATCTCGACGGTAATTTCGTAAAGTATGCCAAAATCCAATTTGGAATTGCGATAGTAATATCTGTACCTCAGAGGTAAGCTGTCGTAAGTGACATTTCGTAAAATGTTCAGGAGAGCATTTTATAACTATAAATTTGCAAATGTTTTGTTTTGTACTGTTTTCGAAAAACTTACAATGATTTTACTTGAACTGACTAATGATATATTATTTAAACTAAAAAGCAGTAAATGCAAAATTTATAATTTCCCACACGTTATGAAAGGGAGCAGTTACGACCTTTTATCTCTGAGATTTTGTTGTTGCAGATAGTATTACTAAATGTCGTAACTGCTTAAATACATAAATTTAATCAATAGACAGCTATTTGTTTTTGTAAAAAAAAAATCTTTATTTCTTTTCAAAAGTAAGTACTATAAAAAAAACTTAATAAACAAAAAAAAGGATAGGAATTTCAATTTTTAGGATTTATGGAAAATTTATTCGTTATTTCATATTCTCCGGGCAGAAACGGAGCTAGCCAAGTTCTTATAAAAATGGTGAAAATCAACCGGAACCCATTTCAATAGTTCTTGGATATCCTGGTATTTATTTTTGTTAATAAGCGGCAATTCTGTAGGCAAAACCATGATAACTTCCTTTCCACTCCGATTTGGATTTATTTCCACAACTTTATGATTTTCTTCCTCAAAGTTAGTTTTATAGAATAACTTATGTGGTTCAGAGGACCTAAGTTGCAGTTCTGCAGTTCCACTAATTAGAAAGTGCTCTCTGTCTGTGTTCATTTTATTGTTTTTAAGAGGAGCCAATTTTCCTTCATAAAGCGACTTGAAGTTTTTGAAGTCTTGAAGGGTCATATCATATACCTCAATTAAATCTTTAAATCAGGACTGGCGAACAAATTGTTGCCAATCCCAAGTTATCATCAGCTGACTTTCGCCTAGCAGCTTTTTCGCTCTCTCTATTACTGAGTGAACTCCGTCTACTTCCATGTGGGTATGTCCTCTTAATAAAAATTTGTGATGGATTTTAATGTAGGAATTGTTCTTAAGATCCAAACATACGCTTAAACAATTATAAAATTGCGATTTTGCCCAGCGCATTATCTGACCAAACTGTCAGCTCCTCTACTTCGGGTCCTATGTTTTCTAGTGCCCATCTCAAAATGCACGAAGCAATTTCGCAGCCTCCACGAGCAGCGGCTGTTTCATCCCACATAGCACAGTGGCATTTTGCTGTCGATACGTTTAAAATTGTCAGGTTCAAGGTCCATAACTTCCTCAAAAAAAACGCCTGAGAAACAATCGCATGTCAGATACACGACTTTACCTCTATCAATACCAGGCAGATACGATTAATACTCATTCATTATTTTGGCTTCCTTTAGTCCTGCGGATGCGACGATTTACCACTTAAAAATATACATCCCTACAATGCAGTTTCATTAATAATCCCAAAATCGAAAATTTGTTAGTTACGACAGTTTACCTCTGAGGTACAGATATATTTATTTTCGACAAAATGATTTGCGAAAAAAATTTGTAAGTTTGTTGGAAAAGTAATTTGTTTTATTGAAGCGGTAAATGGAATGGCGACTGGAATTGTTTATTTTTTCATTGCTAAGTGCTAAATGTAATATTTCGAGGTAAACTTATAAGCTCATGATCCAATCAATGCAGCATGCAAATCGTATGTGGGCATGTTCTACTGCATGCAGTACTGCATTGATTGGATCATGGGCCTTATTGTATTTATTTACCGCCCATTATTTCTAAATTTTTCCTTAATTCATCGCCATTGATACTCTCAAACGAATTTATATTCCTCTTCTCGTGAAATATACGGAAATCTCCAAATAAAATAATTTGAGTGGAAAATGTATTGGGTATGGCTCGATTTGGACACTAAATCTATGAAGAGAAATTTTAAAATAAATCTGCCCAGTTTATTCTTTTTCGGTAGAAGCTCGTAGGGCGTTCAATTCTGAGATGCGGTGTAGGTTACAATGTGACTGAAAAACTAATAGAAAGTTCGGGAAGCGGTTAGAATCGCGAAGTCGCGCTAGAATACTTACGCCGCTGCCACAAACAACATATGAATTATATAATTGGGTCATGTTCCGGGATGCAGTCTAGGGGTTGAAAAGGGAAAAAACTTAAAAATAGGTCGTTATTAAACAAACCCGTGAAAAAAAAAAATCCAATTTTTTGCATTTTTTTTTGGAAGACCTAGTAAATATGACGAAATTCGTGAAAATTTATGCATTCTAGTTTTACTGATCATTTCCCCTCCCTCCCCCCTTCCGTTACAATTTTTTCTTAATCAGAATAATTTTGCTACTTGATTTACATATACTTATGTACTCGTATATACCGAGTTTCAACTTTCTAACATAAACCAATATATAGTTAGGATAAACATTACCCAATTAGTCGTAGTATGGTATGAGATACTACGACTAAAAAAAAATTATGATTTTTCCAATATCCCACTACTACAGCTCTATCAACAACAGAAAGTTAAAACTTAGTGGTTGCCTTAAGTTATACTAGGAGCCCGGACAAGAATTACAAATTTTGGTGGATAAAAACTTTCGATCTCAATATATTCTGAACCAATTGTACCAGGAAAATAAAGAAATAATATGTGAAGAACCGTACATTACTACCGCTATCAACAATTTTTTTTTCTCAGATGTTTTTTATACCTCAGAAATAACCTATGCTAGAAAGTTGAAACTTATTTTGAATATGGAGATGTAGGATGAAAAATAGATTCAGATTTTTAGAAGCTTACAAAGGCGAAGTAAAAAAAAATCAGTAAATATGTCCACATTTTTGCGATTTTCGTTATCATGTCGACATGTTGAGCTTTGAAATTAATTTTGCTTCTGGCTTTTTATATAGGCGCCTAGAAACTTTTTTTTTTCAATTTTCATTTCCAAATTTTGCGATATCTTCTAATGGGGTATAAAACAGTTGTGTTCACGAAATTCGTTATATTTCCTAGGTCTTATGGGATATTGAGTTCATTTTCACTCCTAAAGGGCTTTAAATGTATTCTGCGAAAATCGATTAAACCGTTTTTCCATATTTAACCGCTTGTGGGTGTAAGGTACTGTTGAAGTTTTCACGAATAACCTACACCGCATTTCAGTATAAAACGTGTTCCGTACTTCTACCAACAAATAATATAGTTGCACACAGATTGTTGGAAGATTTTTTCGAATTTGATAGGCTGATGAGTTTTACTAGAACAGCAAAGATTCCGTATAACAAGCCTATTACTGGTTCTTTTTCTGGCTGATGTTAATGATTCATTTGAGATCTAATAGTCATCTGATTGCACTATAAAATATGAAATACTCATATTGTCGCATATGGTGCTTTAAAAAAAGATGTTATCAGAATGAATTCTCTAAAAACTTAAAATAATTGCATAAAAATAGAATGTGTCTAGATTTGCTCGGTTGGTATCTCGTAGCCGAGACGTAAAAATTAGGTGTCTAATTTTATTCTTAATAGAATAAAGTGAATTGTTCTCACAACCTACTCCTACATGCACAAGTACCTGGCACACGATGTGTAATACGAACTATTCGAAAGAATCAATAAAAATAATGACGGTACATTGTTCATGTAAATTTTTATAATACCTACTTACTTGATTTTGCAAGAAATTGATAGTACCTCTGGGATTCGAAAAGAAATGTCCCGGTTAATTGTTTAAAAAAAGAGAAAACTCTTTCTTCCATCAGAGTGCTTGATAGCAACGAACCAACGCGAGAGTATCTATTTTAGTCTTGTGGGTAAAAAACGACTTTTTTATATTATAAATTGGAATTCTCCAGATGGCATTTCTTTGTAAAAACTCTACGAACAATTCATTTATGACAAGAAGTAGTGTATCATACGAAACAGTTTTCAAAAAGTCGCGTGCTCGTTTTTCCTCACTTATCGTCAATTTCGGGCTCTAATAAAGTGTCAATAAATGTGATAAAACAAATTGTGCACGACTGAGTAATTGTATCATAAATAGTGCCATAAATAGTCAAAAGTGTAGTTAGTGTTGATAGTTTAATTTCACAGCTGCGAACTGATATGGATAGCTGAATAATAATCGAAAAGTAATTTCTAATATTAATAATAATTTACTTTTTCTAATTTCGTAATTGCCCTAATTTGCACTTTTGCGTAGGTACTCAGTTTTCATACTAATTGATTAAATTAAGTTTCATTATTAACTCATTATAAAATTATTTGGCCTTTTTGTCGATTTTAAATATTTTTTTTCTAATAATGTCTTAATAATATAGAACCGCTTATATACAGTACTATGTTGAAACAATTTCCATTGTTTATTATTTCTATAACTATTTTTAATGCGTTGGAGTTTCGTGAATTCCACATTGTTAACAAATATAAAAAAATTGTGTTTTTTTTCTTCCAAAAGTAATAAACCAACAGAACGTATTTAAAGCTAAATTGTTATAAAGTAAATAAAATAGGAATTTCAACACAATTTTAAACAATTGTGAAAATGGTCAAAGGAAGATTAATGTCGTTATTTTCTTGGAGAGCTTTTAATAAACTCATATGTATTTCTTTGTAAGAAATAATTAGATTTGTGTAGACCCTTTGTAAGAGTTATCAGCAGTTTTTTTTTGATTTGTAAAGAAATTGCTTTATTATTGCAACAATAAAATAAATTCATTTTCATCTTTGACATTTCATTGTTTTTTTTCACATCTTTGCCTTATGGTGTATGTGCAGAAAGAAATTTTAGTTAGCCGTTTTCATTTTACATCGGTTGATTTATGAAAGTCACATTTTGTTGAACCTTAGACCTTAAGGATATGGGGCTGCGTGAAGGAATAGATTGTTGATACTTTGAATAATAAAGAGGTCCATATTCGCGCACTTTTCAGACACATAGTTGATATGTTTTATTACGAAGTTAACATCCCAATACCATGGATACACTGCTGGTACTGATATCATAATATCGTTAATACCAGCAGTGTATCACCCGATACTAAGCATATACGAGATGAACGAACTGGTATGTATTTAGTATTGAACCCGTTTCATGGTATACTAATTCGATAATTTTGCCTAGTATACAATGCATTTTCCAACTATTTGTACCATTCCCCAACTGTGCGGCGATTATCGCAACTAAATGTCTGTTACATCCACGGCGAGATGGCGCTGGTATCAGCAAAGAGCCATAAGGGCGAGCATGGTGGAAGGGCTAAGTTTTAATCAGGCGAGCAAGCGCGACGGTGTTCTTCTTGTAAAACGGCGTGTACCAATCTATACTGGCGAATAAATAGATATTGTCGAAAGCGTGTGTTATTAATATTTCAATCGTAACATGTCTTTGTTTGCTTTTACCAGATACTGTTCAATCATACCATATGTGCAGTGTACCATGAGCAGTTAGTTTCAATGCAATGATTTCAATACCATGGTGTGTAGACTAGCTGTGTATCCATGGTATAACTGAGTCCTGATTTCCTTAGAAATCCTTAGAAATCATACATTAGATTTCTTTACTTTTCTTGAGCCGGTTGAACTTCTTGGCGACATATTTTATGAAGTAAGCGCAAAATAATTGTGAAGTAGGCTTCTTTCTCCTTCGAGGCTGTTCGATTCAAAATACGTACCTTGACAGGTCAAGACTTCACTTCTTGTTTTTCTTTGCATGATTTAAAAATAATACAGTAATCAGTAATCTAATATATAAAAATAAAACAGTTTTTTGGTCGGGCTCGATTAAAATCTACACCTGTTAACCGTTCCCTCCCAAATTTTTGCATGTACATGCTCGAGAATACCGGACAGGTCGGGAACATAGTTATATATTCCCGAAATTGGTGGTTTGCGAGCTTTTCAACATTCGGGTGTTTTTCATTTAAATTAGCTCTAGTTTCTTCATTTTCGGTGTATTAGTTTCACGTTCCTATTGCTAAATGGTAAAGTCGGACTAGGGATGGTGGATAGAAAATATTGGATGAAGTATGGAGGATGGTGGATAGAGAATGAAGGATGGTTGATGGGGGATGTAGGATGGAGAAAAATGAAAAATGAAAAATGTATAGAGAAAAATGAAAAATGAGAAATGACAAATGGAAAGTGCAAAATGAAAAATGGCATTAATGTCTCCAGTTCCTTGAGCTGAGAAAGTGTACCCTACACGGGAGTAATGTATCAACGGGAGAAACAGGACCAAGGGATAAACGGGAGTAACAGGGGCGATGGAACAACGCGGGCGTAGCGAGCATAGCCGCGGTACGCGGCTAGTAGCTTAATAAATATTCGAACATCGTTTGATATTTTAATGTATAATCATTTAAGATATAAGATTCCATCTTATACGAGTATGTGCAGCAAGTATACTCTATGAAAATATACAATGGTAAATGTAAAACGTTCTAATTTGTAAAACACATCTACATATGAAAGTCACAATGCTTATGCTTATATGGTAGAGCTACACAGTAAAATTTTTTACTACTCTCAGTCAATTTAATGTCTACTGAGCAGTAAAATTACTATTATCAAATTTGCGCACTCTTCCGGTTTTTAATACTTACGCTAAAACAAAACCCTATTAATTCAAAAATTCATACATTATGTAAGTGGGAGTGGAAATCAATCGTTAAAAATGTGTAAACTGTAAATTTGATGTGAAAATGCAACATTTTAAAATGCGTAAAATTCCAAATAGTGTGGACAAACTATTATGATATGTGTTTACTACAAAAATGTGAGATGTTTATTATTTTAAAGCCACAAACTTCACACGCTATAAATATTATTTAATTTTCAAATTTTAAATCACAACTTACACTAAACCACAAAACAAGTGAATGAATAACCAATCAGTCCAGTATCAAAATTACATGCAAAATGCGTAATTTTAGACACGATGACAAATTTTACACATTAAAAATGGGAAATTCTATTCGGTGTTGTAATTTTACTTTCCAACCAGTAACATCTTGACGAAAATCTGTGAAAATACCACCTAATTAAAATAAGTAGTTTTAATAAATTCAATGAAATTTCGTAAATTTACTACATTAATTCACAGAATATTTAGTAGTCTGTAGGTAGTCTGGGTGGCCTAGTGGCAGCACTTGCCTTCGGTGCACCTGGTACCAGGTTCGAATATGCTTTTCGACAAGTAATTTTCGAAAATGGGATTGGGTGCCGGACTACCAGTTCACTCAACTGAAAATGAGTACCTGAATTAAAATTGGGGTAATAATCACGGACGAGTGTGTAGCTGACAAATTCACCTTCTAGTGTTCCGTTGATCTCGCAATGAAGTAACTCTAGCATTACTTCAAGGCCGAGGCCCGATGTGATTATTATTATTTTAATTCAGAATATTTTACTGCTTTATGGGCAGTTATTTACACAAAAATATTTACTGTGTACGATTGGTTTTAAGTTTTATGTGGAACACGATTAAAGTAAATTTAATTAAATTAAATTTTCCCGAAAGTTGGCATGAATATTTTTAAACAACATGTCGATAGTGTTAAGCATGTCGATTTAATAACGAAATGAACTTATTCTACACATAAAAACAAGGTTTTTGCTTCCCTTTTCCTTATAAACTATTCTAATTATTTGAATCATTATTAATAACAGATTGTAGATACATATGTAACTATGGATGTAAAGTTTACTAACTGACCACCTAATCAACCAATTTACCAGCAATATCTAGTTTTAAGTACTGTGGAAATAAATTTAATTGAATTGAAAATTTATTTTATTTTATTGTATTGATAATATCTCTAGAATATCAATATAGACGATTTGTAACAATTAAATTAACCCGCTGTTGTACTCATAAAAGCGGACGGCCTCGATTAATTATACTGAAACAAGGACTGTATTTTCTTGGGAAATCATTAAAACTGAATAAAATTTTTCGTACATCTTAAACGATTAATTTAGCAAAGATCTAAAGGGTGTATTTTTCTATATTTTTTTTCCCGCATCATCTTTTAAAGAATGGTAAAGTTCCCTAAGAGTTGAGAAATTAACTCTCACGCAAACAGATAACAGATGTGGGCGTATCCTTTTTCTTAAAATTTAAATTTGTCTAATCTACTTAATTTATTCGATTGACATGGAAAAAACAATGGGCGAACTTTAGCAAAAAAATTAACGTACCGAAAGTGAATTTCGCACCACAATAACATTTTCGGTTAACAGATGGTGTTTTAGATCAGAAAAAATCGTTGAGATTGAAATTTCAATGATGAATGACTTTGAAATAAATCGTAAAATAAATGAATGAAAAATGGTTTCTTGGTTCAACGCGCCCTTTGTTTTGAAGCGTATGGCCCTTATTCGTAGAATAAGAATATTTTATATTCAAAAATTAATATTGGTCAGCTACCCCGTACTAGAGTCACTTCATACGAACTAACACAAACATCCATTATCTTGAGTACGGTCAATGTGTGTTTCATTTGAAACCAGTACATTTGAAATTTTTTTGCAGTAGTCTCGATTTTTCATTTTAAGGCTCTCCACTAAAGTGGATAAACGCTGTATTTAGTTGACATTTCATGAGACATATTTCGATTCCGTGAAACGTCCATCAAAATCCATCTGCTACACGTATACACACTAAAACTATGCCATTTAAGAAACCTGCGAACTTTGGAGTTCGCAGGGTTTAAGAGTACTAAATATGTACCAAAAGTGGTGATTGTCCGTACTCATGATAGTGGATGTTTGTGTTAGTTCTTATACAGTGACTCTACCCCGTACAACCAAGCTATATAGATCTCTGTAAAGATTCATAAAGTTCACGTGAGATCTATATAGAAAATAATGTAGGTGGTGTTATAGAACGATGTCGTTTCCAGACTTTCGTAATCTAGCTGCAGTTAGAAGAATCTTTAACGATACTTGACGATGCGTTTCAAGAGAGCTTTACTGATACAGCTATAGATCTTTATAGATAAAACTAGGCGAGTGCTTAAAAAAAATATTTATTACTCTGTTTTTCTTCAGGTTTATTTACTTCGTTGTAAACATAACATATTTCTTATATAATAATTAGCATTGTAAACATGTATGAAATTTTTATTTGTTGAAAAAATGTCTTCTTTCTTTGGGCTCGAACTCCGGTCATCTTGATTTGTAGTCCAACGTCTTAGTCTCTACTCCACGTATGCTTCTGAATAAAGAGTTCTTTATGCTCGTTGTCTTTACATTGCCAGATCTTCGCGGTCCTTAAATGTCTTCAACTATCTCTAAAGACCTATTTTGGTTACATTTCTTTATCACATAATATCTTCACGAATCTATAAATGTCGTTAACTGGCTTCAGATATCTTCACGATTCTTTGAATAGCTTTATCTATCTGCCGTGAAGTTTTGACCGATGCTGGAGGAAGTACATTTTTACAGAAATAGATATGTAAAAATATAGTAACATTTTTGTATTATATTTTGATTGCAATACAAGTTTTTTTGCACTCATAGCCGTACAACCAGGCGCAACATTTATAAAAAAAACCTTTCGCTACTTTAAGGTCAAGAATTATGCGTTACTGATTCATATCAGTCTCCATCGTCACTTAACGCTTAATAACGCTAAATAACGACAATTCGCGTTTCACGCCTTTCTTGTAGGTACAGTTGAGTACAGTTGAATTTCATTATTATTATTTCTTAATAATATACCTGTGATTACCTGCATGCGGTAGCTTTTATTCTCAATACCTACTTGACAGAAATTATATTATTAATAAATAATAATAATGAAATTCAACTTCCTTTCGAAAGAATCTATTAAGTTATGTATCATAACATTCCTTTATGCTACTGTATGAAACTGTACAAGAAAGGCGTGGTACGTGAATTTGCGTTATTTGGCGTTAAATGATGATCGATACTGATATGAATCGGTAACGCATAGTTTTTGAACTTAAAGTGGGCAGGAAAGTATGATGGGGGGGGGGGGGGGGTTTTATCAAGTTCCCCCATACTAAATGTGATGACTTAAAAAAAAAATGTCCTCACTTCCCTATGAAAATAGGCCAATGGGGGGGGGGTTGACCCCCCCCCCCCCCGTGCGCACGGGCCTGCCGACGAATTACTAAATCGTTGAATAACTATAAAGGTCTGGATTTGTCTATATCGACGGATTAAGCTACTTTACGCCTGGTTGTACGGGACCTGGAATAAATTTATTTCAAGACATACGATCCTTACTCTCTTTTGGAGCTAAGACAAAATCTTTGGACATCTTTTTCTTCTCTCTATGGGGTTATCTAAAAAGCAAGGTTTACACCAATAAACCCACCACCATTCAACAACTGAAGGGCGAAATAACAAGCCATGTGATTTTATTATGGTCTAATTGAGGTGCAATTATTTCGTGATGTTTTCAAAAATTTGGACAAACACGTCGAGGTATGCCATAGGAGCTTTAGCGAGCATTTCAGTGACATACATTTTCATACCTAATTGCATACCTAAATAGCATTTTTTAATAAAATGTTAATTAACTCCATCATCCAATTTTGATTTACCGTCGGACCGAGCTATTGTAACATCCTTTATGGAGCATTAGTGGCCAAAAACTGCAAATCCGCTTGTTGTCCGTCCACAATTTTTTTGCTTTAATGAATTTGAAACATCACAAATTCCTATCACATTACTGATTTTTCAGAAATTTGTATCATTTTTACTTTATTATTTTAATAATGAAGTATTTAATTAATAAAGTATGGTATTTAGTTTTGTTTCGGTACTGGATATCTGAATTGGTTCAGAACTTACTGGTAGATCCTTGTGAAATGACGATCCATATTGTTGATCAGACAAATTGCCTAATAGAATAGATAAAATATAAATTCTGAGTTCTTGTTAATTAAAATTGTCAGTTTTGAAATGCCTGTACTTCAAAATGTAGTACTGTATTAAGGATATTTTTAATACTAAACAACGTATTTCCATTGACAGAAATGGAAATGACGCAGTTGTAATATTCATAAGTATACCAACAAATATCAAGTTCGATTATCATTTGAACAACTGCTACGAAATTCGATACCTGTATATTGCTTATACGCGCGTATTGATATTATTGAAATCAACATTCGATTACAGCGCCGACGGTAAAGTTCAAGAACCGATTTTCATAGAGATTGAAGATACGCCAATGCATAATTTTGGACGACAATATGTACATACTCCATGTGTGTATCTGTCGGTCTATATTAGATTTATGCGATTAGATTATCCTATTCTATTGCTTCGACAAATATTATAATATTGATATGAATTTATTAATTTGTGTTCAGACCGATTTTTTTTTACTCGTGACGGTCTATTTAGAAATGGCTTCCGCCGATAAAATTGTAAGCCCCGAAATTTATTTTGTTTCACATTTTGTTTTCGTTGTTAGATACATACATACATTATATCGATTTTATTTGGAAATATCTTGGATATATGAGTATTATTCTGATACGATTTTTAAATAACCTCATACTATTTTTACATTCATTCATGAGAAATAAATGTTTTCCATTTATTATTTATACAATTTTCATTCAAAAAAGAATTTCTTTCGCAGCATGAAGTGTACTCTACAGGTATATTTTCATATTATTTATATCAACTTTGTTATTTCCTTACATGTCCCAACTTTTTAAGTGAATATTAAAGGTCACGTTCGCTGGGAAGCCCAATTATAGTCTGGGTCAATTTAATATTTAACTTAAAACGAATAGTTGATAGCTGCCCACTGCTTTCGACATTTGAATACATAGGTATATCGAACGGAATAGTACAGGCTATCGCCTGTATTTTGTTAGCTCCGTAGACATATTTGTTAAGTTTTAGATAAAGCGATACAAGAATGATTTGCAATAACGTTGATATTTTAATGATTGGATTCAAAAGTCTTTAAATCTATGGGTTGGAGTTATTGCATGATTAAGAGAGGATGCGTAAAGTTTGAAATATAAAGAATCTGCAAAATTTTTAAACGGATTCTAAATATATAGAACGAATTGTCATTCTGCTTCGTTCGTCTAACATTTCATTCGAATATTGTGATATTTTGAAATCAAAATAACCACGCAAACTTTTGAAAAATGCCCCACATTGGGCGCCGTGCGTCGGAATAAAATAGCACCCAACGCAAGGCAGAAACCAATCACTTTTAGATCAGCTATAGCAATTAATGTGGTTTTGTCCTAGTTGAGTTGTAATGCAATATCTACTAGGGATATTAGTATTTTCACAGAGAGCCAGTGGCAATAAAATCCTTGGAATCGTCCTCGACAACCTCAGAGGTCTCCATACAATGTGGTTCATCTCTTAAGGAGATGGAATATTCTTCAATGCTAGGTGCTAGGATACAAGGAACTTTATGTAGCAAACAAACTCTCTCGGCAAAGTACTATTCTGCACATCAAGCGGGAACATCGGAAACTGGGTGTGCCGCTCTCTACATGTAAACTGCTACTGTGATTGGACTCAGTTGAGGAAACCAACTCAAAATGAACAGACGCATGACATGTCACGCTTTGAGACAAATCTGGCCGTAGCTGGATCTAAAATGCTAGGAAAGGCTGATTTTGCTCAAAAGGGATAATGTAACCACAACAATCTTTGTCCTGGCCGGACACTGACTTAAAGGTCGACATGCTAAAAGACTCGGCCTCTTCTCAAACAACTTTGTAGAAACTTCCTGGATGAGGAGGAGACGGAGACAGTCCTTCATCTTCTCTGTACCTATGCGCTATTTCCGCTAGAAGAAAAGCTCGTCTTGGAGCTTACTTCTTCAACAGTCTTAATGACCTTGCCTCAATGAAGGTCGTAAGAATCCAACGCTTCATTCCAAACTCTAAATGGTTTCATGATTCGACGATCCTGTGGTAGCAAAATGGACTTTACGTTCTAACGGGCCTACACGAATAGATGGACTGGCGTTAAGTGGAATTGAGCGTTTAGATCAAAGCTCTTTTATTTTTTAATAATAAAGTATTGTGATTGACCTGAAATTTCCAAAAAAAATTCTATCCTAAAATATTGTATTTTCACCTTATAGGACTAGATACGATGCTCCGTCGTACGTAAAAGCAATTGAAGTCGCGTAGCTCCCAAGCTCGTTAAGATGTTTAGTGGAATTTCTTTAGAGGGTAGATTGAGTGAGCCTCTACGAGTGGTATCTTTTGTGGGTACTTGAAGGTGAGGGCGAAGTTGGGAGGAACGTTTTCGATAAGCTAAGATCTTATGTAGAACTAAGATAGTATGTAGGTGTGTTTTTTTCAACTGGATCACGATCAAGATCATTCGTTTTACATTGAAAATAACAACAATGATCCAAAATCAAAAGGGAATCATAGTTGGATCATTAAAGCTGCTTCTGAATTCACAAAAATTTTCGCATTTTCACAGTTGTCGTCCTGCAACTCAACTGCAATCGCAGCTGATAATTGACATTTGTCAAACGTCAATAAATATTTTCCGTGTTTATTAAAGAATATTCGCAAATATCTGCACAGTATCGGTTCAATACATAGTAATTTTAAGTACTTACTGCTTCTATTTCGTTTATATTCACTATGTTCACTATTGTATCTGCCAAGAAGCTGACACATAATACATGACATTTCTAGCAGGAATGCCAATCGTTGAAATTGATTTTTTTGGATCATCCCACAGTGTTTTTTTTCAATTTGATCTTGATCCAGTTGAAAAAAACGCACCTAGTGATCCCATTTGGATAAAAGAGTCAATAGCAGTTGAGGGAGTGAGAGAGTGGGGGAAAACCATTGAGACTGTTGAAATTGAAACCTGAGATTGAAATCTTCTAAAATGCAAATCTCCTGAAAATGACAGAAGGTTGTAACTTTGTATTTGTCCTAAGGAATACTAGGAAATTAACCTTGGGTTATATAATTTTAAAATATATATAATTTTATCTTACGAACCGATTGTACCAGGAAGACAAAATATGGTTTGTGTACGTAGGCCTAAAAATTGAGTGTGCAAAACAAACCTGGAGTGTAACACGAAACTGGGGCTACAGAATTTTTTCAAAAATGAAACTCTTATATATCAAAAACTGTACCAGATGCGAACTTAGAAATTTTACAGGAGTTTGATCCAGGGAAAACAATTTGGGTGTGCTGTTGAAGGGAGCGATGAGAAGTAGTGGAAAGAACAAAATCCTGATTTTTATTTCTCAAAAAGTCCAAACCATAGAGAGGACAAAATTTACGACTGTATAGAGCCACTATAGAGGTATCTTACAAAACTGCAAATTTTGATACGGGTACTATGTTAGGGGCGGTAAGGGGTGTTTTTGTATATTGTAAATGGCTTATGCTAGAAAGTTGTACATATACCTATATAGACTTAGTAAGGATATATAAATGTGCTACTAGTGTAACTAAAGTAAATAATAATAATAATAATAATAATAATAATAATAATAATAATACTTTATTATATTAAAATAGTAAAGTGAAATTAAGCTCAGATTTTTATTGGCATATTTTAAACATCGAGCTATAAATTAATTTTACCTCTTTACAAAAGCTCCTAGAAATTGCTTCAATATTTTCCGATAATCAACAACTACGGGCGGTTGTTGTGTACATTTTTACGAATTCCGATATATTTCTTAGGTCTAATGAGATATGGATTTCATTTTCACTTCTAAATGTTTTGAATATATTCGGGAAAAAACCGATTTAAGTATTGTTCGATTATTTAGGTCGTATTCGAACAGTTAATGACGTCAGACATAGGGAAGCTGTGCTTCAATTCCTTTTCGGTTTGTGCTTGACTACTTTTATGATAGCTGAGCTATCAGTCAATCTTAGTAAACGTAAAAAATCGAATTTTTCTATACAATTTAATTTAATTTTAGATTTATGAAGTGTCAAATAATAATAGCAATGCTATACTGTGACGTCAACATAGACGTAGACGTAGACGAAGCAAGGTATTCAAATACGACCTAAATACCACAGGGGTTCAAGTTTTCACGAATTTCGAATATATTTTAGGTTTAATGAGATCGAATTTGCGTTTGCTTTAATAAAATTTTTTATTGAAAAAATACGTAAAAAAATGCTGGGATGGTGTAGACTGACAAACTAAAGAGGCTATTTGGAACGTTTAATTTAGGTAGTCAACGTGTTAACCTACACTGCGTCTCAGAATTAAACACGTTCCAGAATTCTACCCAAAAAATAACAACGTCCAGACTGTTAGTAAATTTTTTGATGTACCTCCACTTCAAATCAAAAATTAAATTTTCAATGTGTTCACGTCTCACGTCTACTAGACAGTAGTAGACTTTTACGCCACAGACGAGGGTTTAATTTTTCCTGTAGTATCTAATTTGATTATGACTGGAGTTAAATCTTCAGGTATCCTTGTTTTAAGCCAGGAGGGGCGGAGTTGGAGAATAAGCCGTGAAGATTCAGTTTTTTATTTAATAATCATAATAATTCTAAGCTAGATATGAAAGAATTGAGTGTTCTGACAGAGTTTATCTTTACAACTACGGTATAGTAAACATTTAAATGGTAAAAACATATTTTTTATTAAAATGTTTGGAGTTCAAAATCAATTTCAAGGAAAAATGGAAAAAAAACCTTGTGCTAGGAAAGTACTTAAACCTAATCAGTAACTAGTTAACAATAAAATTTAAATGTAGAATGTTAAACAACGACAAAAAGAAGAACAAAAGAAAATGTTTTTATTAATTTTTTGAGCTTAATTATTTTTTATTGACTTATATTTCGATAATCACGAATAATGTACCTACATATTTAGTAAAATTAATTTTATTTCTTTTTGTCCCAAACAGAAAATCCGACATGAACTCATCTGGATATTCGAGTACCTTCGAGCCATATGCCTTATTAAATGCGTCATCGAATTGGAACATGACATTAACAAATGAAGAAAAAAGTGAAATAAACTCTTCGCTACAAGTACCTGTGCCCAAAATCTTTAATTTACCGTGGCAAAAAGGATGTATAGTGATTTTATGTTTGCTTCTTATCTTGATTACCGTAATTGGAAATACTCTGGTAATACTGTCGGTCTTAACCACAAGACGACTGAGAACGGTAACTAATTGTTTTGTTATGAACCTTGCCATCACGGACTGGCTCGTTGGAACGTTTGTAATGCCACCTGCTGTTATAGTGTACATTGTGGGTAAGTTTTTAATTGTTGGATATACCTACACCGTTTATATGGGTATTTGTAGATATATATGTTTTTTTTTGGGGACAGTATATCGTCATTCGCACATTAATGATCCGCATATAGGCGAAGGTTACCACGGGGGCGGATTTCAATTTGACAAAAACGACCCGAAAGCCTATAAAGGATGACAGAACCTCCCCCGAAAAAAGTCTCGAAATTCGAATGACGTTTTATTTGACCCAAAGTAAAGTAATTTACAAATTATTGTTAATGTTGTTGTTAATTTAGGGAGCTGGCAATTTGGATGGATACTTTGTGACATCTGGATATCGTTGGACGTGTTGCTTTGTACTGCGTCAATTTTAAGCTTATGTGCCATTAGTCTTGATAGGTGAGTTCCGTATAACTTTAATGGAGTTTTAATGGACATGTAGGGATTTCTGACCTAGATCTTTTATTTTAGATACTTGGCTGTAATACAGCCTTTAACATATTCGAAACGAAGAAGATCGAAAAGATTAGCATTGCTGATGATATTCGTGGTTTGGGTTGTGGCACTGGCTATAACTTGTCCTCCGTTTCTCGGTTGGTAAGTTTGAAAAGCGTGATGAGTTTGGTATCTTCGTAATGTTGCGCCCTTTGCATATGTCAGTATAGGTATATGACCTACATAAAATTCAATTTAGTTTATTGCAACGTTTCGCAGGAATGAGTAATGCGTTTTTGTGTAATGAATATTTTCTTTATGGGAGTGACGAGTGGGTCATGACTGAAGTTAGGCAGGTCTTCCGGTTCTTCATATTTTGAATAATTGATACAAGAAGACACGTCATTTTATTTTGTTAGATTTCAACTTTTTCTTTAACAAGAATAACATTTTTTATGTAAGAGCTACCAAAGAAGTTTAATTTTGTTTTTCGATTTTTCGATGAAGAGCGTCTCATGCCCGACTAGGTACATCGCTACCCTTGCCAGGAAAGGGTTTAACATTTACAAAAAAGGTTAATCCATCTTTAGAAATAGCGAAAAAAAACCGTTGACACGGTAACTTAAAAATTGCGTTGATGTTGAAAGCTAAGATGTTAATGTCCGATTATTTAAGGAGGGTCATCCCGTGTGCAGGCTCTTTTTTTTATGCTTTTTTTGGGTATTTGTTTTGGCGAACTTAATAATGATACAACTGTGAAATTTTTACAACATATTTACGCACATATTGAACACACTTAACGATTTTGAGCACACTTAACAACATTTCTGAGGTACATGGAAATAAAGCCAATCATTTTCAAGAAACCTTGTTTTCGGTAGACATCTCAAATAAAAAATGAAACTCCATTTTAATCTATGAAGTTTGAACTAGTTTCTGAAATAGGATTATCAAAAAATTTATGAATCACAATTATCCTAGTTTGCAAACTGTTACTGAAGAAGTTTGCCAAATTTCAAAGAAATCCGTTCGATAGATTTCGAGATATCATAATCTATCGATTTCAAAACTACCGTTGAGAAAAACGTGACTAAACTTATTATTATATTCGAAATAATACAGGAGTCTAGCGAATATCGGCCTGTAGTGTATCCGAACAGCTTTGAATATCGGAATATCAGGAATATTAGGAATCGCCAAAAATTACGAAATTTGTAATCTTACCATCTCCGATTCTTTTTGAAAATTTTGTACTTGAAAAACTAGTGATAAAATGTTTGATATTCAATTTTGTTTGTTACTAATCTTGTTTTTTTTGTTAGTTATATTGTAGAATGTTAAAATTTCAAAAAATGTGTTCGGCTCCTCCTAGAAAATTCATATCTCTGTTTTATGCTAGAATTATACAATATGACGTATTTTGAAGAGGAAGGTTGTCACATGTCGCTTTGAATTTTTTTAAGGATAACAATTTTGTCCTTTTTCCTTGAATATCTAAAAATACGTATCTTTATTTTTTTTATTTATATTTTATAGGTTATACTATTTTTCAAAACATGCCAAAAAACTAACTTGGGATAAAAAAAATGGAAGAACAGCTCTCAATTATTTTATAGGAAAATTTTCATTTCATCAAGAATCGCCAAAAGTGTATCTATATTTTTTTTTACTTTTTTTACGATTTGTATATTATATTTTTTTTTTTTCAATGTATATCAAACAATTTATGTGGGATCTCAAGCGGATCGAAGTAAAAAAAATATAATTAAATTATTAGAGAACTAAACTAGCCTTAATTGAGAGCCACTAATGTTCTTAATTTTTTCTTACCACGATTCCATTGTGATCCCAACTTAATTTTTCGATATGATTATTTTTACTTCATTATTTTAACAAAAAAAAAATTTGAAGGGTGTAGAGGGTGATGGAGAAGACGTTGAAAATAAAACATAGAAAAATTTTCATAGAAATAGTATGGTACGGGGGTGGGTTTTTTTTCCTAACTGTAAAACGACTTATGCTAGAAAGTTGAAACTCGGTATCCATGTAAATTACTTGGTAATCCTTTAGCTCTTAGTTAGTTTTAAGTAGCTTAAGTTTAAACAGGCAAAGTTTTTGCTTTTTACTTTTCAATTACATAATTCAATTATTTCTTTTCCTCATTGTCTAAGTGCTATAAATTTAACAACTTAGCTGTTAAAAAGAAAAGTCTAATCTCTAAAACATTATTGTTCTGTTAATGCATTTTGAATTATTATAAATAAATATTGTGTGAGTTTGAGTTTGAAATGCATATATTTACACGATTTTCGTCACATCTATTAGGGCTTTTCAAAGATTGAATTCTTTTCTTTGAACTTTTCACATAAATATGTACCTAGAAAAAAGTTTTCAAGATTTTTTAAAATTTGACTTACCATATTGTATACATTTTCACGAATTCAGTTATATCCCTCCGGTCTGATTAGATATCGAATAACTTTTAACTTCCACGGGCTTCTTCAATAATCAGCTAAAACTCGTTTTCAAATCTTTTCCATTTTCAACTCCCAAGAGGGTATAAGCGGATTGAACACGTTTTCACGAATTCCGTTATATCTCTTTGGAGTGATAAGATATCTGATTGGCTTTGATTTCCTCGGGCTTTCTTTATATATATATATATATATATAAAGAAAGCCCGATATATATATATATATATATATATCTAAACACTAATTTCATGATTTTTGGATATTCAACTCCAAAGAGTGTGCAAGAGGATTGCATATGTTTTCACATTTTTTAGTTATTTTTCGAGTACCCAAATTTTTAAAAGAATCGGCGATAGTAAGGTCGTATTTTTGACGATTCTTGATGGAATGACCTGATACAAGACTATTTAAATTTTTCGGAAACGTGAACATATCAACAAAATCATGCGATTCTTTCATGTAGCTTACATTCTAACATCCAAAATTGTGTATTCATTCGATGGATTGTATAATAACCAAACAATTTTTACAGATATGTAGTCAAAGTACCTAATAAGTTGAGTGAGAACCCATTAGTTTCAGTTTGTGGCCATATAAAAGTCCTTAAAATAATGACCGATTACCGAATAAACTGGAACTTTGAGAATCTCTGTCATTTAATATACGAAGTTCAGAATTAATAATATCGCACTGTCACATATCATGCTATATCACTATAACAATTTGAAAACATGAATGAAATAGACTTTAAACTTTATAAACTTTACATGATCTTAAAATACATTTATTATTCATTCTTTGCCATTACTCAATTATTTTTATGCAAAAAAGAATCATGTAGTTAAAATTTATGACTTAATTTATAGCAAAATGAATAAATTCAAATAATATTCACATGAATATTCAAATATTTAATTGAAATTGAAGTTCTGAAAAGTTAAATCCTACATCACATATCGCTTCGTATTTGATGAAAATTTTTATTGATTCTTTTTCTTGTAGGTACGAGCCGGGACGACGAAACGCTAGCTCCGTTGATTGCCGGTATAACCAAAATAAGGGTTATGTTGTATTCTCAGCAATGGGATCATTCTTCATTCCGTTGGCTGTTATGCTTTATGTTTATCTCAGGATTGGATGTGTGTTGACATCGCGACAACAACGAATGTGTATGACTGAGGTAATGTTTTTAAAACCATCAAAAGCGATAATATAAAAATTGTACCTTTATTTTATGTAATTACATTATCATCATAAAAGTAGATACGAGTATTCGTATATGTAAATTTACGAGTTTGTATATTGAATATTCGTTTTATGATAAGATGTTTGGGGTAAAGTGTTGCTGTTAAAGTTTGTCGAATGAGGCCTTCTTACTGTTTGCATGCCTTATCTCGGTTCCATAATGTCAAGCAAGAAAATTAGCAATGACAAGCAAGAATTTGTAATAAGTTTATTTTAGACTTTATCTGAATATACGAGAATATATACAATTTTTTTTAAACAGCCGAGTGAATCTTTGGATACACTACACTGAAAGAAAAACTATGTTTATTCCAAGGTTGCATTGACCATATTAAGGTTCTTCTAACTATTGTAAAACTGACATGTTTCCAGTGATCATGACTATGATGGTACGAGCCATAGCATATGATTCGTAAAAACATAATATGGTTGCATTGAACATATATCCCTAATGAAATTTAATATGGTTGTACCAATCATTCTCGTTACATGATGTAATTGTGTATTACAATCACGACAACAATATTCTATGATCAGTGGAATCATATAATTTAATAAAATAGTTCCCACAACCATACCTCTCGCAGTACGAAAAGGATCGAAAAGTTCGCTTCTTCAAATTTCATGTGTGCTTTGTTCGAGAGTGTTTAATCGTTGTTCAAGTCATTTCTTTATGATCGAAAGTGTTTTCTTTGTGAATTATTTCAGCGTCCACTGGCTTAGGAACGGGGGGGGGGGGGGGGGGGGGGGTTTGTCCCCAAAAACCCCCTCCCCCCCCCCCCCCCCCCCCGAAATGATTAGCTCACCTAGTAAGTTATATTTTTTTTTTAATCATCAGCACGAAAAAGGTAGAATGTAGTAGCGTAGAGCGAATGTTTGTGAAGCCATTTTAATACTGCTTGATTATTGTTAGTCTCCTATATATGTACTACAGTGTACCATATATGTGATGTATAGTGATTTTGTGAATATGGCTTCAAAATAACAGATATTATCTACTGATCACCATCAATTATGGACCGGTGATCGATAAAAAACGTTGAATCTCTCTATACGAACAATAATAATGCTTCAACTCAAAACAAATGAATTGAATCAAAATTGTACGTTTTTGTATGAAGCGTTTCATGCCAGGTGGCAGTGAAATGCAAATAGTTGCCTAGTACATATTCAAAGGTTTGGCTATTTTCGTTTTCAAGACCAGAATATAACATACCATACATGTGAGTAAGAAGCTGATAGTAGCATATTTAGTCCAGTAAATCTTGGAAGAAAAATCGAAATATTTTGACGTAGTTAGGTTCCAATGATGGAGTAGAGTAGGGAATCACAGTTTTACACCAAAATTTGATATGGCGTGTGCCCGAAATTAACGGAGTTATGAACAGTTTAGAGGTGTACGCACTCGAATGTGATGCCTAGTGTGCAAAACTTTAAAGCGTTTTTCTGAAACTTGTCATTTTTGAAGTCGGTGTACGTTGTAACTTAAAATGTATTGAACCGATTCTTTTGAATTTTTTTTTACTATTTCTAAACATAAATCACCAGGTAGTGACGTCGAGTTTTTTTTAAATTTACAATTAATTTTTATTTTACAATAAAAAACTTAACGATTTTTTTAGCAAAAATCGCGTTTCTGACTTTTAAGTGCTACTAAAAATGGACAAATCGGTTAAAAAAAAAAAAAACTCGACTTCATTACCTCGAGAAATATCTCACCTAACAAACGCAATTAGACTTTTTTGTTGTAGCGTACACCGCAAAACAACCTTTTTTCGATACACCTGCGGAGATTCGCTGCGAACGCCTTATTTATAAATATTTTGAAATGAAAATTTTGGAAAATGTAGATCAGATTTTGTATTATTATATAAAAGTGAGATAAAACAATCCAGCATTACCGGTATCGTCTAACAAAATTCTTGAAATTATGCCTTATTTTCGCCGAATTAACCTTACCCGGCCCTAAGCGTAAAGTGCAAAAAATTTGGAGATTGTCCCAGTTTTTTAAACTTTTGGACCATTTTTATTAAAAATAGGTGACATATTTACATGGCAAAGTTGTAGAGAAGTTTTGTACATACCAGTTATTCGTACGACCAACGAACGGATCACGAGCGGGAGCATGGTAAACATACAAATATGTAGCGTAAGTACGTGCACAAATGCCTCGAACAATCAACTCGACGATCTGACCCAGTCAAATGAAATGTGCACCGAAGAAAACGAGGGGTGTTTGTGCACTTATTTACGCTACATATTTGTGTGTTTACTGTGCTCCCGCTCGTGATCCGTTGGTCATACGAAAAAATGATGTAAACGAAACTTCTATGGAATTTAGTCCTCTACAACTTTGCCATGTAAATATGTCAGATATTTTTTAAAAAATGATCCAAAGTTTAAAAAACTGGGACAATCTCCTAATTTTTTGCACTTTACGCTTAATAACGCAATAAATAATGATTTTACAAAAAAGTTGTTCAGATAAAAAAGATAGAGAATTCAATTCTCTATAAACTTGGTTCTTACTATTTTTAGCGATAAATGCAAAATACGGCTACAAATCGATAAAACAGAAAAATCAAAATTTTGCGCACACGCCATATCAAATTTTGGTGTAAAACTGTGATTCCCTATTCTACTCCATCATTGGAACCTAACTACGTCAAAACATTTTGACTTTTATTTTTTTCCGTTATTTACAGAAATTTTGTCTCTGATTACTGGACTATATTGTTTATTGCCGGTCCTTTGCGATAAATCCTCCAGCTTCAAAACAGTCGCTGCTCGTCATCTCTACTACCTACATATGTATATCTCTATGGTTTTAACTATCAAAGTTTATGAATTCAAACGTTTGGGTTATTCCATCAAGAATCGCCAAAAATGACAAAATTTGTGACTTACCATCGCCGATTCTTTTGAAAATTTATGTACTTGAAGAATTAGTGAAGAAAAAAATATGATTTCAATTTTTTTTCTATCTCATTTTTTTGTTAGTTATAGTATGTTAAAGATTTCACAAAAATGATGTCCGAGTCCTCTTCGAAAATGCATATCTCTGGTACTTAGTCTTTACCGTAGAATAATGAAGTAGGACTTATTTTAAAGTTCAAGGTTGTCGCAATATAAAAATAATACGAATACAACTTATTCTTGCAAGTTTTTTTTAAGGATAACGACTTTGTCTTTCCCTTGAATATCTCAATCTCAACTAGGGGATCGTGGTAAAAAAAATTTAAGAAAATCTGTGATTCTCAATTAAGGTTAGTGTAGTTTTTAATAATAATATTAATTTTTTTGACCCCGATCCCCTTGAGATCCTAAATCATGGTCTCCTAAATTCTTCACCTCAAACCGTCTACATTTAAAGACCTCGTCCTTCAGTAGCTTAGTTTTAAGATAGCTTTGCTATCTTCCTCAACTGAGTATAATACGTTTTATTTGCTATCGATGAATCATCGTCGATTGATTTTTTCCGTTTCGTGGCCATTTTTTTCTAGATTAGTCTCAAGATATATGAAATTATATATACTCTCCAAATTATACTCTTAAATTTGTATACATACTATATGGCAGTAAGATTGTCAAGATTGACAAATACATCCACTAGGGAAGGATTTTGCGAGGATGTTTACATACATATATCGTTAGCCTATGCTATTGGATGGTTAGGTTTAGGTTTAGGTTTCAGTGGCGGCCAAAGGCCTCACATAGACCCACGAGGGACCATAGTGATACCACATAAAAAATAGGAGACCCAATGTGAATGTAGGTAGGTGCGCTTGCGTTTCGATCTTCGTTGAGAGTTCCTCGTTTAATTTAAAGGTCCCTGTAACCATAGCAAAGTTGATTAGACTCTGCATGCTGTTAAAAGAGACTTCTTTAAGGTTTGCGAAGGTCGAAGCACCCAGAGCTTTCAGCCGTCTTCTAGCGAGAGCTGGGCAGTTGCACATGTGGTGTTGGGTGGACTTGAATAGTAGTGTCCCATTAGTGTCGACCAGGGTTTTTCGGATGACATTCTCTAGTGCCAAGTTGAAAAGCATGGATGCTAGACCATCTCCCTACTTTAAATTTCAATAATTGTGGAAGCTATGGGCAATTAACCGGAATGGGCCCTTCGTGGATTCTTCGTGATTCAAACGCGATTATCTCGAAACATACTTTTCAAAGACCGTTCCCAAAATCTTCGGAAAACGGCTGAACCGATTTCTTCAAAAATTTCACACATTATTTTTGGATAGGTTTTATAGTTTTTGAGATAATGATTTCTAAAATTCACCTATTTTTTCTGCTTTCTACTCAGATGATCCCCCTTAAGTCACACTCAGTTCAAAAACTGGTTGTGGAATCGTTTTGTATGCCTTGTAAGCTGAAATTTTTTCAGTGTGTAAACCAGGTGGGCTTCCTTAAAATAACTGTGGTCAATTGTAAGCGGAGATGTTAGATATTCTCAATCGTTTATATTACATAGAAAGCTGAAACTTGAATTTAATACAATATACAACTTGAATAGTTCGCAAAAAGTTTTCGATATTGGTGAAGAGTGTGGGACTGAGAAAAAACAATACCTCCGAATTGCTCGAGATATAATGATAGATAGATAGAATTTATACGGGAAAAATATGTAGGGCTTCCGAGTTTGTTATCTCGAGAATCGCTTCACTAGAGCTCGAAAGAGAGCTCCATTACTTACAAATTTCTCTTTCTTTTATTGTAGTATATAAAATCTACTACTACTACTACTACTACTAATAACTACTTGTAGATAATATCGAACCTTACTGGCCAATTTCAAGTTCAAATTGATCAATATTAAAAAAATTTTGCTGACCCCCCCCGAAAATCATGTCTAGCTACGCCACTGTCAGCGTCACATGTATCTTATGATTGACCTAACCATCATATTATAAAAGATGGTTGCGTGAATCATACACCAAGGTTCTGAAATCAGAACTATGATTCAAGCAACCATGTCACATAAATTTTATGATTGACCCAACCATTACATTATTAAAGAAGGATTTTGAAGTAAAATTTTGTACAAATTAATAGTTTTGAGTGAAAACGAAATTCGAGTCTACTAGTCAGCGATATCCTTTTACTCCTTCTGGTACTTTTCACACAAAAAATTTAGAAACCTGTTCAACAATATTTTCAGATATCTTTTGAACCGTTTGTTCTAGGAATTTGAAATTTTGAATACATTAACTTTATTATTTTTTAATAATAAAATATTGCGACAAGCTTGAAATTTAAAAAAAATGTATTACCCTGAAATTTTGTATTTTCACGTTTTAGGACTAGTAAGTCCCAAAAAAGCAAGAAGAAATGTCCGTCTGTCCACCGTAGACGCCGTACGCAAAATTGTTTGAATGCGCGTAGTTCTCAAGCACCTTGAGATATTAAGCTGAAATTTGTATGGTATGTGGAATAGTTATTTTCATGGAGTGGGGTGTGAGGCAGGACGATGGCCGAGCGTTTTATACTATAATCGTCGACACATTTGCCAAAAAAAAAATTGTTGATAGGGATTGTGGGGTGTACGATTGGGGGGGGGGGAACAATACGTCCAAAACGACTGAAAGCTAGGAGTGAAACATTTTAAAATCCACATCTTCTGAACCATTGATATCAGACGTCTGGAAGCTAGTTGTCTGAACAGATACTAAAAGATTACAAGAGAGTTTTTAAAAATGAAGGGAGAAAGTATAGTGGTGGGGTTGAAAAACTTTGAATTACTATATATGTTGACTCAATTATCACAGACAGATTTGGTTTCTGAATATACCTAGAATTACTAGTGGAGTGACAATCAATATTTAAAAAATTTATTTTTAATTTTTCTAACTCAAAAACTGCATCATATATGAACTTGGAAATTTTACAGAAGTTTGGATCGGTAGACCTCTAGCGGAGTGAAAAATGTTGAGGGTATGGGTGCAGGAATTGTAGAAGGGGGATGGAAATGAAAAGATGATTTTAATTTCTCGAAAGCCGAAAGAAGAGAAAGCTAAAAATTTTAAAAATGTATAGAGCTACTATAAAGATAAAAATTGTTTAATGGCGATAGCAAGGCACAGGGGTGGGGGTGGTTTCTCATATCTAAGAAACAGCTTATGCTAGAAGGTTGAAACTTCTTACCTATATGTAGATGTGTTACTAGTGTAATTAAAACTAAAAAAAGGCCAACAGTCTGGTCCCAACTACATTATTTTATGGGTAGAAGTCCGAAATGTCCGAAATGCTGAGATGCGGTGTAGGGTACTATGCGACTGACAACGTAAGAAGTATGTAGGAAGCTTTTTGGAACGTTACTTTCTAGGTTGTCAGTCGCTTAGTAACCTACACCGCATCTCAGCATTAAACACGCTTTGGACTTCTATCCATAAATTAATAAAGTTCCAAGGAAAAGGGTAAATATATAAGAAATCAAGTGAGTTCTCCCTGCACCTCCTATCTGAAAGTCCTTAAAATCATTTTTTTTCTGAGACTCACCCAGTTTAAGATATGGAAATAAGCACTGACGATATTGTCTTGTTTACAGTAGCATCCAAATGGGAAACTTTAAAAAAGGACATACTACATACACACACCTACTTCTACTTTATTTCTAACTACAATATAAATCGGAGTTCAGTATTTCATTGAAAGTATAATGCGATTGGCTTGCAGCCGATCGTGACTGCAGTATGTTTTATAATAATAGATACTTTATATACAAAATAATACCATTTACGAGTAATTAGATCATAGATGAATAAATTATTATTTTTAGTTGTTATTGTAATATTATACACCGAATAAATTTCCCAACTTAATAAAATTATTTTTGTTGTTTCTTAGGCTTCAGAAAAATCACACGATGAAAACTTTCCGACTGAACTGGAAAACTTACATATTACACCGAAACACGTGCCGTATAAAAAATTCGAAAAGAAAGGGTTCGATCAGGACATCAATCATCAGACACTTTACGAGCTAGTTGAAATCTCAAGATCATCATCAACCATACGTTGCTCAACAATAAGTTGTAAATTCGCCACGAATCACGCTTGCTTTAAGCCTATTCAAGCTATTCACTTCTGTGAAAGTCAATCATCATTTACGGAGTCCTGTCTGACGGCAAGCAAATTAAAAATACAACAACCACAGAAATGCCAAAGGATACCGATGCGAATATCAACTTTAAAACGAGACACGAAAACGGCAAAGACCTTGACTATGGTAATGGGTGGCTTTATAGCCTGCTGGCTTCCGTTCTTTACCTACTACTTGCTGATACCATTTCTACCGAAGGAAGCTATAAGCGAGCCATTAATGTCGTTCCTGACGTGGCTTGGATGGATTAATTGCGGAATAAATCCATTTATTTATGCATTTTACAGTGCCGATTTTCGTACGGCGTTCTGGCGTTTAACATTTCGTAAAATTTGTAAGAAATCAACCAATCAGTTTACTTTATTTAAAACTTAAACAATGTTCGTGAAGGAAAAGTTTTTAGTTCGAACTGATTATACAAAACTATTTTTATGTTAATTTAATTTTTATTACAAATAAAGACACTTTCAGAATTACAAACTGTGCATATTAGACTAAAGTTTGTCGAAAAAATAACGAAGCTAATGAAAAAGCTTCTGGGTATCCAGTTAGTTAACATGGAATACGAAAGTAGTTCGTTCTCTGGAGTCACGTTTCATCAAACTTATTTAAATCAGCCAGTTAAGAGTTAATTTTTTTTAATAGTATCTAACGTTACATAATTAGAGTTTTTTTTAAATTTATTTTGAGATGTAAATAAGTGACCCCACGCTGGGCGTGATAATTGCATATCACTACCGTTCAAAAGTTGAACTGACAACTTTATGAGGTCCTATCTGAATAGGTTTTTTGTTCGAAGAATTAAAAACCCTATTAAGTCCGTGTGTTTCATTAAAAATATTTATCGAAATTGCCCTACGTTGGGCGCCAGATTGTCATTCAAAATAGCAAAAGTTATATCATCAACACATAGTGTAATAGGATTCGGGAGGCCTGTCGGACCTTGCACACCAAAGCGAAATAGTGTATTCCTCACTGACAATCAATCCGAAATCTAGGCGTTATATTCGGCTACCACCTAACAGCCAATCCGCATTCATCGCGTTATATTCGGTTACCACTTCCTATAAACTCGTCGAAAAGTGCCTAAAGAAGCTAGTCTACTTAAGGTCAAGTCGAAGTTACTCTGCTTTGGGTCCTAGGTCACAGCAAGATCGAAGGTAATGAGTGGGCAGACGAAATAGTTATAGGAAAGGTACTACTCTTCAGCGCTCTCTCATAGAATCAGTTTAGATCCCACTCTTTATTTCTATAGGTATAAATCCACCCACTTTCTCACAAATGCGACCTCCATATGGAGAGGACTTACTAGCTGCGTCATATGTAGGAAGACATGGCCATGCTACTTACGGAGCAGAACAGATGCACTCTTGAACAGGAGCCGTGTGGATGTTTCCACAGTTATGGCAGTCGGAATGGGTCACTGGCCGATTGGCGACCACGCGGCCAGACTGGGCATTCCCTTTAACGACAGTTGCAGCAGTTGTGGGGATACAAATAATATAGAAACCGTTATCTATCTATCTATCGCTTTGTTGGATTTCAGCCATAGCTAGAGGCAGACTTCACGCATTAGTCAAATCATTCTCTAAAAACCTTGATGAGATCTCGAAAAACCAGATTGGGGAACTGATTACCTTCTTGAACAGCTCCGGATGGATATGTCAATCCATGCAAGCCACATTTATTTATTTATTTTTCCTCCTGTCGTCCTAAGCTAAAAGCCGTAAATTTAATTTTTGGACACAGTAGTTACAGCTTTCCTTTTCAACAAATTCATTAAATATTTTAAGAATGATGAAAAGTTTATCAAGACACATGACCTATGGATGAATATTCGACCGTATTGTAATTGTCACGTCGCGTCACTTCGATGCCGATTCGATATCGACGCATGAAAAGGCGATTTTGAATGTCGATTGTCATCGACCGTTGTCACTTTGATCGTCATTTTTCGTCGATGACATTCCGAGTCCGTGACGCCTGAAGAAAATTAACGTTGATGCAAAAATGCAAGCATAGATTTGACAAAAATCTGTTTCTTTCCTTATTTTGATGGATTCGCAACAAGTAATCGTCATTAAAAGCGGTGTAGATCGACACACATTAAAGAAATATGGCTCGACTTTTCGGTACTGTAAAATTCTTTGGGACTACCGTCACGAGATGCAAGCAGAAGTGAGAGCCAAAAATGGGCCGAACAAGATGTATAGGTTTTCCACTTTAGAAGAAAGCATTATCCGCATCTTAAATTTGAATGTAGCATTTGATATTGCAGAAAAATAATGTCATAGTTGTAAACGAAGGGATACAAGAACTTAAATTCACAATTTACAGCTGATACATACATATCAATATGGCAATGCCATTGAGTCACGTCGATGGAGTTACACAATCGCTTTTTTCGATCGGCGTGACACTTCGCATCGGCATCGAAGTGACGTGATCGCGACATTCGCAATACGGGTGATTATAGTATTTCCTTTATATTGAACGGAATCGTAGTTAATTCGCTTACAGCCTTTCAGTTTAGGACGGCAGTATAGGTCTTAGAGCCGACCGAGTACCAGATATAGCACCTCCCCCAAAATCTGGTAGACCAGTTTGCCATGATACACGATCTCCCAGAGTCACCATATATGTTACTCAAGAGAAAATACCTTTGGCATGTTATCGTTTACTGAGTCGGTTAGGTCTTTCTGATTAAATTGCTGTAGAGTTTTAAGGGAACCGACAAGGTCTCCTGCCATGAATGTATTGTATTGCTGTAGCCTTATGGCCTCTTTCAAGCCCCATGGGTTAAACGAGTTGTTATCATCATCATCTCATCATTATTATCCCATCATTATAAAAACGGCGCTTCCTGTGCTAATTGGGCACTGTTTTCGTCTGGCAGTCCACCGCGTAAGCCAATCAACCATCAACAACTTCACATAATTCGAGTCTTGTCAAATTAATTTTTAGTTTTAGATATGTAACCCCACGTTGGGGTCGATTATCGCACATCGCTACCGTTTAAAAGTTGAGGTGGTACAATCTAAAAAAAATCCTGTTCGAAGAAAATAATAATCCTATCAAGTCCATATGTTTCATTATTGACATCTTTATATCGAAATTGCCCTACGTTGGGCGCCAGATTGTCATTCAAAATATCGAACGCTATATCGACAACTTTCACACAACGCTTTATCAATTAATTTAGAAGAACTTTATTCTTAACCATCAGTTTTTCTAGTTAAGGGTATCCTTCGTTGTACTCGATTGATTATCGCTAGACTAGAATTATTTCATCCAATCGGTGAAGTATCGAAAAAAACGCTTAAGTTTAATGTCCAATCAAAAATATATTCGTAGGGTATTATGTCACTTCGGATTATTAGTAATTCATAGGTGAACAGTACCTTCATCACATATGTAGATACAGTATAAATATCAAATAGGTGAAAGTAACTTGTAGGGGACGTGTTGTAAGCAAGTTGTGTACATGGTGAATCTATTGACCAAAATTCAATATACTGCACTAATTACGTAGAAAGCAGAGAACATCTATTAATACGAAATGACCAACAGTATTTTCGGTTTCGTTAACCTTTCCGATTAAGTCACACGTCTCATTAGAACAAATAGGATCACATGTATCGTGCACATTGGAATCAATACAAGAAACGACAGAAAGGATTTTAATGTAACCGTATCAAATTAAATAAAGGCATAGCAGAGAGTATTACTAAGCATCATTTGAGTAATTTGTCCACTGGAATTAAAGTAAAGTTGATTTTAGCTATTACGATGTTTCTACTTTGTATTTTATTCAGGTGGAATCTTTAAATAATAGTCGTAGCATTCGCAAAAATATATCTAACCAATATTTATTCGCTTTGAATAAAAACACATTTTTCTTGGTTCCTGATGTTGCAAACATACCCAGGTATCTTAGTATGCACTTCCATAGACTTTACCAATTGCCAAATTTTTTTTTATTTTGGCTGTAGAAATAGTCCCATCTAGGCAGCCGGGAACAGATAAAAGCCTTGCACAGTAACCTCAAAACTGATGCGGGAATGGTAAGGGGAACTATGTATCCTTAGTACCAGAAACAGTGTACTCGCTCTGTATTCATAGTCATGAGGGCATAGATGGTAATAAAATAGCAGACCAACCAAGAGGTCTACTGCTCGCCTGACTAAATCAGAAGCTTTCTGTCGAATCTCAACTTGCTTCATCGAGAGTGGCATAAGTTTACGGGAAGGACAAAAGAAATACCAATATTGGGCTACATTATTGGGCAGAAACAAAGTACTGGTACTAACTGCTATAATCACGGGCCATTCTCGCTTGAAGTATCATCTTAAAAGAATGGGAATCATAGCTAATAACCTGTGGAGGTTCTAACAAATGAACACATTCTGTGGAGCTGTAAAGCAGTTTCATTTCGGGGATACAGATCTCTTGAACACTTTGAAAAAAGATTCCTGAGACAAATTAAGTTAGACAAGGATCTCTTGGTTGAAACAGGAGAAAGATCTACATCGCAGTTTGATTTTCCAGAGGCTAAAATTAAATATTACTGTTTTTTTGTGGGAACTTCCTTCGATAAGGCCTTATACCAACTGTTGGCGGTTTGCTATTGCTGTTGAAAATGGGGAAGTGTGCGACATAGTTCGGTAAGACCTTATTAATGCTTTATTGAGGTACAAAAATAGCTTCGATAAGGTCTTATAGAGGTTAGTTTGCTACTTGTGGAGGGTATAGCACAATAGATCAATGGTCGCTTTACTTGGAGTAATCTTTCCGCCTTCGATAAAGTCAATCAATCAACAGAACCTTTTCTGGATATGTTTTTGTCGCAGAATTTGTCACGTGGGGATTGGAGGGTTTCATTGGCTGCTAAGTATACATAGTTCTGTTGAAAAAGTTAGTTCTGAGTGTTCAACTCATTAATTTTCGGAAATAGCTTTAATCATTAAATAATTTTTTCCGATGTGGCTCATTTTGTGAGGAATGGATGTGTGAACACAGTTGGAGCATTTGGGACGATACTAATCTACACGAAATACACAAGCACCAAATGCATCTCGAGAAAGTCACTGTTAGGTGCGGATTATGGCGAAATCATCGGCCTTCTTCAAATAGAAGCAATGAAGACGTTAACTGGCCACAGAGATCATGCGATTTAACGCCGTATCTTATCGCCGTATCGCCGGTCTTAAACTTTTTTTTTTTAATTTTAACTTTCTTTCTTGAAACTGATAAAACATTTAAGATCATTATATCTCTTCTATCTTAACGTATCCAGAAGTAATTTTGCAAAAGTTTTCGTCATATTTTAAACAACTTTGTATGTCTCCAACTTCAATTGGTATTACAGACCCTCGACTTCTCTAGTTGTTGTTGTTATTGTTATCATAGTCCATTTTATCTAAATGGCTCAATGCATTTTTCATTTGCCATAAGTGGCAAATATTCATTTAACACTTGTTTGGTAGCTACTTGAAAGAGTGAATATTTTCATTTGACTTGTAATTCATTATTTTCAAGAGTTCTTAATATTCGTTCAAATGAGTTGGCTTTCCGAAGAAGTAAACAATCATATGTATACTCTTTTATTCAGAAGAGTACTGTTCTTGCCCTATAATAATGAAAAAAATATCATTTCTTATGTGTGAGTAGCTACAGATCAAATTAGATATTTATTTATAACATAATATAGCCCTAATACATTACGGTTTTCCATAATACCCACTATTCACTTTCAAAGAGGCTTCGATCTTCTACTTGACAAATTAACGATATGGAACAAAATTTCGAGAATATTTGTCTAGATTAACTACAACGCTATTTTTTGCACTAGCTTGAAAAGCTTTTAAATTAATAATCATTTTAATATTAAGTTAATAAGCCAGCCAACCAACCATCATTATTAAACCTAGCCAGAAAGCTTACCGATTTGGGGTTTTGTGAAATGTTTGACTGTTTTCGCTGATCGTCAAATCTCAGTTTGTCAAACTTTTTTTTGTCAAATACATGACACTGTCATATGCATTAAACTGCAAGCTTGGAATGTTATATCATAGAAGTTACATAATGAGGTGTGAAGGGACATCTAAATGTTACCGGGTGGTGGTATCTTATAACAAAGTAATGATTGTTCAATTGCTGATGGTATTTGCGATACGAGTATCTCCAAGTGAAAGGACCTATTGATTTTTTTGTTAACGACTTTTTCTTCAAGAAGATAAGAACAATAACATTTATGTGTCTCCTGCTCAAAAATGAGGATGCTAGTATTCTGGTCTAAACAATAGAAAAATACAACACCACATACACTACTTTTTTGTATATAATGTTTGGTATAAGATAAGCCACACGCACGAACTTCTATTGAAAACCAATTAAATCCCCAAGTCATACAGAAAAATAATTATAATAAATTAGTTTCTATTTTTACAGGTTTGCGATTAGTACAAAGAGCATACATAGTAAGCTGCTTTTCAATATTGTATTCCTATTATGATTACTTTTGTTCAATTGTGTGTAACCCATAGCATTAGATAGCTAATCTTATATCTGATTTCGATATCTAGCTACATACCAGCAATAGCAGACACAGCTGTTGCTCGACCTTTGTCTCGTCAAAGTTTAAGGTTCAAGAGACTAATTATGGATATAAAATATTTGTTATAACTACGACGTAGTGTTATTTTACTGTTCGCAATGTTCAAAGGTGGATCAAAGTAAATTCTGAATTTTGATATTTACGAATAAGGATGAAACTTTTCCGAGTTAAGTTGAAGGTACGGGTGAGACTTAGGAAACGGATGATTCGAAATGTTTTAATTCAATAAAATAAAAACGTTCGTTTCGATCGATGTAATTACACATTGTGGAGCAGTTGTTCCTTCTTTAATTTTTCCATCCCGGATTTAGCTTTTCCCCGTCGTCACTATAGATAACAGATTCGAGGCTTGGCAGCCACATACCCACTCAATTTATTTTTAAGTCGTCTTTAAATAGGTTGAATGGAAAGTCGGCCGATCTCCGATTTCTAATTACCAAAATTGGATTTAATTTGAATAATTAAGTAATATTCTGATATTAAGGTAGGTAAAAATGAATGGACATTTTGGTATTGGTATTGTTGGGTGTTGGTTATTTTTTCATTTGTTGATCGTAAAACGCTGCAGCAGTATTTTCTTGGTGAAAAATGGAACTGAGTCGTACGAGTGGAATATCATCCAATAAATCCGTTAATTATTTGTTAAAAAATTGTAAGTAATGCCTGAAAGATCCGATGAAATGGTCACTAAGCACACCTTTCTATAAATTTACACTGAATCCGTGCTAAAATGGTGCTGGGTGCTTTGTGTGTGGACTGCTCTCTCAACTATCAGTATATGACGTGATTTTTAAATTTTTTCCTTTAATGGAATCATAGCACTTTCAAAATAAATCAGCAGTTCATATGTTGCGTGACATCAGTTTTAAAACTCTTTGTTAGTTAACTAGCGCAAAAAGTTGTGTATTTCACCGAACAATTCAAAAATACTCGTAATAAAAAAGTTATATCATTCTTATATTTTCAAACGTTTTGTAACTACTATATTTAATAATTTTATTATAGAAATCTGATTTGAAAGTAGCAGGCCCGTGCGCAGGATTGTATGAAGAGGGGGGGGGGGGTTTCCATTATAAATTATCAAGTGACCACCATACTAAATGTGATGACCTAAAAAAAAAAGTTCCTCAATTTCCAATGAACATGGTCAAATGGAGGGGGTTTGAACCCTCCCCCCGTTTGCACAGGCCTGGCTGAGGCCAAAAAAATCAAATGACGGCTGAGGTTGAAAAATTCAAATTCAAATTTAAATGACGGCTGAGCTTAAAAAATTCAAATGATGGCTGAGGTTAAAAAATTCAAATGACGGCTGAGGTTAAACCCCTAAACCCCCCTCGTGTGCATGGGTCTGGAAAATACTACCGCTGTACGCAAGATTGTTTGAAGGCTCGTAGCACCGAAACCCTTTCAGCTATTTAGTTCAATTTGTTCGTGGGTATAGTGGGTACACCCCTTCAAGTGGACACTTTTTGCGGGGTGGGGTGTGAAGGAGGAAGGCAGGTAGGCGTCTTTGACTGTAAATTTTGGTTTTTAGATCTCAGCAACCACTTATGTATGGAAGCTGAAACTTGGAATTTATATAGAGCTTCAATATATGTAGGACCCATTTGCAAAAAAAATCATGATTTTAGTTAAGGGGTGAAGGAGTGCGGGGGGGGGGAATGCGGCCGAAACACAAAAAAGCTGAGATCAAGACATTCTAAAATCCATATCTCCTAAACCGTTAATGGCACGTAATTAAAACTTGACAAATACCTGCAGGTGGAGTCAACTAAAATTTTTGAGGAGGTGAAGAGAAAGAAATTAATATTTTTCATGAAACCTATCAAAAATGATGTTGAAATTTTTACAGGAGCTAGGACCGATAGACCTCTAGCGGTGAAAAATTTGTGAGGGTGTGGGTGTAGGTTGGAGGATTTTAATTTCTCGAAAGCCGCGAAGAATTGAAAGCTTAAAATGTAAAACTGTATAGAGCAATTATATAGACATCCCAGAAAAATAAATTTTTGATTGGAGTAGCAAGGTACGAGGGTGGGGTGTTTGTTTTCGTATCTCAGAAACGGCCTATCAAATATATTTATTCTAACACATATGTATGTGTCCTGTGGAATGCACGAATTCCATATAATACTCGTGCCACTTCGGGGATTCAATAATCACTCGATGTATAAATTATTGATATATATGTTATATCAGTTGAATTAAGGCTTTAAATTAAAAAAAAAAAATTTTCTTAAAAGAAGTTAGTTGATTTGAATCGTGCACACTTATTGTTTTGATAGGCAACGAACACGAAAATTGTTTCCATCGATTTTCATATTTTCTGCACTTCCTTACCAGTTTCGTGAATATCGCTCCATAAGAAGCAGGAATCCTTGCTGTTTATACTCTAGATGAACATATAGAGTATTATAAGTTTAATCCAGCCCGAAAAGTTTGTAACGCATAGAACCGAGCCTCGGACGAAAAAAAGTTTTATATTATTTTGTGTTTATTTTGGGCCAAAACCCCCAAATCCGTTTGCTGTCCGTCCGTCCGTCCGTCGTGCTTCAAAAATGTATGCATGTTACTGAATCCACTATAACTCCAGACAAAATGAAAGCAGAATTTAAAATTTTACAGGAATTAGTTTTAAACCAAAACCAAAACGAAGTTCATTAATTAGCGCCATCTGTTGACTCCTTCGGGTAGCTGTCATACAAAAGTCCTTAATAAACATGTTCACCAATATTGAACGATAACTTTAGAACACTTTAAGCTACGACTTTGAAATTTTATACACATTAATTTTATAATAGTCGCAGCTGAAACTATTAATATGAAAAATATCCCATAAGTCTTTCATGTAGTTGCCATACAAAAATTCTGTAAAATGTCCTAACTTACTTTATGGAACTCACTATAAATCAAAAAATCGAGTAGCCACTATACAATAATTTCTACCGTAAGTAAAAGGTCATGTAATAATTGCTTGTGCTCTCCTCATTCTTTTGATATATTTCCAACTAAAATATATATCGGAGTTCAGTATTTCATCTAGAGTATCATACGATTGGCTTTCAGCCGATCGTGACTGCATTATGTTTTTTTAGTCATTTTTAAAGTAATTGTAACCGATAATAAGCAAAGCTATAATCAGGAACACACGTATCTTGGGCAGCTTGGAGTGGTCTTAAATCTTGAGTTTGACTGAATTTATATATAACTTACTAATTATAATAAGCGAAAAAAAATTTCCAATTGGTATCTAAGCTGCAGATCGAGTTATAAGATAGCTATATGTACATATGTGTATATCTATAGATATTCAAAATTTTGGATGAGTATCATTAGATTCCTGGAAATTAATAACGAAGCAACAGGTAGATTAAAAGTGTTCCAAGAAATTTATGTCATGACATATTTCATGAAATTTTACCTATGTTATGTTTGAAGAAAATACAGAAAATTGTGCGATTGCGCAGTTTTCCCCAATTATTGGAATGCTCACTGCATCAACAATGGAATTTTTAGTTGTTTGGATAAAGTATTTGTGTAATGTTTCGTGTTAGCATTCAGTTGAACTTCATAGCTTGGCGTGATGACAAGTAGGTACCTAATTACTGCTGGATTTTGTATTCTACAGATTGTCGAAACTTTATTTCTTTATTTTGTATTTCGATCATTGTAAAATATTTGAATGCATGTGAGATACCTACACACTTACGAGAAAATTCCGATATAATTATGTACATAACATAAGTATAAATTTCACACTGAGCATTTAGTTTCGAAATGTTTAGGGTGAAACTTTGAGAAACCCCGTAAACTCAATAATGAATGTAACTGCAGGGACGTCATTTCAGTTTTTTCTAGGGGTGGGGGGCAAGATGTTATGAATGTATATATGTTTATATACATATGCTATATATAATATGTGAGAAAACAAAATTTAGGGGGGGGGGACAATGCCCTCCCTGCCCCCCACAAATGACGTCCCTGTGTAACTGTATGAAGAAAACGAAACGTTGCTTAAATAATTGATTTCTTTATAAAATCGTCGGCTTTATCATCTCTCAAGCCTCATATGGACTCGATCTGCCTAATATTGATTTTTTGTATGTTAAAACGGGACAAAAGAATGTACCGAGGCTTTTATCTCCTTAATTTTAAGTGCGGTCTAGACCATGTTCGAATTGCCATTTTCTCTCTGTTACTATAAAGTTGGAACTCTATAGGTTAGTAGCAAATAACAATTGCCTACTATTATAAAGGTAATGTAAACGAATTCAACTACAGGGGGCCTCTTAAATCACGACCCTGCAATGTTCTGTTAACTTTTCGAACGTGTAATGCAATTAATTGCTTTCATGAGAGACGTCGATGGAACTATCGATGTCTTCCTGGAAAGAAAAGTTATAAATGGTTTATTCTTATTGTCACAAGGGTTGATCGAAACTCTTCAACTTTCTTTTGGTAATCTTGTTGCCTTGATTAATAACATCCTGATACCTTTCAGCGACTGTATCCTTGCTGACAAAGGTTCCAATGTATCATGTACTAATGTACAGAATGTGCATTCATGTTTTTTTTATCATATTACGAATCGTGTCGCCTCGAGTTCGTATTGGGAGATATGATATTTGATCCAAAACAGCAAAATGTAACTTTAACACAGAAGCTGGATACGTCAATCTGCAGTGTTTTCCTTTATTATTTCAATAATATAGTATTGTGATCGACTTAAAAAAATGTTTCCCATAAAAGTGAAAAAAGAGTGTAGGAGTGGGGTTAATAATAATGCTCCCGAAACGCTAAAGATTCAGACATTTTTAAATCCATATCATCTAAACGGTTAATGTCACGAAATTTAAACTTGATAAGCATATGTAGGTAGAATATATCGATAACAAGTTTTGAGAGAGGGCAGTGGCGTACGGAGGTGGGGGTTGAAGAACTTTAGATAACGATATCTCACGAACCAATTGCAATAGATAAGTAAAATTCGGTTGTATAAAGGTTTAGTCCCTTCATGCAAAATGGGCGATTCCTTCGCAACTCGAGAGTTATAGGAGACACTTCCATTTGGGCGCACTTTCTCAGCTTAGAGAACTGGTGAAAATGCTGTCACTCAGCTCAATGAACTGGAAAATTTTTCACCGTATCAACATACTCATGCATGTATTCTGACATTGGGCTCAGAGTCCAATCAAATTACCGTAACCCAAAGGTACTCCCCAGCCAGTGCAACTCACTGGTATAAGGGGTCGTACCGAGAAATATCGTTTTCAAATATTTTAATACCGAGAGAGAAAAAAATTAAAGTTATTAATAAATATAAACATATGTAAATGAAGAGGGGAGAGGATTTTGAAAAGTTTTTTTCTTAAAAAATAAAAATAAGCACGAAAACATCCAATACATGCAACAACATAATCTACAACCATTCCTTAGAATCTCCAAGAATCTCAAAAATCCGCCTGAATTAGAATTTCCAGAATTATCTGTTTCCAGGTCGTTTGTAATTGCAACAATTCTTAAGGGCGCTCAAAAAAAAAATTTGGTGAATTTTAGAAGTTATTACCTCAAAAACTTTTTGCTCTATTTTATCCTAATTGGTTTTATTCAAAAGTATATGTTGAGGTACGTTAATAATATCAACCAGGGGCGCTGCTGTCAGGGTCGGCACAAAGAATGTCCATCGCTCGCACGCTCTGCGGTTCCCACGATTACATGCAGGCGGTTGATCCAAAATAAAAATTTCAAAATGATTCTGAAAGTGTAAAGTATAATGTCCGTCGCCACGTAGGGGTTTTTTGAAAAAAAAAAAATTTCACAAAGTGGCGGCCGATCGAACTTTATTTTCAGTTTTTAACCTCTATTATCGACCTTTCTGGCTTGATATAAAAAAAGTTAATAAGTTAAAAAAAAAATCCTACGTGGCGAAGGGGAGAACCTATTCAAGAATAATGTGTGAAATTTTGGAAGTAATCGGTTCAGCCGTTTTCCGAAGATTTTGGGATCGGACTTTGAAAAGTAAGTTTCGAGATAATCGCGTTTGAATGACGTGCTATATAGAGAATTCACAAAGGGCCCCTCCTGGTTAATTGCCCATAACTTCCACAATTATTGGAATTTCAACATGAAATTTACAGACAACATTCTTAAGACTATAAGCTTTAAGAAGAGCGAATTTTTTTTTTTAAAAAAGCAAAAGTTTTCTACTTATATGAGCTCCCTTAATACCGTTTAAGTTTTGACAATGATGCTTCTGTGCAATTCGTTTCAACTGAAACACATTCTTTGCCATTTGTATATTTGTCGGTAAAGCATTATATTCTCGTTTTTCCTCAAAGACGTGATCCTTTCTAACATGTTGCTGTTTAATTGATATCGCACTTCTTGTGTTATGGTTGTGTATTTCTTGATTGTGAATCAATTTGGGGGAGGATTTAAGTTTTTTGTTTTTTATATTGTGAATTAGCTTTATTCGTTCTAGGCTTATGTGCTAGTGTATGGTTAGTTTCCCATAGGTAGGGTAAAGTTCCATCGATGGTGTCAGATGTGGTAAATTGTAGACGGCCCTAATGCCTCTATTCATCAGTCTCACAATTTAATCCAAAAATGAAGTTTGCTAAAAGTAAAATTTTCAATGGTGGTGGATCATGGCAGTGGAGGGGATAATAGTTTTTCTGCTTAGAATTTTTTCCAAAAGTACGCCTAATAGACCTAAGGGAAGAAAAACAAAATTTGTGATGAGGGTGGGGAGGGCGAAAAGGAAAAAGTTACGATGCTTATATCACAAGAACCTATGTATAATGATATAAAGCTGAAACTCGGTATTTAGATAAAGCTATAGTAGTGGCATGTTGAAAAAAATAGAATTTCTCTTAGGAGTAGCGTGCGAGGGTGAGGTTGTTTTTCCTAGCCATGTAGCGGCTTTAGCTAGAAAGTAGAAACTCGGTAAATACTCGTACATGTAAACCAACTAAAAAAATAAGTTTGATTAAAAGAAAATCAAGAATCCATTAGCGATCAGAAGGGGGCAAAAAAATGATCAAAATGTTATAGTTATACTTAAGCACTAGTTACAAAGACCATCAGCTTCAAAATGATATACCTATTTTCATGATTTTCGTCATTTCTACTAGGTCTTCCCCAAATATTGAATTCAATTTTATTCTTCGGATTCTTCATATGAATACCTAGAAAGGGTTTCCACGTCTGATCAGATATCGAACATCTTTTTACTTCCACGGGCTTGTTTCATAAGCTAATTTAGCTATTTTTTTAAGTTTTTTTCTTTTCAACCTCTAAACCGCATCCCAAAATATGACCCAATTATTTACTTTATATTATTTGTGGCAGCGGCGTTAGTATTCTAGCGCGGCCCTTGTTTCACCGCTTCACGAACTTTTTGGTAGGTTAGTAACCTACACCACATCTCAGAATTGAAAGCGTTTCGAACTTACATAATAGCTGTGTTTTTTATTCCCGGTTAACCATAGAGCTCGACAAAATTGCACGGCAAAACAACAACAGTGCGGTTACGGTAAGCGCACTGTTGTTGTTTTGCCGTGCAATTTTGTCGAGCTTTATGGTTAACCGGGAATAAAAAACACAGCTAATATCGAAAAAATAATAAGGTTTCAATTAGTCAATTAGTAAGAAATTCTTAACTTCCGTGTGCCGTACATGTTTGAAATGTTCTCATGTGCGTGGTTTTTTGAAATCATATTCCAGGAGTGAGTTATTTTGCAATTAAACATAACCGCACTCCACATAATGGGGAGAGGAAGTGTTAAGAGTTCGACACAAGTTCTGCCTAAGGTTGAATATTATGAATATAAGCGTTATCGCAGAAATTAGTGTTCAAAGTTATGAGTTTGTCCAATTATCAACATCCCACATTTTCCCTCATGTATTTGGCGCCACCTTTACATAATAATTTATAGCCAAATCACTTATGCACAGCTCAATCATGTGAGTTTTGTGGTAATATCACAAAAATTAACTACATATAGACTAATTGACAGTGTATCACACGCGATCACATGAGTATTACATGCACTAATTGAATTCAACCCGTTGAATATCCACAGTATAAAAATAATGTCTGATTTGAATGTTCATTACTATGGACTGTATTTTTCACTTAGTCCATTTTATTACCAATCTACGAATAATTATATGGTCAAAATTTAATTACATTTTCATACGTATTAGCAACATAAAATTGCCACTATCAGCATATATGTACATACTCGAAGGTACATATGTTGGTCCGTTGTTCCTTGACACTATACTATACAATAAGTTAATTGTACTTAAAGCGGATAGTTGCAACTGTTCAATAGATCCTATATTCAATTAACTAATATGGAAGACCCAGATGGTTCCGTAAACTAAATTATTATTTGCAAATATGCTTCCGGCTACCGAACGCATTACCACGTTAACTGTAGTCTGGGTGCCTTAGTGGTTAGAGCACTTGCCTTCGGCGCACCTGGCACCAGGTTCGAATCTGCTCGGTGACAAGTAATTTTCGAAAATAGTATTGGGTGCCGGACTACCAGTTCACTCAGCTGTAAATGAGTATCTCAGTTAAAATCGGGGTAATAATCACGGACGGGCGTGTATCTGACCACTTCACCTCCTAATGTTCCGTTGGTCTCGTAATAAAGTAACTCTAGCATTACTTCAAGGCCTAGGCCCGATTTGGGCTGTTGCGCCATTGATTATTATTACCACGTTAACTAGCTCAGGAATTCAGACACTTGTTCGTTTAGAAGGAAGAACTCAGAACTGCATAATGTGAATAGTTTGCATACAAATTTGCGAACGCTGTAACTATGCAAGCATTTCGTTCATAGGGGTTTCGCGGGCATCAACTTAAAATAAGCTTCTAGCTATTCGCAGGAGTGAGTTAGGATATTCATCACATTCTCCAAAAATTAACAAACTATCTTAAAATTATGGTATGCAGATTTTAAAGTATGTATGTACAAGCAAATCGTGTTATGAAGAATTTTTACTTGTAACAAGTAAGTAGCATTTCGAATGATAAAATATACACTGAAAGAAAAATCCTTGGTAACATTGACAAAAGGTATTTGTTGAACTCCAACAGTGCACTTTTGTCGTAATGATAAATAATCTGTCAGCATAACAAACAAAATTGTTCAGTTTGATAAAATTTTTGTCGAATTGACAAAAATTCGGCAAAATTCCAGTTCGTTCTTTTAACAAAACATTTTTTATCGAAATTTTCTTTCATATTGATAAATATTTCCATCAAATCAACAAATTTTTTGTTGCATTGGAAGAAACGACTTCTGACAAAAATTTTGTAAGATTGACCAAAAGTAAACTGCAACATTTTGTTATATTCACAAAACTATTTATTAAATCAACAAAAATTTTTGTAAGAAAGATGAACACGCTCCCATACCGCATATTGGAGTGGGAATCGCAGTGCGCAGAGTTCTAGTTCGATTGCATCATTCGTGATTGATTGACTGTTCAAAAGTGATAGTGGCCTTTCGTGAAAGTTCTCTAAATTATATTATATAAAATTATATTATATTAAATTAAAAATATATTGTAATATTGTACCTACACAAAACCTTAGCATCGACAAAAATGCAGCTCTATTCGACAAAAATCACTCAGAGAAAAACCTTGGTAGCATTGACAAAAATGCAGGTCAATTCGACAAAAATTTTGTCAATATACGTCCAACAAAATACTTTGTCATATTGACAAACTTCATATATTCCTCGACAAAAACACACTGTCGAGACAACAAAATTTTTTTATTGAATTGATAAAAAAATTGTCATAACCACAAAAACTAAAAAAATTTTACGGATCAATTTTTTCTCAATTCAACAAAAAATTTTGTTGTCTAGACAGTGTGTTTTTGTCGAGGAATATATGAAGTTTGTCAATATGACAAAGTATTTTGTTGGACGTATATTGACAAAATTTTTGTCGAATTGACCTGCATTTTTTTCAATGCTACCAAGGTTTTTCTCTGAGTGTAGGAGAAGGCGGTGGAATAATGAACATTGAACAATGAGAATTTCTGGTGAAATTTTCAAGCGAAAATCAGTTTTTCATAATACAATCTACTTCATATGCAATACGTTGTTAATAGAATGATGGCTCCTTTTCTTCTATGGCGATAGAGTCCAAGCCTTGTCACCCTTGATTATTTCTTTCACTCGAACTTTTCTTTTAACACGTTGAATGCCATGGGGGTCACCGGTGACCAGCACAGAAATTTTGACCCTTTAAATAGCATTGACAAAATTTTTGACAAAAAGTGTGCAAAGTGTTAACCGGTATGAGTTTTCTATCAAAGTATGTATCTACCAGCAAGACCAATGAGTTTATCCGAGAATTTTTTGGCTATAGCCATATGGTCCATTACTACTTTATTAGGACTTTGTATGGATTGACAAATTCGAAACATAAATAATAATAATAAAATACTAATCAATAGCACAACAGCCCAAATCGGGCCTAGGCCTTGAAGTAATGCTAGAGTTACTTCATTACGAGACCAACGGAACACTAGGAGGTGAAGTGGTCACCCACACGCTCGTCCGTGATTATTACCCCGATTTTAACTCAGGTCCTCATTTACAGCTGAGTGAACTGATACTCCGGCACCCAATCCCATTCTCGTAAATTACTTGTCGCCGAGTACCAGATGCACCGAAGGCAAGTGCACTAAGCCACCCAGCCTACAAAGCCCTCACTTTTTATTTTATTTTATTATTTTTTTACTAAACTAACATCCACGCCTAAAGTGCCTACAAACATTAACAAATCATATGGGTGTATTCATATACCCACGGGATAGTACAACCCCATATGTAGGTGTTGCGAGAAATACCCATGGTTTTCGTACGAACAACCATGGATGTTGCGCGGAATATCTATGGGTGGAAACGCTGCACCCATGGGTATTAGCTCCATACATACATATCATCATCATCATAGCATCCAGAGGCGTTAGAAGTTAATAATGATATATTTAGAATTCATATATTAGAAATTCACGCTGTTAAGTTATTTACATTAATTCTTATCTAAATCACGCCCATGGTACTTAAAGAACTCTCGGGTGTACAGTCTAGTGATGCGACATCGACCTCAAAACATCGATGTTTCATAACATCGATGTTTGAAATAAACGATATCGATGTCGATAAAACATCGGTGAAAAACATCGATGTTTCTAAATTTCGATGTTTTTAGAGTTTTAGGTGAGACATTAGAGAAGAAGCAAAAAAATGTTTTTAGCTAAGAGATTGGTATGAGAAAAAAGAACCTCAATGTTCCTCAAACATTGATGTTTTATCACGGTAGGTGAAAACACGATTTTTAAAACAAAATATTATTATTAATTAAAAACAATGGCCACTATTCACAGTCGCTTTAAAGCTGACTTTAGTGTCTTATTAATAATACGACACTAAAGTCAGCTTTAACTTAAAGCCAACTTTATGACAACTGGGAATAGCGGCCAATCTTATTACATATTTCATTATTACATATTTCATATTTCATTTCATTATTATATTTCTAAAAATAGGAACAGAATTCTTAAAAGAAAATAACTTCATTTCTGCTACTAACAACAAACTCTACTTTTCAAATTTTATTTAGGTTGTGTTAACAAAACAAAAAAATCTGCCAAAAATCTAGACTTAACTTTATATAAAATCTGATCATATCTGAGAGATATGGCAAAATTCATGAAAAAGTATACAACCACTGCACCTGGTAGCAGGTTCGAATCTGCTTGGCAACAAGTAATTTTTGAAAATGGGACTGGGTGTAGATGTCGATGTTTTTATAAAACATCCATGTTGGGAAAACATCGAAGTAAAAACATCGATGTTAAAAGTCCCCGATGTTTTTGCAAAACTTCGATGTTTTAGAAACATCGATGACGCAGCACTAGTACAATCCCGTGGGTGTACCTTTCTATCCAACACATGAGATTTTTTTGACTGAGGTAGTAGCGCTCATTTGTGAGGGAAATATCACTCTGATGTATTATAATTAAATGGATTTTTTTATTAGAAATAACTTCGAAAGGAAGCAAATAAATTTTTATAATTGAAATGAGCTTAGTAAATGATTTTTTTAATAAATGATCGGCAATCTATATATTTCCTTTGTAATATTTTTTAAAAACAGTTGTAAACACTTGTTTTTCTGAGCACAATGTATACATTATTACTTCCTTTCTCTCTCTCTAACTTACGTCGCTGTATCACTCTGTACATGTTATTATTGTAACCTCAGTAATGTCTACAAACTCAAGTTATGATTTAGACTATGCCATTACCATTTTGATATGAAGTCTACCGTCTTCATTTGAACCATCCTAAGAAGCGCAATTATACTGAATTAATTAAACCTTAAGAGGATAAGCAAACTCGCCTTGGACTGTGTGACTGTAAATAAATCCTTCTGGTAGTTACACCTCCTTGGAGTAATTAATTAATCTTGTTAACATTCTGTCATATACATAATTCTCATGAGTACACATGACAAACCATTTTCATTTAGGCCTAAGGGATAAAATAATTTAAAAACAAAATAAAAGCTTTTAAATGGAATTTGTAGAGCTAAATTACTCGGTAGGTATAAAATTGGTTATTGTAATGCAGGTAATTGTAGTAGCACCAGTGGGCTTTTCTTCGGAATTATAATCATAGTGGGTGTTTCATGTTAAATTAATCAGCTTGTCTTCTGTCCTATGAGTAACAAGAACACCTTTATGACTATGGACTAGAATACAAAAATAAGAAACTTAAATTTATACTTGATTCAATCATTTACATATCCCGCTTAAAATATAAAAGAAAAACTGTCTTTATATCTCAAATTAATCCTAATTTACGTTTCCCGACAATATGGTGACAATGAGATTAAATTAAGTCTATTTTACGATGACATCAAGAACACACATGCCAGTTGCAAAATATAAATGTTTAATGTTTCTTTTCTGTTACTTTTATATTTTTGTGTATGGAGTAAATCTTGTCGAATCCTTTAGTAGCATGTAAAGAAGACAATTTCAGTTTATTTTGGTTCTTGTTTGCTTAAGTGGATTCAGAGAGATTTCGTAATTTTATGCAAATAGTAATATTATGCGCAATGTTAAGTAATAGATCTGCTACAACATTTCTTTTTTTATGTATGAAATTTCTTAATAGCACTGTGCGAGATTCGCAACAAGCCAAGTTATGGCGAAAAGACAAATTTTTAACCGACGAAACCTTCCAATAAGTAGTGAAAGTTTTCTACAGTGTTTTTGAATTCGAATGGCATTGTAGAATGTGCATATGTCGGTACATATACAAGTAGCTACAGCAGTATACGTGTTCATATCGACCGAAATTCCCATCGTCGCTTAAACGGTTAGGTATCTCGTATATTGTATGTACCAGAGAAGATACGTATTTGATATTTTGAAAAAAGATCTTTTATTGATTCTGCCAGGAATATACCTATATGAAAACTCATAGTACAAATGATTTTCGTTTCTAGAACAACTACAATTACGTTTTGTTATTTCTCTGCTATACACATATATTATCTTCTTTTAAAAATTCAACTCCACCAAGCATACTTTCGTTCTTTGTTGATTGCTTCCTTAATTAAACCATTAGTTGTGCATAAGTGTTTTTTTCCAAGAAAAAAGATTAATATTCCATCTGCATTCCTCCCGAGATTTGTCAGTTTTCCAGTACTGTAAGAGTCGATGAAAAACTTTATGTATTTTGTTTGAGATTCACTAACTACAAATTTCAGAGAGACCTGAATGATTAATTTCCTTAGTCTGTTGTAGCCCCAACTGTTTTTACTCATTTTACCGGCATTACGCACAAATCATGTCTACAAAATTTAATTATATAGGTACTGTCTACAAACATCAACATTTCTTATCAGTAATAACTACCATGTAAAACCATTTTTGTAATTGAAAGCGTGACTAAATTCTGAAATTATCATTTCTGAACGTGGTGCATAAGTTAGATTTCCGAAAAAGAATTATGATTTCACTGGTTGTAGAAGTTGTAGAACATCTACCCACATAAATACCTGGTTTCTTAGTATCAGATGTACCAAAGCTACACATAGGCTTTATCTACACCATTTTTACAAATTTTCTGAGGACGAATCGTACTTTCTCACAAAATTTTTTATTCCGGACAGGTGTGTTGTCTTGAGTGAAATGTCTTTGCTGGCGAAGATGTTTACAGGTATGCTGTATGTATCTAACTCAGATGTGTTTGGATACCTACATGACTAAAACATATTTAATAAAAGTGCTCTGAGACTGCAAAATAAAGAATATATGAAATCCATTTCATTTCACGAAATTCAAGATTAGAATAAGAATACGAGGGAGTTCTACATAAGTTATACACGTTATTAGTACTCAATCTCAGGAAAATGATCTTGGTTACTTTTCCCTTCCTGTTGCATGTTAATAAATTTTGATGACTTTTATTCTAAAATCTTTTGTGTTGAAAATGTATTTACAATATCTCAGCAAAAGTTTTTTCCTTTTGTTGATTTTATTCATATTCTAGTCAATTATAACTCAGGACCTTAAAGGGAATTTTGGTCATAACTTGACCACAGTGAAACCGTTATCAGCAATGTAATGAGAAGATGGGTGCAACGTTTTAAATAAAAAATTCTTGCAACAGTTTGGGCGCAAATTTATTATTTTTGGGTAGAAGTCCGGAACGCGTTTAATTCTGAGAGGCAGTGTTGGTTAATACATGCCCGAAAACCTAAAAAAAAGTTCGGAAAGCGATTAGAATGTGATCGCGCTAGAATACTTACGCCCCTGCCACATATAACATATGCATAACATAATTGGGTCATACTTCGGGATGAAGTCTAAGTCGTAGAATAATATCAGTTGTTAGGTGATTAGGAGTTTTGTGATTTTGCTTTGGGCCATTACAGGAAATCGAAAATTAAAAACAAACTGATATCTTATCGATCGTAAGAAAAATTTCGAAATCCTCACTTCGTATTGGAATTGAATATCTAAAAATGCTGAAATTAACTTTTGACGACCATATAGAAAGCGTTAGGAAGTAAAACACTTTCTAGGTATTTCTATGAAAAATCCGTAGAATAAAAATTAATTCAATATTTGAAAACACTTAATAGATATGACGAAAATTGTTTTTTTTTTATGTACGCCAATGGATATATGAATTTTTGGTTAAACACAGCTACTGTTCTAGTTGATTTACATTTACTTACCGAGTTTCAAATTTCAAGCATGCTACTACTTTAGTACTATCTAAATACCAAGTTACAGATTTATCTCATTATAGGTACTCGAGATATAAAAATCAGAACTTTTTGGTTCTTTGGTTCCATCCTCACCCTCTACACCCACACCTCAAAATTTTTGTTTTCTTCCCACCTCCTCCTCACACCTCCACCACTCAAATGGTGACCACTTGACCAGCGACCTGCTCAATCTACCAACAACAAAAAATGAATTTAATAGCTCAAAGAGTTTTATAGCTAAAAGCTTTCGTCGACGGTGGACGGCGTACGGCACACAGACGGGCTGAAATCTTTTGCTTTTTTGGTGTCATGCGACGTGAAAAAAAATTTAAATAGCACACTATACCAATCAATTAATATTTATTAGTTTATATACTTATGTCTAACATCTTATAATTTATAGTTTAGAGAACAGATGAAATAGCACACTATAACACACAGCTATAATTAACAGCAACAGGCAATGTGGATTAACTTTTCATCAACTCAGCTGAATTGTGATGAGCCATATTGGAAAATAATTAGCAATTCGGCAATAAGGGCTTACACGATCAATTCACTCAATAGCCAACGCGAAAGTAAACTTCACAAACAACTCTAAAATTTAAAATAAAACTTTTGATTTCCAAGCCATTATAACAAGAAACTTGACAAATAAATGCAAAACTCAAAATAAAACTTGACAAATCAATCACGGATCGAGAACAATTGCTTGGAATTTTTCAACCTAATGGAAATACAGTACCTATAGAGCGAGCCATACCAGCAATCTGTGAAAACATTTCCAAATTGCTGAAATATTAACGTGACTTACTAGTTACTATAGTTTAAGTAATGACTAGTTAGAGTAATGGTGCAATTCAGGGCAATATCATACTTGGTATTGCCCTGAATTGCGTAATTACTCGCTCCACTTGTTTTGGTAATAGTCGTCCAGGCAATCAATTGCTTGGAAAATTGCTCGTGTAAGAGAATCTTTAAACATATGAAAATTGTGTGTTTTTTAAGCCAGTTATTTCAAATCTACCTTTAAAAAATCGATATGTTGAAATTTAAATTTAATAAATTCACATGCAAAATCTGATGTGTTACATTTTGTATACCTTATTCTCTTCAATTTCAATTTCAAATTGAGATTATCTTTTAAATGATTTATTACATGTTGCTTAAGTAAAGGACACCATGTACTCCCATATTATATGCAAGTAATGTAAAATTTCCTACATTCCTAAATTTAACAACCAACATATTTCACTGTAAAGTATCTCTATACATTGCCACCTACATATATGAGTGCTTACAACATCGACTTTACAGTGCACACATATTCTGCCTATAGAGTAGAAAGTAGGTACTCGTACGTTACGGAGTGATAAATTTTCACCAAAAGAGATTTGTTCTTCATTGACATTCATAATAAAGGTGATAGATGAATTGAATTACACTTCATCATATCAAGAAGTGCCGTAAGTTAAATCTGATTTTGATTTTTTTTTTCATTAAATTTTTTGTCATTATTCTTCTCCCGTTTGCTTTGATTTCGTCATAATCAGTTCATTAATCATTAAATTAATAAAATCGTTTAGTGGACAATTAAGTTTGGTTCGGTTATTTAAATTAATGAAATTTTCAATACAATATTTGTAGTCAAATTGTGGCCACTAGATGAAATCTGAGAGTATTGTAAGTTTAATTCAGCCTAAAAGTTTTTAACGCATAGAGCCGAGCCTCGGACAAAAAAAAATGTATATATATTTTTTTTTGATTATTTGGTGTCAAAAACTCCAAATTCGCTTGACTTCTATTGTTCGTATTTGGTTCGTATATTGTTCAACAATATTTTCCGATATCTTTTGAACGCTTCAAGCTCAGAATTTGAAATATTGTTCACATTAATTTTGAAATGGTTCCAAGGAAAGGGATAAATATGTAATAAATCGAATGAATCTTTCCTGCACCTCCCATGTGAAAGTCCTTAAAAACAAGCAACTTTCTTACGTGACTGACCCAGTTCAAGCTATGTATTTAAACACTAACGACACTCTCTTTTTGTTTCAAATTGCACCCAAATGGGGGTCTAAAGGACACACTACATGCACTCACCTTATTTAACTTTGTCCCTAACTACTAAATAAATCGGAGTTCAGTATTTCATCTAAAATATCATGAGATTGGTTGCCTGCAATTGATCGTGACTGCAGTATGTTTATTTTTTAATACTGCCCCTTCCGGAGCATGGGGTAGTAAAGCGATACTTCGTCATTGTTAGGTACTTCGAATAACACTTTTACTCAGACTAGGATTAGGTTAGCTGGAATTCGATATCACGTCTTCATGGTTTGTTGATAAGTGCCACTGCATTTTCTTTCTCGAAGTTAGAGTTGTCTTTGAACGTTATAAGAGTTATTCTGTAGAAAGCATTTTCAGTGATATGTACTTTGAATTCTAGTAATTGATTTTTTCACCCGTTATAAATTACAGAGATCGATCTAGCTCTTGGTATTTTTTTATCGAATTTCTTCTAAGAGCTTCCATAAGTTCTGTTACAGTCTCTATCCAACGGATATAAAAAGGCAATTTATAAAATTGCTCCTTCGAAACGCCAAGTACTTCTAAGCGGAACTGTTATTTTATTGGTATGTTCTTCGGGGTCAGTGTGCTTGCTCCCTGAATTTTGTATGAAAGCAATTTAGAATCTTTATCTTAGCTAATTCATATCGCCGCCTAGGACACAAGTTTTTCCTTCACATTTTGCGTCATAGCTGCGACTAAATAATTCTATCTACATATTCCCGTAAGTGCTCGGTTCTTTCACGCTCTATGAAATAATGCCAAATTCAAGGCATCAGTCAGAATATGGGATGTGAACAATTGAGTGGATTTGTGATAAAAATGTTTTTCGGGAGAGCATTGAAAGAAATTTTCTCAGAAGGCTAGTAAAACTACATATTACCCATTACTTTTACTTTATTATTTTATTATTTTAATAATAAAGTATTGTTATCGATTTAAAAAAAAAAAATTGTTGCCCTGAATTTAGTAGTGGTAGTGGCGTACGGGGGTGGGGGTAGTGGCGTACGGGGGTGGGGGTTGAAATACTTAACATTACGATATCTCCTAAACCAATGGCAACAGAAAAACAAAATTCGGTTTGGATATAAAGCTTGATAAATTAAGATTGCTCAAAGTAAACTCTTTGAAAGGGGCGGGGGAGTACGTAAGTGGAGGGAATAAGAATTTTTCAAAAATAACACGTTTCATATCTCAATAACAGTGTAAGATGAATGCTTCAAATTTTTACCAGAAGTAGGCCTAATAGGGAAAAAAAGTTTGGGGGTGTGGGTGTAGAGGGTGAAGGTGGGGAAGGGTGAGTTCCGATGCTTATATCTTAAGAATCTATAATGATAGGAAGCTGAAACTTGGTATTTAGGTAGAGCTATAGTAGTGGCATGATGGAAAAATAAATTTTTTTAGGTGTAGTATGGTACGGTGGTGGGGGGTGTTTTTCCTAACTTTAGAACGGCTTATGCTACGAAGTTGAAACTCGGTACGTATATGTAAATTAACCAGAAAAGTAATTCTGATAAAAAAAAATTCGAACATACATTGGCGTTCAGAAGGATAGGCAAAAAAAAAATAAGTTAATATAAAATGCATATATTTTCACGATTTTCGTCATATCTACTAGGTCTTTCGAAATATTGAATTCATTTTTATTCTACGGATTCCCGGAATTCTAGGATTCCCGGAATTCTAGGATTCCCGGAATATGATCCAATTATTTAATTCATATGTTACACCCTTTTCTAACCGCTTCCCGAACTTTTTGTTAGGTTTTCAGTCACATAGTAATATACACCGCATCCCTGAATTGAACGCGTTCTGAACTTCTGCCGGAAAAATAATAAAGTTGCACCCAGACTGTTGGCAGATTTTTTTTTACTGAATAGACATTTTGGACCCCTTGAAGTGAAACTTTTTTGTGGTGTGAGGGGGTTAGGGGAAGGTGGAGAAGCGTTTTAGACGAACAATTTTGGTTTCAAGATCTCAGCAACCGCTTATGGTAGGAGGCTGAAACTTTGATAGTAGACTCATTTGCAAAAAAATTGCTGACATGGATGAAGGGGTGTGGGAGTGGAGGGGAAATAATGCGACCGAAACGCAATAATAATGAGATCGCCACTTTCTAAAATCCCTCTTAAACCGTTAGTGGCAAACAACTAAAACTTAACAAACATCAGTAGTTATACTAGGAGAGTAGAATGAAATACATTTTTTTGGTGGGGTGGTGGCGTACGGGAGTGGGAGTTGACATACTTAAGATTACGATATCTCACCAACCAATTGCACCAGAAAAACAAAATTCGGTTTGGGTAAAATATAAATATATAAAATCTTTGAAGGGGGCACGAGAGCATAGAAGTGGAGGGATAAAATTTTTTCAAAAATATAACTTTTCATATCTCAATAACAGTGTAAGATAGATGCTTGAAATTTTTACCAAAAGTAGGCCCAATCTAGCCCTAGTAGGGAAAAATTTGGAGGTGGGGGTGTAGAGGGTGAGGGTGGGGAAGGGTGAGAAAGAAAAAGTTCCGATGTTTATATCTTAAGAACCTATAATTATATAAAGGTGAAACTTGTTATTTAGATAAAGCTATAGGAAAAATAAATTTTTTTTAGGGTTTGTATGGCACGGGGGTGGGCGGTGTTTTTCCTAACTCTAGAACGGCTTATGCTAGAAAGTTGAAACTCGGTACGTATATGTAAATCAAATAGAAAAGTAATTCTGATAAAAAAAAATCAAATATTCATTAGCGTTCCGAAGGGGGGTCAAAAAAAATTATCATTTAAAATAAAATGCATATATTTTCACGATTTTCGTCATATCTACTGGGTCTTTCGAAATATTGAATTCATTTTTATTCTACGGATTCTTCATATGAATACCCAGAAAACGTTTTCAAGATTTTTTGAAATTCGACCCCTAAGAGGGTGTAAAGTTGTTGTATGCATTTTCATAAATTCCACCATATCTCTCAGGTCTGATCAGAGATCGAATATCTTTTCACTTCCACGGGCTTGTTTAATAATCACCTATTATTAAGTTTTGTCTTTTTAACCTCTAGACCGCATCCCGGAATATGACCCAATTATATAAATTATATGTTACACCCTATTCTAACAGCTTCCCGAACTTTTTGTTAGGTTTTCAGTCACATAGTATCATACACCGCATCCCCAAATTGAACACGTTCTAAACTTCTGCCGGAAAAATAATAAAGTTGCGCCCAGACTGTTGGCAGATTTTTTTATTACATATCACCACAGAGATTAAAGTACTGAGAAAACAAATGGCCAAAGTGAAACTATACCATGTGAAAAAGCTTCCTTCCTCTAGATTTATGAAGTAAGAATTTACAATGAACTTCTATCCAATATACAAACCATACCAAAAAGTAAACAGCAGCATACCAATTATTTTATTATTTTAATAATAAAGTATTGTTATTAGTTTTATAAAACAAAAAATGTGTTTACGTTTTATGACTAATAGACACCAAAAAAACCAAAAAAAAATTTTAGTTAGTATGTGCGCTGTCCGCCGTACGCAAAACGTTTGAAACCTTATAGCTCTCAAACTCTTTCAGCTATTAAGTTGAATTTTTTTTTGTTGGTAGACTGAGTAGATTCCTTTTGAAAGACTTTAGATGAGTATAAAGCTTGACAAATCAAGATTGCTCAAAGTAAAATTCCTTAAGGAGGCAGGGAGCATTGAAGTTGAGGGGATAAGAATTTTTCAAAAATATCGCGTTTCATATCTCAATAACAGCGTAAGATATATGCTTAAATTTTTTACCAGAAGTATGCCCAATAAAACTCTAGTAGGGAAAATTGGTGGTGTGGGTGTAGAAGGTGAGGGTGGGGAGGGTGAAAAGGAATAAGTTCCAATGTTTATATCTTAAGAACCTACAATGATATAAAGCTGAAACTTGGTATTTAGATAGAGCTATGTGGCATGTAAATATAATTTTTATTAGGTGAAGTACGGCACGGGGGTGGGGCAAGCTTTTCCTAACTATAGAACGGCCTATGCTAGAAACTTGAAACTCGGTGTGTATAATTTGAATCAACTAGAGAAGTAATTTTGAAAAAAAAAATCTTATGTCCATTGGCGTTCAACCGCATTTAAGATTTTTTGAAATTCGATCCCTAAGGGATCATTTTCATTACTACTACTACCTAGAAAGTGTTTTCAAGATTTTTTGAAATTCGACCCTTAAGGGGGTGTAAAGTAGTTGTATACTTGTTCATGAACTTTTCCATTTCTCTCAGCTCAAATCAGTTATCGAATATGTTTTCACTTGCACGGGCTTGTTTAATAATCACTTTTTTAAAGTTTTTTCCTTTTTCTACCCCTAGACCGCTTCCCGTAATATGATCCAATTAAGGTATTCATATATAAAGTCCAATTCTAACAGCTTCCCGAACTACACCGCATCTCAGAGTTGAACGCATTCCGAACTTCTGCTAGAAAAATAATAAATTTGCGCCCAGGCTGTTGGCAGATTTTTACTTTCGTATTTTTTAATAATAAGGCATTGGTATTTATGTACATACAATACAAAATATACTTCGATTTTATTGATACACACGTAAATTATGTCTCTGTTGTTGAACAATATGATTTTATTTTTTTAATCCTATATATCATTTAAGGCTTGAAAGCCTTACTATAGACACCAAAAATCGCTTATCCAAGACTTACTTGCTGGCAAATGTTTGTCAGCTAAATTAACATCTAGGTTTTGTCCCCTAATTACCCCTAACTGTAACACTTTTCGATGTTCGGTTTTGCATGGAGTGTACACAATTTCAATTTGCTCCGAAAACTTCTGGTACAGATATTAATAAAAACTTATGTACATATATACTTACTAAATATGATATTATGATTCTTATGTATTTAAGGTTTCATTCTGAATCAGTTTCAATTTTCATGTCCAGCGCAGTAAGCCCGTAAAACTTTTTTTCTATAGAAATTTATAAAAATAACCTACTACATAATAATCTATAATCTTTAATCGATTAGATATAATTAACCAAGAATCAATAGTTCAAAAGTTTGGTTCATGACAGTACTCAATGCCAAAGGAATTACTACCTGAACTATAGCTAGGTATGACATGAAAAATTAATTTACATCGAAATTGTATTTATTCTTAGAAAGCCTGTGAAAATTGTGTTTTTACACTCAAACGCACGTTTCTTTTTTTATACTTCCGTGTCGAAAGTGATAATGTAAACTAATTATTACCTACTTTAATAATAAAATATTGTTATTTATCCTGAAATTTTCAGTCCGGCTGTACGCCGTACGTAAAACCGTTTTAAGGGTTGTATATCCGAAACCCTTTGATATATTAAGTCGAGTTTTTTGTGTGGATAGACTGGGTGCTACTTAAAGGGAGCCACCTTTTGAGAGGTGAAGAAGGAACGTGTTAGACCGTTTTGACTGTAAATTAAGCTTTAGATCGCGATATCTCACGAACAAATTTGCAATAGAAAAATTAAATTCGAGTTGTGTAGGTATAAACGTTTTTTCTAAGGAGGTGGTGGGGAATGGGTCTAATGAGTGATAAGAATTTTCCTAAAAAATCATGTCTCACATCTCAAGAACAGTTTAACAATATTAACGCGAAGCAGACCTAGTATACTCCAAGCAGAGAATATAGCTGGTGTTTGTGGAAAGTATGAAAAAAAGTTTTAATTTTTATATTTCGAAAATCCATTACGATTAATTGCTGAAACTTGGTATTTCGATAGAGATGTGGTATTGGAATCCTAAAAAATTATAATTTTTCAATATGGTATGGGGAAGGCAGGGACGTCATTTCAGTTTTTTCTTGAACGGGGAGGGGGCAAGATGTTATGAATGTGTATATTTTCATATATAAAAATATATATGTTATATATAATATATGAAAATACAAAATCCAGAGGGGCAAAACGATTAGTGAAAATTGAATGCATATATTTTCACGAATTTCATCATATCTCTTACGTCTTCTTAAATATTGAATTGATTTTTATTCTACGAATTCTTTACATACGTTATTATAAATGCTTACAAACAATTTTCGGGATATTTTGAAAGTCAGCCTCTGAGGAGGTGAAAATATAAGCAACCCCTTTGCTTATATTTTCATGAATTTTGCCTTACCTTTCGGATCTAATTAGATATCAAATAACTTTTCACTTCCAAGGGCTTGTTTTAAAATCGCTTAAAATGCGTTTCTAAGTTTGTCTTAAGTCAAATAAAGTAGAAAATTGGTTCGAGTTGTCTAAACGGGCCTATTATTGTTTGATCGGCAAAAAATCTATAATTTAAAAAATTGTATTTCTATTATAAGGACAGTATTAACTTTTAAAAAACTTTCTTATCTCTAAACAACTAATGTTATTGTCCTACTCTAACAGCATCCCGGAGTATGACCCACGTAGTTTATGTATATGGTATGTGCCGGTGGCGTAGGTATTTCACCCCGTCTCCATTTTCGGTTTCCGAACTTTGAAGCAAAAAATAATAAAGTTCCGTCCATACTGTTTGTAGTTTATTTTTATTATACATGTATCTACTTTTCAAAGTTATTTAAAAGATGCTTTCAACTTGCTTGCCGTCTTTATGAGACTCACGGAAATACATTCATCACAATTTCTAACCAAAAACTTTGAAAAGTATCATAACTTATAACTCTAGTTACAAGTTACCAAAAAACGTAATAATTTATTACTTCCGCATATGAATCAATCCGGAATTTATGTCGGTCGGTACTGTCGTGTCGTCGCCTTGGTAGAAGTTAGTAGCACTGATTAAGTCTTTAGGTACAGGAAATATTTATTTATATTTATGGACGTGAGTTGTTGCGGAAAATATCCTATCCGGCAGGGCGAAATCTTACGTACCTAATATAATAAAAGATATACCAACGAAATTTTCAAATTCAGGCCTGATATACAGAAATTTTAAATGAAATGTTGATTATTCCCGCGCCCGATTACCATGGTGTTACCATCAACCCCTACTGAAATAATTGCTATCATTTTGAGTAAAATATTGTTGTTTTATAAACGCCATATTTAACGTCCTTTTTTAAGCATTTCTAAGAACAATCTCACGAAAATTGTGAATTTACTTCATCGTCGTCATTAAGTTACAGGAGGGCCAAGTAAAGTACTGTACATAAATTGCATATGACTATGCTCGTAAGTTTACGAAAAAATCCATTAAATTGAAAGCATTTTCAAGAAGCTAGGTACTATTATGTTGCAAATATTATAATATAAATTTCACTCATTTACCATTAAACAACCAAATGTCTTCATTTATCACGAAGAGATGTTTAAAATGTCGAGAAAATTACTGTACATCAAATTTTAAATATTGCCTCTTATGATAGGCGCTGTGTTACTTTCTTACGTACTTTACTTACTTTTGAAAAGGTTTTTGAAATAAATATTTTCAACTTTTTAGAGTAAATTGATAGGTTTGTTGGTAACATTGGAGCCTATTACGAAACTCACATTTGCAGTTGACTTCAGCTAAAGTTGGTAATTTGAAACTCAACACTTAGAAAGTCAATTAATTTTCATCAGTCGAGTTATTTTGCCATTTCTTTCAAATAATCACTGGAACAACTGTCTACTTTTTTAGCTCATACTTTTTTTCGACTCAAAGTCGAGTGAAAGTCGACAAGTAGTCATGTCACTCATAATTGTAGAATGTGTGTTTCATAATTGCAGAATGTAAGTTTTTTGGTCGAGTAGAGTTAAGTTTACTTCATTATATTTTAAGAATAAAGTATTTGGAAATTTAAAAAAAAAGTGCTGTCATGAAATATTGTATAACTGTTGTGTCAAAAAAGAAAAAAAATTGTCTGTCTGTCCGCCGTATATGCCGTATGCAAACGAGTTTGAAAAATTAAATTTACTAAGAATTTGGTGGGTAGATCAGGTGAACACCATTAAGTGATGACAGCGGGATGGGTGCTCCGTACAAGAAGCGTTTCAGACGAAAAGTTTTAGTTCCAACATTTCTAGAACCACTTGAGCTAGATCAAGATTTTTAGGGAGAGGTATCTTGCATCTATGGGGATACAAAACTTTTAAGTACAATATATTCCGGACCAATTACGTCAGACAGATAAAATTTTGTATGGGTATGTAAGATCTTAAGTAGAGTTAAACTTTTTGAATGGTTCTGGAGCATGGAAGTAGAGCAAACGATCTTTACGAAAATTATTAATTTTATCAGGAAACGTATTAGACGATTTTGAAATTTTTATATGTACTAGGCCTAGAAGACCTCTAGTAGAGAGTAGAGTATGGGTGGTGGGTGAGGGTAGAACAGTGTGGAAACCAAAAAAAAAATCTGGATTATATTTCTCGAGAATCGCGAAGAATATAATGTTAAGATTCGATAGCTGAACAGAGCCAGCATAGGGCACTTGAGTATGCTCAAATTTTTGATGGGGGAAGACACTTATGTATTTAAGACTGGCTTATCTAAGAACTTGATACTTAGTACATGTATGCAACTATACAACAGAAGTAATTTTAGCAAGAAAAAAAGTATTGATTTGGCGTACAGAGGGAGAGCGAATTTTTGAGAAGAAGTTGTTTCTACATTTTCACGATTTTCGTCATAATTGTTAGGTAGGTCTGTTGAAATGTATTATTAATTATACTTCCACAGACTCCTTACATAAGAGCCTAGAAACCTCTTTTCCAGGTTTTTGGATGTATGACCCCTAAGGGTATGTAAAGTGGTTGTGTACGTTTTCACGAATTCCGTCATATTTCTCTAATGAGAGTCTAATAAGATATTGAATTCGCTTGGAGTTCTAGGGGGCTAAAATATAATGGAAAAAAATAACGAATTTAATTATTTTCGATACTCAACTCTATGGGCGAGAAGGATCATTGTGGAGGTTTGTACGAATTCCGACAAATCATTTAGGTATAATGAGATATCAAATTCGCATTTATTTCTATGAGATTCATACCTATATTACCGCTTGGAAACCTTGTACATACCAAAATGCTCCTTTTGCATGTTCTTAAGATTTCCGACATATCTCTTATATGGTAGATCTGATGAATTATCTTTAATATTTATTTAAAAACTGTATTTTTGAAAAAAAATTTACAAATAAATTAATAAAAAAATTTCAACAGTTTGGCCACATATAGGATAGAGTTGGGATGCACCCGAAGTTCTTCGCCACTGCCAACCGTTAAACATCAATATAGTTTTGGAACAAAGTTATAGTTGTATTGATACAAGCATCCTTAAAAATTAAACAGGAATCCATTTAGAATTTTTTTTTCCTTAGTGTGCCTGTATTGACACATTATTAAAATCTTTCCCATGAAGCTCAATAGAGTAACATTTCTGAACTAGAAGAATCACATCTATTTTTTTGTTGGGTTAATGAATACAAATAAAATCCGATGATGTATAATGATCTATCGGTGATGTACCGTTCGATTCCCTTGCTGTATAGCATGTATTAGTTTATCGAGGTATATACCTGTACTGACAACATGTTTTTATTGTTCCGTACTCTCGACTCAATACCATTGTCTGCACGCGCATCAATTTAAGAAGCCAAATTATGTAAAGATAGATAAAACGTAATACGACAACATTCACTACTTTCTTCCAAGAAAGAAGTCAAATACTAGGGGATTGAAACATCTGACGTGTAATCATTTGCATGAACTCTGTAATTTCATTGAGATAAAAAGATAAAGTAATTTTCGACCTATGTATGTGAATAGCAAACGAGAAAGATTAGTTGAAAAGAGTATGGGACAGAACTTCTTTCTTATATTTTCTCGTTGGATTAATGTTGGAAATAACACCACTGGAGTGTAATTGGCAATTGGAGCATGAAAATAGTATTCTACAGATTTCATCTAGATAGGAGAAGCTTCTTAAGTTCGTCCATTTTATACAACATTCTTGTATTCGAGTAGATAGGTATACATAGTTGGAATATCCGACTGCGAAAATACTATGGATGCCTAATGCAATGCAAACATTCTTATCTAAAAAGTTTTTGCTAATTTCATGAAAAGGTTACTGAATACCATAGACTCATCGAATGTTCGTACAAAGTACTTAACCATATTTGTTTTCCCGAAATTTTAATTCTACTTAGTACTTAATCAAAGATTTAATTAAGTTTAATTGCAGAAAGTTTGTTTACTGTGTACTTCTCTACCATAGGCTTGCGCTTTTTGTTCACCGTAGTGAGCGCTCATTTTCGATTCCCGATCACTCGCGAACTAGTTAGTTAATTTAGTTCAGTGATGAGAAAGGTAGTGAACTTTGGAACGATCTGTAGTCGTCTCGTCATTGTGGTAGAATATGATGAGCAAAAAAAAAGGTCGTTTGGTAGAATGTGATGAGCAAAAAACAAAAGGTCATCTGGAAGAATGTGATAAGCAAAAAAATGGGTCGTAGTCGTCATTTGGTAGAACGTGATGACAAAAAAAACATCGTCAGTCGTACATATGTATGTACATAAATGAATATTATTGGAAAATGTGGTTCACTGATCTTGACAATCGCAATCGTAGAATTATGTTCATTAAACATAAAAACCTATATAGATCCTTATGGTAGTTATGAAACAGACACCATTTCACTGCTTTTAGGATGAAGGAAATTCAATTGATAAAACGTAAGTCAAAATACTAAAACATAAATCATTATTCTTCTCCGATTAAAGTAATGCTCCAATTCAAATGTCTTTAAAACGTTAGGGTCTGAGGTTGCGTTTCTTATAAAATGATAATCCATTGCAACTAAATATTGTCACCGTCCGTATTGCATATAAACTTTCCTTGGTGAATTGCCTAAATTAAAATCGGGGTAATAATCACGGACGAGCGTGTAGCTGACCACTTAACCTCCTTGTATTCCGTTGATCTCGTAATGAAGTAACTCTAGCATTACTTCAAGGCCCAATTTGGGCTGTTGCGTCATTGGTTTGTTTGGCCAAAAGTCAGAGATGTGATCAAGTTTAAAATGCTAAATGCTTATTTTGGGTTATAACGCGAGTGTAAAACCTGAACAAAAATTAATTTGCAGTTATCTTAACCTTTCGTACGTATGACTTTTCAAATATTGCACAACTTAAATTGGTCTATCCAATAAGAAAATTCTAATGTTATTTTTTTTAGTAAAAAACAATGCGCCCGAAACACTCGAAAGTCGAGATCGAGACACTTTAAAATCTATGACTCCGAAATTGTTAATGTCACGAAATGGAAACTTGGGGACAGTCTGTGGGTATAATAGGAGAATAGACCAGAACCTTGCAAGTGCCGTGTGGGGGTGATGGTGGACAACTTTAGATTACGATTTCTCACGAACCAATTGCGATAGAAAAATTAAATTCGGTTTATGTATGGTATACAAGTCCACAATTGAAATGTGCTGAAAATATAATTTTTCAAAGGAGATGTTAAATATGAATGTGGTGGACTAAGAATTTTTTCTATAATATAATAATAAATAACGTCTCATTTGTGAGACAATTGCTTAGATTTTTTACGGAAAATATACCTAATAGATCCATAGCAGAAAATATATTGTTGTGGCTGGGTTGCAGGACATTGAGGTGAGGGAGCATGATTAAGAAAAAGTTCAGATTCTTATATATCAAGAACACATGATAATGATAGAGCTATAATAGTTACAGCGATTGATTCCTATCCATTGAGTAGCCCATGCTGCAATGTTGAAACTCGGTGAGTACCTATATGTAGATCTACTAGAAAAGTAGTTTAGATAAAAAAATATATATGTAAAATATCAAATAAAAAGTACAATAAAACTATTAAACTAAAAATAAATTCGAAAGGGAGGCTAAAAAATTTGTCTGTGAAAATAAAATTCATATATTTTTACAAATTTCGTCATATCTCTTAGATTATCTAATAAATTGAAGTAACTTTTATTCCACAGATTTTTGATATAAGTAAGTGTTTTCAGTGTTATTTTTTTAAATTCAACATTAAGCGAGATTTAAGGGATTTGAGTACATTGTCACGAATTTAGCCATATTATTCAGGTCTGATTGGATATCGAATAATTTTCCCTTCCACGGTTTTGTTTTATATAGTCGCGAAAAAACACGTGTGCACGGGTTCTGTCTTGTCATCCCCTACGAGGGTATAAAAATGTTGAACACGTTTTCACGAATTTTGTAATATTTCTTAGGACTGATAGACATCAAATTGGTTTTTACTTCCTAGGGTTTTCTTTATGTTTGTCTGGTAACTAATTTCAGGATTTTTTAAAATTCTAGTTTTAAGTGGATGTAAGAAGGTTGCATACGTTTTCAGAATATTATATACATAATGTACTACATATCTTTTTAGGTTTGATGAGATATCAAATTGGCTACAACCTCTGCAGAGTTTTTATAAATTAACCTACAAACCGATTTTACTATTTTCTAATATCTAACACCCTAGGTAGTGAAAAGGACTTGACGTTTTCACAAATTCCTACATATTTCTTAGATCTGATGAGATGAGAACACAGTGAGATTTACACAATTTCGAAAATAGTTTCTTTGACAGTGGCAGTACAGTTAGAATTTTTGACTGTACCATTTTAACCTCATCCCAATCTCTGATCGAAACGTAATAAGGTTTAACGAACATGCTTCCAACAATTTTCTCCATTATAATTTTGCACCCCACGAAACACAACCATAAAAATGTTGCTTTTTTCGATACTCGTGTTATATAAATAATTAATTCATTTCTAAGAGCTGAGCTACCGGACGAAATACAAGAACGGCAGCATACATAATAAATGTCTATCTGCTTCATCCATGTTACACGAACAGAAGTTTTCATCGCGATAATTCAATTAGAATTTCAGGAAAATTTTCACTCCGATTCGGAATGATTAGCATGGCAAATTATCATATCATCTTTTGGGGTGTAGCATTTTAATGAAATTTATTTTTCGATCTAATACTTGTCTTCAATTGAAATTTCGAAATTGATTAGAATTAGACTTGTCTCCTTTTTGTTACATCAGATGGTGTGGGTTTCTGTTTTACTTGTACAATTTTATTGTTCATGTGATCGATTAAAAACTAAAGTTCACTAAACTATTACTTTTTTATTTTAATAGTAAAATATTGTTATCGAATTCTTTTTATTTGTAGACTGCGTAGACCCCTTCAAGTTATCACCTTTTTAGTGGTGTACACGGAGAGAAAAGTGCAGTGAAATTTTACAAAAATTGTAATAATATTTATTACTTTGCAATGATTTTACTTTATTATTTTAATAATAAAGTATTTTACCCCATTACAGATGGTAGTAAATTGAACTACGTAGTGCAATGAAATTTTTCATCGCATTGTGATAGATTTTACTACGGTGCTGTAATAATAATGATTGTATGATAACAGTAAACTTAACCATATGAGTAGTGAAATTTATTGCTATCTTTAATGAAATTAATGCATGATCACAATAAATTTCATCATTATCTGTAGTGGAATTGATTGCAAACGATAATAAAATTGATTAAGGGCATTAGTAACTACCACATTCATAGAAATATGTATGTTACTATATATGTAGTATATTCCTAGGTATATATATGTACTCCACGCATTATTTTATATATATGTACCATATATATGCATACCTACATAATATATGCCTTATTTTTCCTTCGCCAACTAGTGTGTTTCCTTTAAAATAAAAAATATAATGTATTTTAAGTTTACTTATTACAACTTAATTTGAATTTTAATTATTTTTATTATTCATTACTTAACACAATATATAATTAAGTACATATTAGTTAAACATAAAAAATTAATTTGTTATACCTACAAATCAAATTTCTTTAAACCTAAATGCAGTTACTCCATTTGATAAATTGTGTGGCAACATAGGATAAAATGGAAATTCATTTAATAATTCATGGAAACTAAAGCTGTTAAGATCTTCCTTCATTATATATGCATTTAAATGATCATTGAACTCAAGTTTAAATTTTTTGGATATTATATTTATTTGATCATAATGAACAAGAATTTTAAAAATTTTATGAATAATGTTTTCACTTGTTTCTTTCGTAAGGAAGTAATTAGCCTTGTATAGAGTTCCCTTATATTCTCTGATATTTGCAACAGTTGTTTTCGTCAGGTCAATGTTGTAATGTTCTAAGCTAGTGAAAGTTAAGATGTCTTGAATATTTTTTTCTTTGGCTCTAATAATTTTGCAATGCAAATCTTTTTCATTTTCAAAGAATAAATAAGCCAGTTTAAATGACAATTTGATACCTAAGGAAAAACATGGATTTACTTGAGATGAATTCGCACAAACATATTTAAAAAATGCTTTTAAAAATTATATCCAAATCCAATAGATTCCATTCGTTTAACAATTGACTGACGGAATTGTCTGACGCAATTAGGGGTTCCAATATATACAATATATTTTCATCGTTACCACTAAACGTATTATTGTCATCATCACCATCATGGAGCTATGTATATGTATAAAGCACTGTGAAGCATTTTAAAGTTTAAGCGACTGTTTTTGTATGGAGCGTTTCATGCCCGGTGGCAGTGAAATACAAATAGTAGCGAAGTATTTAAAGGTTGGGCATTTTTCTTTTCAATACCGGAGTATAACATACATGTGTGTCAGATGCTGATAGTAGCATAGTGAATATCGCCGGTCCTTTGCGAGAAAACCTCCGGCTTCAAAACAGTCGCTGCACGCCATCTCCATTATACATATAGCTCTATGATCACCATGAACTACACTTACTAGGCTTTCGTTTGTACTCACTTCCATCTTCCAAAAAATGTTCAAAACCTTAAAATCTCTAAATAATTATTAAAAATGTATCCCTGGACCCGACTTCAAACTACAAACTTCTGTTCGTACTGTTCTGCGTATTGGATTACGCGCTTGAAGCGACAGGTTTTTCGTTACATTATGTAATAAAAGTCACTACTTGTAGTGACATTTAACTTCCCTAGGTTGTTAATTTCACAACTCTGCAATGCTTTATCGTTACTTGTGTAGTGAATCCATACTCCATAGGAGTGGATCCATACTGTTAAATATGCCTTTAAATAAGTTGTAATGAAAATGTTCGTTACAGTGCAAGGGCGCCCATAGAACTTCGTCCAGGGGGGGGGGGGGCAAGGCAAAAGTTTTATAAAATAACACCCCACTCCATTTAGAATCTGAACTTATGGTTGAAATTTTTTAAATTAAGTTCGTTAACAGGAATAATCGTTCTACTTCTTCGGGTCCAAACAAAGGCCCAGTCATGAAGGTGCTCGTACACGAGCAATTTTCAAAACAATTAATTGTCCGATGAATATTGCCAAAACTAGTGGAGCGGTTAATGGAGCAATACAGGGCAATATCATGCTAGTTGCGGCAATATTTCGACAATGTGGCAATGTTTTCATAGATTGCTGATATTTCTCGCCCTATACTCGTAGTTTCTGTATTTGCGAAAAAATGTTATCCCTTCCACTTCCATGCTTCATCACCTCCTTAAAATTTTACTTTACTTGTCAAACTTTATAAAGAAACCGAATTTTATTTTTAAATTGTAATTGGTTCGTGAGATATTGTAATCAAAAGTTATTCACCCCCCCCCCCCCTCTGAAGGTGGGTGCAAGGAGGTATACTTTTTCAGTAATTCTGCCATATCGCCCAGTCCTGAAATGATATCTATTTTTTTTCACTTTCATGGGCTTGCGTAATAATCGAATAAAACTAGTTTTGAATACGTTTTCACGAATTCCGTAACTTCTATTAGAAGTGGCAAGAAATTGAATTGGTTTTTACTTTCTCGTGCTGTCTTTCTATTTATCTATTTACACTTTTCAAGATTTTTGAATATTCCACCCCAAGTGGGTGTAAGTAGGTTGCATATGTTTTCACAGATTCTAATATATTGCTTAAATCAGATGTTAAATTCCTTTTTAATTCCTTTGGTTTCCTATATAAGTGCCAAAAAGTCAATTTCAGTATTTTTAGATATTCAATCCTAAGGGATGGAAGAGGGCTGTATGATTTTTAAAGCTTCGCCGTATTTCTTAATATTGATGAGATATTTGATCGCTTTTCACTTCCACCGACTTTTTATATAATCGCCTACAAACCCATTTCCCAATTTTTCGAAATTCAAGTTCCTAGGGTTTGCATATGTTTTCATAATTTTTGCCATCCCTTAGTTCTGATGAGATATGAAATTCGTTATTCCTATTTTAACTACCTATTTGTATTTTTATTTTAAAAAAAAAATCAATTCTCCAAGAAGAGTCATAATCGCGAAGCAATTGATGATACATATACTCCGATTTTGATCGCTCCCGAACTTTGACCTGAAAAATAATAAAGTTTCGCCCCGACTATTGGCAAATTTTTAAATCGATAACATTACTTTATTGTTAAAATAATAAAGTAAACTATATTTGATATCAGTGGCAGAACCAGACCTTACTGTTGGGGGTGTCAGAATTTTTTTTAATTTATCTATTTCATTTGATAAAGTTCTGTGTGAATTTAGCTACATAGCTGCACTTAGCAAAAAAAAGGGTCATCTGAAGAAGGCGTCATATTGTTTTCATCTTATTATGGGTTATTCCATCAAGAATTGCCAAAGTTGTGACCTTACCATTTCTGATTCTTTTCAAAATTTGTGTACTTGAAGAATAATTGAAAAAAATAATTTAAATTCAAGGTTTGGCTTCTATCTCATTTTTTAACTAACAAAAACAATAACAATCTTTAAATAAGCCCGAATTTATTATTCAAGGATAAAAACTACCAGAGATATGAACTTTCAAAGAGGATTCGGACAACGTTTTTGGGAAATTTTCAACATACTATAACTAACACCTATGCGGTCTGCTATGTTGTGCCAGATTCTTCTTCAGTGCGCGACCTTGGACAATTCCGAAAAAGGGCTAATGATCTAAGTCTATAGCTTGATTTGATATTCATTTTAGTGTCATCACTAAGAACTAAAGTCGAGGCATGAAAGATGTGTACAATAATGGTAATGGTAAAATAGTTGTAACAAAATTTGGTATATAAAATATGATTTGTCTCAACTTTAAGTGATCGTCAAATCCAGGGGGGGGGGGCAAGTGCCCCTTCTTGCCCCTACCTGTGGGCGCCCATGTTACAGTGTAATAAGAAATGGAGAAGATGTGACTGATAAAATTAACTACTCTTGTAATGATATTTTGATATTTTCACTATTTATGTAATAATTTCTTTGGTTTTATATGAAAAGTTGGAAATAGTGAATGTTATTACACAATTTAATAAAATTCACTGCTAAAATTTTTCTTCGTGTAGGTGTCAGGGGAAAGTGCGGGACATGTTCAAGAGATTTAGAAGTTTCTAGCTCTCAGCAACCGCTTGCGCTAGAAGGATGAAACTTGGTATTTATATAGTGTTCTGTTCTAAATTTTTGAAACGGGTGGAAGAGAGTGGGGGTAAGAATAATGTATACATCTTCATATCTTTTAAACAGTTAAGGCTACCACATTGAAACTTCATGATTATCTACTGTAGGTATATAGAAAAGATGAAAAATTAATTAAATTTCATGGAGGCTACGGGGGTTGAACTCCTTTTAACGAATTCCGTCATATCTTTTTGGAGTGAAAATACATCGAATTGGTTTTATTTACATTTATTTAAAAAAATTTCTTTCAGGATTTTTGGATATTCAACCCAAGGTGGGAGGAAGGGGGTTGCACGCGACTAATCAGTGTGCTATGATGTGATTATTCACGTGCCTCCAAAGCACGAAACTTAGTAACAGGATGCACTAACTTACTAAGTAGGTACTAGTATTCTAGCACGATCCCATTCTAACCGCTTCCTGATTTTTGTTATAGGTTTTCAGTTACACAGTAATTTACACCACATCTCAGCATTAAACGCTTTCCGGACTTCTACTCAAAAAAGATTAAAGTTGTGCCCACACTGTTTTATTTGTTCTTATACAAAAAAAAAGTTGATTCCTAAGATATTCTAAATTGAAGTTTCAAGGTAATCGAGGAAAAATGAGCCGAGCTGCCGCCATTTCATTCCCCATAGGTATGGATACTCGCATAGGACGTGGAAGAATTACTCATCAACTATTGGGTAAGCGGAGCTACAACAAAGATCATTTGCCTCGGCGATCTTCATATATCCTCATAGTTTCAAGTTTTTAGCATAACCTGTTACAGACATAGGAAAACATTCACAACCTCCATAGCAAAATTATTAATCCCCCTTGAAATTTGATTATTCATCGAACTTCCCTTGTCCTTCTATAAACAGAAACCAAATTTAATCTTTCTGGTGTAATTGTTTCGGGAGTTTTCGTAATATGAATTTTATTATTTTCTCCATCACTGCAAATCTCTGAATTGGATTATGAATTGGATAATAAATTTTCAACATGCATATGCGCGTTTCTTCTAAACTTTTTTGATTCGAATGGGCTATTCTTTTAGACTTTCTATAGACTTTTGATGAAAAATTCCTTTATACCATCAATTGTTCGGCTTGGATCTCGGCTACTTGGTTTTGACATTTTTGAAGATTAAGGAAGACAGAAGAAGTGAGAAATTATTATATGCGTGTTCATAAGTCTACCTCCAAGGAGATACGAAAATCTTTGTAATTCAAAAAACAATCACCATATAACACGCTCACGCACTATTTTGATGGTATACGTTGCAACAACTTAGCACGGTTATTTCTCGAGAAGGGACGAGTTCATAAAGCTGGAATTAATCATTTTCAGCTCCCGTCTCGTTGTAAGATTTGTGAGGACCGTTTAGAACTTAACAAATGGTCTTACCTTAGCCTACGTGCTTTTACCTTTCCGACACTAACGCTGTCATAAATTCATAACATAAATGTCAACAAATAAATACTAACTGTTGGAAAATGTTTGTTTTATTACTCCAAGTCACACGATGGATGAAAGAAAGAGAAGATGTAGAAAAAGGTATTCATGCAGGCATTCAATTAGTTTATGTTTTGATTTTCTGATCTCACACGACCAGTTTCCATAATTTCAAAATATTAATAACTTTCCATCTATGTTCTATCCTTGCTCTTGGCAATGTCGTGTACATTATTAATTAATCTACTTACGAGGTGTGATCTGTGGTTAATCCTAATAAATATGTACATATATTGAGTTTCTTGTAGAAAACGAGAGATATGTACTCGTCGACGATAAGTACGACTCTAAAGAAACCCACTAGCATTTACCTTTGTTATAGGTACATATTCATAATTAATGAAAGCGTTCAGTAAACTCGTAGTAGAATGCACATGCATTTATTAATTAAGTGAATTTTCTGTCAACCACCTACGCGTCTATAGGATGCACCCCATGAACACTAGCTACGAGAATTTCAATAGTGGAGTGCCAAGAACAAACTTTCAGGTAAGTTAATTATTCATCATACCCCACGATAATTTAATTTAGGGGTGCAGAAGTAGTTGAAAGTTATTTGTCGGCTGGTTGGCTTCTCTCGTAATTAGCTTTTACGGTCGTTTAGCCGACTAGTATGTAGTATGTTCCACACACTTGTATTGTACTGCTACAATCGGACGAACAATTTGGATTAATTTGGGTGATAGCCATATAACAGTTTAAGCGAATTAATTTAGTTTTGTAACTATTAAAGGCTTTGGAAATATAGTAGGTATGAGGGCAGTTCGAGTTACAGGCGATAAATATTTTTGTCAAACTTACTTGAACAAGAATATTTTCTTTTAATCCACCACAATTTCGTTAAAAAACTGCCAAAAGATTGTAGGAACCGGTAGTATAAATTTCTAAAAATTGAACAATAGAAATAACTCTTCTTTAGGCTTTTTGTGGCTTTAATTCAAAGAGAGTGTAGAAGGGTTGTATATTCAATCATACCTTTTAGTTTTGATAAGATATTGAACAGGCTTTTATATTCACTAACTTTTTATCGCTTAAAAAAAAGTTTTTTTTAGGATTTTTGGATGTTTAGTCCAAAAGGCGGTATAAGGCGTTATCTTCATTTTCACGAATTACACCATATGCCTTAGGTCTGATGAAATATCAAATTGGTTTTTACTTCTAGGAGCTTTTAATGTATTCGCCTGAGAAATTACTTCGAGATTTTTCGTAACTCACTCCACAAATTGTGTTATAAAAAAGCAATTTCTTTTTAGTTTTAGCGGATTATGTAATTGCGAAAAACTGATTTCACTATTTTGCATATGACTTCACGAATTGGTGGTTTTCACTTATAGGGGATTATTTATACAATCACTTAAAAAATAATTTGACGGGTGTTGATGTTTAGGCACCTTAAAGTAGTACATACGTTTCCTCAGATTCCGATATATTTCTTAGATCTGGTGAGACATCGAAATAATTTTTATTTCAGGGGCTCTTTATTTTAATTTAATATTACGATGGTGGTGTTATAAGTCAGTGACTTTTTGAATAAAAGATTTTTTTTCGACAAACAAGCGATTTATTTCTCAAAATAGTCTCCGTTTAGCTGGACACATTTATTTTAAAGGTTTTTTCCAGGATTTTTATTACTCCTTCCATTATTATTATTATATTTCATTAATAAGTATATAAATACATATGGAATATTAGTGCTAAAGCATTATCAAGAATCGCCAAATATGACGAAATTTGTGACCTTAATATGTTCTTTTGAAAATTTATGTACTCGAAGTATTACACTGAAAGAAAAACTATGTTTATTCCAAGGTTGCATTGACTATATTAAGGTTCTTCTAACCATAGTAAAACTGACATGTTTCCAGTGATCATGGCTATGATGGTACTAGCCATAGCACATAATTCGTGAAAACATAGTATGGTTGCATTAATCATATATCCCGACTGAAATTTAATATGGTTGTACCAATCATTCTCGTTACATGATGTAGTTATGTATTATAATCACGACAACAATACTCTATGATCAATGAAACCATATAATTTGATAAAATAATTCCCACAACCATACCTCTCACAGTACGAAAAGTGTTGTTCGTGGTGTAAGTTCGCTTCTTCCAATTTCATGTGTGCTTTGTTCGAGAGTGTTTAATTGTTGTTCAAGTCATTTATTTATAATCGAAAGTGTTTTCTTTGTGAATTATTTTTAAGTGTCACATGTATCTTATGATTGACACAACCTTCATATTATTAAAGAAGGTTGCGTGAATCATACATCAAGGTTCTGAAATCAGAACTATGATTCAGGCAATCATGTCACATAAATTTTATGATTGACCCAACCATGTTATTATTAGATAAGGTTGCGTGAATCATACACCAAGGTTTTGAAAGAAAAACTATGATTCAGGCAATCATGTCACATAAATTATATGATTGACCTAACCATTTTATTATTAAATAAGGTTGCGTGAATCACACCTAGGTTTCCACAACCATAATTTTGATTGAGCTAAACATGTTACTATAACCTCAATCATAGTAAGGTTCTCCCAAAATATGGTTGCCACAATCATATTTTTTCTTTGAGTGTAGTGAAAAATATTTATGATTTCAATTTTTTGTTTCTATTATATCTCGTTTTTTGTTCGTTTTAGTATGTTCATTTCGCAAAAAAGACCCTCTTTGAAAATAGAATAGTAAAAGAGAGCTTATTTTAAGGAGGAGGTTGTTGCAATATAAGAAAATACCACAAAAAATTATCCCTGAAATTTTTGTTCAAGGATAACGATTTTGTCGTTTATACTTGAATATCTCAAAAAACGTTTTTTTTATATTTTATAGGTTATACTGTTTTACAAAACAAACCAAAAAATAAACTTGGGATCTCAATGGGATTGGGGTCAAAAAAAAAATGGATGAACAGTGCTTCTCAATTACTTTATAGAAAAAGAGTCATTCAATCTAGAATCGCCAAAACTGCGACCTTACCATCCCCGATTCTTTTGAAAATTTATGTAATCGATGAATTAGAGAAAAAAAAATATAATTTCAATTTTTTGCTTCCATGTAATTTTTTTTTGTCAGTTATAGTATGTTAAAGATTTCGCAAAAAAGGTGTTTCGATGCTGATTTTGTTCCCAAAAATAATGCTTAATTAGCAGACGAAAATCCCTTTTTCTCAATTTCCTTAAAATTCACGAGATTGTCTGCTCTCAATGGCTGTCAAACAAAAACTAAATGGCGCAGCTTTTTCAAGCTTGATGGAAGCAGTGTTGCACATAAAGGTCAAAAAGTCACTTATTAAACCATCCTCATACATAAAACCTGCATTTTTTCATCTGAAATGGTGATTTCTTTTCTGAAAAAAATGTGACCCGTTTAGATGCAAAATTATTGCAGTTCTGCCCTCTTTTTGGACAGTTCCGTCCGACAGTTCAATTGACAATAGAACGCTTTCAGGTCAAAAAGCTATTATAAAAATTTAAATATATTTACACTAGACTCTGTATGATTTCTAATTGCCGTAAACCCGTTTGACAGTTTAATTTATGCTTTTAAATCGGTTGCCGCTGTTGTCATAGGATATTTTTTTCTTATGTTGTCGCACATTTGAGGTTAACTGAGTTGCACCGCCGAAGGGCAAGAAATGCGAGTTTTCAGGGCAATTTTAACCACGGACTCCAACCCCTTTTTCTAGCAGGTCAAATTTTTTTCCACAATAGAACGGCGGATCTGCTAGAAAAAAATTGAGGGCAGAAACGGGTCACATTTTTTTCCAGAAAAGAAATCACTATTAAATTATCACAATTTGTTAATGATTAACTACTAATGAACGCTCAAAACTATTTTTATTCCTCGAAACAGCCGACGTTACATATCAACTTCAACCACGTCCCGAAGTAACCCAACATTGTAACTGGATACTTCTGTCGGATCCCTGCAATACCTTTCGATCTTTGCAGCGAAAAATAAAAAATTTAGAGCCAGATTTTCAATTAAAGACTAATTTACTTACCATTTTCTTGTAAAGTGGAGTTTCAAATAAGTGGCGCCATCAAATAAATTGGAACTAGATGCATTGTCCAATTATTACATACATTAATTTCCAATGCAATCCCAACCAAACATTGAATATTTTAGGGTTCGAAATCCAAAAGTGAAAGCATTTTACAAAACTTGAATTTTAAGTTTCCAGACACTTCGATTCCATTTGCTCCGCGATCATAGCACTATCTAGCAGCCAATATTAGTGACTCTAGGAAGGAATAGCATAGTTTTTTGAGTTCGCAAAGATTAGATTATGGTGATTTCTTTTCTCAAAAAAAATGTGACCTGTAAAGATGCAAAATTATTGCAGTTCTGCCCTCTTTTTTGACAGTTCCGTCCGACAGGTCAATTTACAATAGAACGCTTTCAGGTCAAGAAGCTATTATGAAAATTTAAATATATTTACACTACACTCCGTATGATTTCTAATTACCGTATGACCCGTTGGACAGTTTAATTTATGCTTTTAAATCGTTTGTCGCTGTTGTCGTAGGATATTTTTTTCTTATTTTCATCGTTTCTTACGCACATTTGAGGTTAAAGGAGTTGCACCGCCGAAATTTTCGGGGCAAGAAATGCGAGTTTTCAGGTCAATTTTAGCCACGGACTCAAACCCCTTTTTCTAGCAGGTCAAAAAAAAAAATTGAGAATAGAACCGCGGAACTGCTAGAACAAAAATTGAGGGCAGAAACGGGTCACATTTTTTTGCAGAAAAGAAATCATCATTAGAATCAAGGTATAGCTTTAAAAATATTTTGTGACGGTAGCTTCTTCAGACGCTACTTTCCATTCTCCTAAATTTCTTTAAGTACCTAGCATACAAATGTCCACAAAAATAATGTTTGTATTCGGTTGGATAATTACATGAAAGCAAAATAAGGTACGAAACTGAAACTTTATTTGGCTAAGTATCTAGACTTAGGAGTATCTAGACTTAATAAGACATAGATAATCCAGTGTATACGCAAAATTTATTAATTTGTTCATTGTAGTACAGGGTGGGCCAAAAGTCACCATGAAGTTTAAAGTCACCTGTGGGTTTAAATTGATCACTGATTCAAATGTTAAAATTCTCTTATTCTGGTTCTTTGTTCAGTTGTGAATCTCTCCATTTTTATTCTCCATGTGTTATTTATATAATCTAAAAAAAAAAATATATAAACGAAAAAGTTATTAAATTTTTAAGCCCAATGGTGACTTTTGGCCCACCCTATAGCTTCCATTCAAAAGTCGGTAAAATATTTGGAACTAAATTTATTCTAACAGGTATGGAAACAGAAACCCGTGTAGATGCTTCTGTGTATTGCGACCATAGAGCTATATGTATAATGCAGATGGCGTGCAGCGACTGTTTTGAAGCCGGAGGTTTTCTCGCAAAGGACCGGCGATATTCACTATGCTACTATCAGGATCTTACTCACATATATGTAAAACCCCGGTATTGAAAAGAAAAAAAGCCCAACCTTTAAATACTAGGCTAATATTTGCATTTCACTGCCACCGGGCATAATACGCCCCATAAAAAACAGTCGCTTAAACTTCAAAATGCTTCACAGTGCTTTATACAGAAACGGAGTGTTGTCATCTCCGTTATATATAGCTCCATGATTGCGACCACACAAATATCAATAAAAAAGACTACTTAGGCGGAACTTGCGTTACTTCGAGAAGCTATGAAGCTGCGGTTAATTTGTTTAAATTAAAATATTATAACTATCAGGTTTCTATTTCCAGGTAATTATTACTTTTATTATTTTTGTAATGATAGTATATGAGTTACCGGAATTTATGATATACACATCTTGAATAGTGATGACTTTATTTTGATATGTAACTTCAAAATTATTTTTATAATACCCACGTTTTCAATCCATTAGTGCTGACAATACCACAATTGTCAGTATCAATAAATTCTTGATACAAAGCAAACAAGTAAAAAAATCTCATAAAAAGAATTTTTCATGTAGCCTCTTTTTCACATCATTTTCGTTTCTTCCATACAATAATACATACGCTTGTTGTGTGCACATCATTTCATGGTGATTCCGAATTTCCGTTTGTAAAAGTTTGTCCTGCCAAAACCACATTTCGGATTCGATAATCCTAAAATTCGGTACGATATCCGTCACCAGGATGTAATATTAATGCGTTTCGTTTCGGTTCGATGCAATCACATCTAAAACATTTTATTAATCCAGATCCTATAAGGATTTTATTTACCTGACTATCTCAACGTCTTTATGAATAGAAATTATTCAACAATCACAGCCTAATAAAAGCTTTCTCGTTTTTTTGGTGTATATTTATAATTTCATAATAAACTGAATTTTAATTACTGGATAATAAGAAAAAAAAAAAGATGAAGTACCTACCTACTTGTCTGTGGCTTGCTAAAATATACAAAGCAGCTTTTGTTGAATTTTCGAAGAATATGATCTAATTAAAGAGCTGAAACTAGGTAAGAAAATTTGAATGAATTAATTCAAGAAGTTTTTCTGATTTGAATAACGTAATGTGGGTCAGATAAAATCTTTCCTCATATAATTGTTTTTTTTTTCGGATTTTCATAAGTTTTATTATTAGTTAATGAGATTCCCCCCGCAAATTAAAAAATGAGATGGGATGAGTACGAGAAATAGTAGTTGCTACTAAAGTCAGACAACTGTTGAAACAGTATTTTTGTGCAACACTAAAAATATAATATAATATTACAAAATCAATATTTAGGCTATAAGACTTACTTTTATGTATACAAAAGTAAGATTGCGAATACCTCCTTTGTTTTTAGTGTGAATTTTCGCCGTTGAATTTAAATTTATCCAATTAGCTTCATAGTTGATTGGCAAAGGAGAATAATTTCATATTTATTTCATTCGATCCCTGAGGCATAGCTGCTTCGAAGTGGAACACATCCATTGCGAAATTTTATCTAAATATTTAAATAGTAAAATGAAATTTTAAAATTGGTGCATAGCGTGTGGTGAAAACAAGCCAGGGTAAATAATTGATATTTATATTATTGTTGCGAGTTGCAGTTTGGCCGAGATTTTAATTAAAAAAATACGAACTTACTTAATTAAAGAATTTACTTGAGATAGTTTAATAAGTTTACTTAGTTGTTACTTTTGTTAACGCTTAAGGCTCCATGTGCACGTTTAATTAACAAAAAGTTCAGGAAGCGGTTAGAATAGAGTGTAACATATGAATTATATAATTGGGTCATATTTCGGGATGCGGTCTAGAGGTTGAAAAAAAAACAACTTAAAAATAGGTGAAAGAAAGAAGATGGAGAAGAAGAAGCGAAGAACGAAGGCGTCAGTGGAAGTAGCTGTGAAGAATTTGAAAGGGAATAAAACGTGAAATTAAAGAAGAAAAACGTTTAGTTTTATTCAGTAAAGAAGAATAAGTTGCATACGAGAAAAGAAATCAACATCAATTGTAGAGCAAGCTCTACACATATGAAGAATCCGTAGAATAAAAATGAATTCAATATTTGGAAAGATCTAGTAAATATGATGAAAATCGTGAAAATATATGCATTTTATTTTAACTGATAATTTTTTTTGAGCCCCCCTTCCGAACACCAACGAATATTTGAATTTTTTTTTATCATAATTACTTTTCTGATTTACATAGACGTACCGAGTTTCAACTTTCTAGCAGAAGCCGTTCTAAAGTTAGGAAAAACACAAATTTATTTTTTCACCTCCTTTTTTCATTATTTTTCAGCTTTTTTTCATTATAGGTTCTTAAGATATAAACATCAGAACTTTTTCCTTCTCACCCTTTCCCACCCTCACCCTCTTCACCTCCAATTTTTTTCCGTACTAGGGTTTTATTGGGCCTACTTCTGGAAAAAATTTTAAGCATCTATCTTACACTGTTATTGAGATATGAAGCGTGCTATTTTTGAAAAATTCTCATTCCCTCCACTTCTATGCTCCCCTACCCCCTTAAAAAATTTAACTTTGTCCAATCTTTTCTTATTAAGCTTTATACTCAAACCAAATTTTGTTTTTCTGGTGCAATTGGTTTGTGAGATATCATAATCTTAAGTTTTTAGAATGTGTCAATCTCCACTTTTTTGCCTTTCGCACGCATTATTTCCTCCTCCACACCCACACCCCTTCTTCCATATCATCAATTTTTTTGCAAATGGGTCCACTATCAAAGCTCTACAGAAATTCCAAGTTTCAGCTCCCTAACATATGCGGTTGCTAAGATCTAGAAACCAAAATTTTTCGTCTAAAACACTTCTCCCACCTTCCCCCACACACCCTCACCCCTGAAAAAAAACTGACTTCAAGGGGTCTACCATGTTTATTCATTAAAATTAATATAATAGCTCATAGGGTTTGGGAACTATAATTCCTCAAACGAGTTTGCGTACGGCGTACGGCGCACAGGCGGACTTAATTTTTTTTTGCTTTTTCGGTGTTTATTAGTAATAAAACGTGTAAAAAAAAACTAAATTTCAGGGTACCAAATTTTTTTTTTTAAAAATCGATAACAATACTTTATTATTAAAATAGTAAAGTAAAAAACAAAATAAAATTACACCACATTATTAGCTGGTATGTAAACTAGGTCATCCATAGAGAAAATATTCAAAACTGTATTTGGAAAAAATGCTATTAGAACAACAACCCTTGAACGTTTTTTAAAATGCGTAAATTCGAGTTTTTTAAACGCATATTACCTATTTCTTGAACAATTAACATGTCATTTTTATTAATATAATGTTAGAAAAAATCTTAAAGAAGGTCTTCTATAAATTAAATTTAAAAAAAAATGTCTTTTTTGTTAGTAATATATGAAGTCAAACTGAAGCAATTTCCACGATTTTCATGGCAAGAATTACATAGGAAAACCGCATTTCATTGTCAAAAGTATCACAGATAGTATAATTAATTGGTATTTCTAGAAGATAAATCAATGAAAAAAAAACAGCGGGTGCAGCACCGTGCACATTATAGAAGTGAAACTTCTTGAAAAATAAAGAAAAAGAATAAGAAAGATTTAGTGTGAAAGACAGAGAGAGAGCATTTCAAAATATATACAATAATACGAAATTTGCATTTTCTGAGTTTTTCAATGGGTTGTAAGAGAGGGTAGGAGGTAGAGAGGAGGGTGGGGGTAGAATGATAAGGGTACACAGAGGGAGGGTATACAGTGTGAGGGTGAAGGGTTGAAGTTAGGGGAAAGCGGTGTAAGAAGAAAAGTAAGGGGTGAGAGAGAGGTGAGGGAAATCATTTGTTTAAAAAGGGATAGGTGAAGAGGGGGATGAGATAGGAGTAGTATTCCAAATAAATTTTCTGAGTTTTTCAATGTTTAGTAGGAGGGGGTAGTGGGTAGAGAGGAAAGTGGGGGTAAGGGGATAGAGAAAATAGATGAGGGGAAACAATATGTAGGGTGAGGGGTAGAATGATAAGGGTACACAGAGGAGGGGTGTACAGTGGGGGGGGGGTGAAGGGTTGAAGTTAGGAGAAAGGGGTATAAGAAGAAAAGTAAGGGGTGAGAGAGGGGTGAGTGAAATCAATTGTTTAAAAAGGGATAGGTGAAGAGGGAAAAGAGATAGAAGTAGTATTCCAAAAAAATTTTCTGAGTTTTTCAACGTGTTGTAGGAGGGAGTAGGGGGTAGAAAGGAGGAAAGGGGATGCAAGGAATAGAGAAAGTAGATGAGGGGGAACAATATGTAGGTTAAAAGGTAGATTGATAATTGTACTCAGAGGGGGGGGGGGGGTATACAGTGGGGGGTGAAGGGTTGAAGTTAGGAGAAAGGGGTGTAAGAAGAAAAGTAAGGAGTGAAAAGGGGTGAGGGAAATCAGTTGTTTAAAAAGGGATAGGTGAAGAGGGGGAAGAGATGGGAGTAGTATTCCAAATCAATTTTCTGAGTTTTTCAATGTTGCGTAGGAGGAGGTAGGGGATAGAGAGGAGGGTGGGAATAGGGGGATAGAAACATTAGATGAGGGGGAACAATATATAGAGTGAGGGGTAGAATGATAAGGGTACACAGAAGGGAGGGTATACAGTGGGAGGGTGAAGGGTTGATGTTAGGAGAAAGGGGTGTAAGAAGAAAAGTAAGGGGTGAGAGAGAGGTGAGGGAAATCAGTTATCGTTTCATCGAGTTTTGTTTCATCGTTTTGTTTCTACATAATATCTTTCTTCTCTATCGTGTAACGAAATGTGCTTGAACGTGACGCGTCTTTTCATTCGCCGCTAAAAAAGTTTCACTTCAAAAATTATTGATTTTTAATAGTTATGCCTTTCAAATAATTTGAAAACATATAACGCTATTTTTTTCGGTAAAATCAAAATTAGTTCGCTGATAGACAGCGAACGATGAAGGCGTATTGTCCACGCCGAATTACACAAATGAAAAACGATTTCAATCGATTAAAATCCTCTCACGAAAGGAAAATCAAACAGGGCCGAAAAATGGTCGTACCGGACTCATGCGGCCTTAGGCCCCGTTCCATTTGTTGCATTTCTAGGTATCGTATTACCATCGCGTATCATTCACTGAACGGATACAGTGTGGACACTACATGATTTGTCTTGTATCAAGAATGTGTTACATTTGAAAATGCACGATACACGATTATAACTTAATACGCGTCTCAGTTTCAGTTCAACTACAAATATAAGTTGACCGCGAATGAGCAATAATGTAAAAGTATGTACATATACATTTTTCTTTAATGTATTCGATTGTTTTCTGTTTTACAACTTTACTTCGCGAACGCGATGTCCGGACATTGTGCAACACGAGCATGACTCCCCCACGTATCGAATCATTCCTTTGATGTGACGGCAAATCGAAAATGACTGATCGGATTCGTTGCGTTTCATTGAAGATACGTTTGTCGTATCCGCATAGGTAACACGATATGCAGAAATACAAAAAATTAATACCGGCCTTTAGATCACTCTCATTCTACGCAGTCCCTCTATCGTGGTATCATTCGCATTTGTAAAATTTTATGAATCAAATTTGGAAGTTTCTCTATCAGAACTAATCGCGTTAGTGCGAATCGTAGTATTTTTTTTTTAATTAAATTGGTTATATTCCCGCCTCTGAAGGCCCGTCTATTTCAAATTTCCAAGGAAAACGAGGATAGGCTTGGTTCAACTTGGATACCAGTTGATACAATTTAATCGGTATCTATATAAAAGGATACATAAAAATCATTTGGGTATGTGTTCTGGCTAAGGAGTAATATCATCATATTAATGGATTTTATCCTTCTTACTTTTTTCCATTTGCAGAAAATATGTAAATTCGAAAACTTTTATACAAATATTAATAGTTTTTAAAATTATCCCGTAATACGTTTAGCTATATATGCATAAAGGTGAACGATTTTTTTTATACAATTCTTTAAATTTCACTAGGTTTCCAAGTAAAGGTACCCTACATTGACTTAACTTTTAAGCTTAAGAAAACAGCAATGCTTCTCTAATTTATTTATTTCCAGCTCTATAAACAAAGCTATGCATTAGGCTTGCCAATTACGTTCATTAGTTTAATCCGTTTATTATTGGAACGTGTCCTTCAAAGAATTATATCATGACTAGAAATTTTGTGAACTGAAGCATTTAAAACCGATTTAATTCCAATTAGTATTTTGATTGCGGTAATCAAACTAGAAGGGTTTAGTTATGTTAATACGAAGAATAACAGAGAACGCAATTCCCTGTCCTCAGATGATTAGAAGTTCCTGACTAGACTCAATGCTTCCAATGTTAATTAGTTTATTAGGTCTAGATGACTTGTTATTATAGTCGTTAGTGACAAACTTGCATTGCATCTAGTTAAATGTATGCGTTTCAGCGTTTGCTAGAAATTGTAACGATTTTACGTTTTCATCTACATATGTGGCTGGGTATAAAAGAGGTATGTTCACTATGGACTCCTAAGCCGTTCAACCAATTTTGATCAAATTTTCACGAAAAAATTTAGTCCCTAGATGATTCCTGTGAAGTTTGGTGCCGATCGAATCAACACCATTCACACAATTTTTTCGCGATTTTAGCTCAAACTGTTTGTTTGTTTGTCCTTATGTCTGCCTATACCATTCATCTGATTGCGATGAAATTTTGTTGATTTGTTGAGCGCACGCCCGCGAAGGTTTATGTATTAGTAAAACTATTGTGCTATAGACGGCACGAGACACAAACAAATGAGTGTGTTTCATATAGGTAGGTTTGATAGAGAACCACAAATGATAGAAAACTGAAACTTGGAATAAATTTTGAAGTATTTTATTATGATGACTGGGTGAGTTGTGTTCTTGCTATCTCTGTAACAGCATATTCTAAAAACTTGAAACTTAGTAGGGTAGGTATATGTAAATAAACAAGAAACTTTGAATAAAAAAATTGGACATATCCATTGGCGTCTGGAGTTAGGGCAAATAGTCTATTTTCACAAATCCCGTCATATCACATAGAGCTTCTTAAATATCGAAAAAAAAAATTTATGGGCTCCTCAGATAAATGGTTAGAGCCCCATTTCAAGATTTTCTTAAATCCAATCTGTAGCCAAAACCAAAAGCCGATTAACTGTTCTACCAAATTATAAATTTTTGTATTATAATAAAATCATTCCGTATAAATGAAATTGTCTATCTCACCTAAGATACACGTTAAATTCAATTGATCGTTCTTTTGACCTAATTTTACGCAAACACTTACCCTTTTCAAACCTTTTTCCACTCGACTCGTGTGTTACAATAGTAAATTTAAGAAAGGTACGAGTATGTTAGCATGAAGGAAGATTTGATACCGGTTCATCATCCTTGTCTCAATTTATTTTTAGATAAATATTTTTCGGATTTTTTTTTCTCTCCGTACATACATAAGTCAAATATTAATTTAATCCTTGATTCGAGTAAATGAGTAAATCTATTTTTATCTTATGTTTTCTTCTTAATTTATTTCGTAAAAATATTATTTGCATTGACAAATTCTTCTTATCTATGGCACTACAGAAAGACGATTTATTAACTTATTAATTAACTTATATACTTCTGGAAATTAACTTTCTAGAACGATAGATTTTTCGTACTCACAATTTAAAATTTTGTTTGTCACTTTGTTTTTTTAAATCGCATAAGCTAGTAAGACAGTAACATTTAATATTACTTACTTAAGTGTAATATTCAGTTTCTTTTTTAAATACATATGTACTATGAATGAATGTTGAAATATTGTCAATATTATCTATAATTGTTTTACTACAAATCAATAAGTAGCTAGGTACATTTTAATTTCATTTGTAATTATTTTGACAGTATACACCTAATTGAATTCGAGCGCAAGCCGTCCAGATTTTTTTATATGTTTTTCCTTCTTATTTATGACTTTAAAGTAATGAAATTTTTTTTTTATGTTCATAGAGGGACTTAAAGAAAAACATAGTGCAGACACAATTAGTATCAGCCAGTCCTACAATATTCTAAATGAAATGTTGAACTACGACTTTTATTACATTACTTGTATTCAGGGAATGGGGTCTGCCTGTAAAACCAGATCTTAGTTTCTATTAATTAATGGTTTCACGAAGGAGTAATAGTATATTCAATTCTGTAACTGAGCATTCATTCTTTTCCAAATTTTGGAATAATTTCACAAGTTTTTAGTTTATATGTAAAGGATTTAGCAATATACATTTAAGGATATTTATGTGTGACCTATAACTATATTCCCCCCCCCCCCCAAAAAAAAAATCTGTTTATAAGCGGACGGGAACTGGCGGTTTCTGCTTTGCTTCTCAAATAGTGGAACACAAAGCTGCTGGCCACGGCGGCGAAGAGTTCGGCTCAAAACCTGGTCTTAAGTTAGTTGTAAGTACTATAATTGTATGTAAGTAGTCGTAAGTAGGGTTCAAAACGATATGTAATATTGGTTTTTTTTCTTGTCAGTTTTTTTTCCAATTAGTACCTACAAATACTCACGATTTCTAGGCGCACATCCAACATTGTTGGATGTACTCCGATGGATCTCGTGGGTATTCTAGCAATAAGTAGGTATATATTAGAATTGTAGTTAAATAAAGATATTCTGATCCACACAAAACATCCACCGATACTATTATAACTTAGAGTGCCCATTTGAGACCATTAAGAACAATTAGCAGCTCTAGATATTAATTAATTTTAGCTTTAGAAATTAAGAGAAAAACTGTTTGATTTAAGGAATTGGCACAAATAAAGCAAATTTTAAAACATAAACTAAAACATGCTAGAGTTTGTCTAAATCATTTATTGCTATATGTGTACACGGTTACGAGAGCGAGTTTGCTCAAGTTTTTGCTCTAGACAAATACTTACAAATACTACTAGTTAAGGATAGTACTATGGGAAATATTCACGGGCTAGAAAAGATCAGAGATAGAAAAAAATCGGCCGACATGTCAAACTTAGTTGTGTTTATGTGTTCCCCTTTCCTATATAAAATGGCTTAAAATGACCGACTTTATAGCACTCGATGATAGAATTTTTATGGCTTATTCGCTGACCACTCTACTCATATGTATATCTGCAAACGGAGAATAAATACAAGTATCCACATGTTTTTAGTGGGGAATGACACATAAAATTGTTAAAAATTTTTGCTATTGTGACACTTAAAATTTTTTGATTTTTGATTTTTTCACATTACGTTACACTTTTTATTCTTTAGATGAAATCATATAGCTACTCGTAGAGAAAAGTTTAATCCAGCACAAAAGTTTGTAACGCCTACAACGAAGCCTTGAAAGAAACAAAATTATATGCTATTTTTTGTTTATTTGGGGCCAAAAACTCCAAATCCGCTTGACGTCCGTCTGTCTGTCTGTCCGTTAGCACGATAACTCAAGAACGCCTCTACCTAGGATTTTGAAGTATTTAATCTATACTTTTGGTTGAATTGGTAAGGCTAAGTTCGTTAACGGATAAAATTGTCCTACTCCTTCGGGTAGCTGCCATACAAAATCTTCTTAAAACACATGGTTCAAGAATATTGCTCGATAACATCAGAAGGGTTTAAACTACGACTTTGAAATTTTGTATGTGTTCATTTTATAATAGTTGGTGTTAAATGTATGATTATGTTAAAAATCATATTGGTTAGTCATATTTTCTAATATATTAAAAGTGTTATAGAGAGTACATAGACTCAACTTTATATTTTTAATTTTTTCGGTGATCTACAATGATAAACCAAAGAGATTTTTTAAAAAATATTGAAGTCGTCGTCCCCGTGCCTGGCACGGTTGAAACATATACCTGGGACAATTGAAACATTATTTGGATTAAATGTAATATGTATTTATTGTAATCCAAAATTGTTATAATTAGTCAGATTGTCAAAAATGTTTAACTTTCGTGATGTTAGAACTGGTTCCTTGTGAAAGACTTGTAGCATAGTGAATATCGCCGGTCCCTTGCGAGAAAACCTCCGGCTTCAAAAAAGTCGCTGCACGCTATCTCCATTATCCATACATATAGCTCTATGGTTATAACCATTGTTTCCATTGTCCCTTGTTTCAACTATCCCCGGTCTCCCCTACTTTTTCTTTTAAAATGTCTTATCTTAATGTTGAGACGGCAAAGGAAGTCTAAAGATTTCGGAGAAATGAAAATAATTTAATTACGCAGCATTCCGCCGACTCTCCAATTTAATTTAAAGAATGCGCTGCACAGGGTACTTAAATGGCAAGATTATTTTAAGATTTGATGCGCGCTTGGAGGCTGCTGTATGTATATACCCAACATATTAGAGGCATTATCATAATATTAGCTTTAAAATACAACCTTCAATTTCTGTTCAGTATTTTCTAAAAAATTTAAAATGTGACATCAATGAGAATTGTTGCCCCAAAAGGCTTGCGCCTAAGGGCTATAGCTCTTTTAGTCCTGTCGTTAGGGTGGCCCTGATCTATAGTATCATACGATAGGCTTGTAGCCGATCATCACTGTAGTATGTTTTTCTAAGCATTATTGTCATACCATTCCGTTCAATTTAATGAAACTTTAAGTTATGAACGATTTAATCTTGAAACTATCGGAATTTAAATACATCTCAAAAATGTTTAAAAAAGTTACTTTATATCTTATTTGCCGTTTTTTAGAACTAGATGAAATTGATGAAACCTCAGCTATGAAATCCAGCAAAGCAAAAATTTTCGGAATTTCAAACCACATTTTTTCGAATGACTTTTGACGATTGTAAACGTTCCTATTTCCGGCATTCTTCCATAACTTTTCATTTGAAATGTTTTCAATTCGCATTCGACCAGAAATGCTTTTGATCTGCGCGAAATTTTCTTTATAAAAACCTTCAAAGGGCGGGTAACAACATCCACTAAATCGCCATTACATCTACAATTCATATGACTTGGCAACAAAGGATATGCTCCTAAAAAAATTCTCGGGCTCGGCGAGAAAAAAATCCGATTTTATTATGAATGAATTAAAATTTTATATGTATGAGTTTCTGAAATTGCGCAAACTGATTTCTGTGTGGACATATTCTTGGATTTTCTGCAGAATATTTTGAAAAATCTAGAAGCTTATGATGTTAGGCTGTCTGTTCAATTGTGTATAAGTTCACATACCATCATATAGGTATCTCGATTCGCCCTCTGTTTATTTTTCATACCATTATTCGATATTTTCACTGAGTTCTTATAGCAGTCCCTATGCGAGTTCAGGCCAATGTGTTATTCAGTCTATAGAGAAAATAACGGTTCAACAGATAGAAAATTGGATGTCGACATTGAGGAACCTATCGCATCATTACATCGACGACCACTTAAGTCCCGACAGGGTTTCCTACTTCAATACCGTGCCGTGGGTTATGAAGCAAGAATCCTTGCTGGTTGACTGTAGAATGTCTGAAAACTGGTAACCCGGTTTCTTCGAAAATGTAAAGAATTGTGTTCTAAGAATGTAACTTTCAGGATAAGCAAGTGCCATCTGAGAAATAATTTTGTATCTTGAGTATAAATCCCAAATAATTTGCTAATGTACTCCTCAGTGTAATACGAAAAAAAAACTTCAAAAACTATTAGCTTTAAGATCAGAGTTTTACTTTAAAACTTTGTAAGGCTTGGAAAAATTAGAATTGACTTTAATGTTGAATTAATTTTAAAGAATTTTACCTCGAGGGATCTCGAGTTCTTTTGAAACTTTATTATTTTTTAATACAGTAAAGTATTGTGATAGACCTAAAATTTTCAAAAAATTTGCTAGGATGAAATTTAGTAATTTCATGTTTTAGGACTATAATAAAATCCAAAAAAGCAAAAAAAAAAAAAAAATGTCCGTCTGTACGTCTGTCAAAACAGTTTGAAGGCGCGTAGCTCCCAAAGTTGAGGTATTATAATGAAATTTTTATAATGGGTAGATTGGGTGAACCTCTACGACTGATATCTTGCAGAGGGGTTTAGGTATGTCAGGGGAGGAGAGAGGAGCGTTTAAGGCGAAAAATATTGGTTTCTAGACCTCAACAACCGCTTATGTTAGTAGGGTGAAACTTGAAATTTCTATTTAGCTTTGATAGTGGACTAATCTGTAAAAAAAATTCTGATATTGGTGAATGGGTGTGAGAATGGGGGGGGGGGGGGGGGGAATAATGAGTCCGAAACGGCAAGCAATTAAAACTTAACAAATATCTGCAGTTATACTAGGAGCTTAGAAAAACTTTTGGGTTGGTCAAAGGCGTACGGGGGGAGGGGGGTTAAAAACTTTAGATTACGATGTCTCACAAACTAATTGTACTAAAAAAATAAAATTCTCTTTGAGTATAAAGCTTGATAAATAAAGATTGCTCAAAGTGAAATCTTTTAAGGGTGCAGGGAAGCATAGAAGCGGAGGAGATAAGAATTTTTCAAAAAAATCACGTTTCATATCTCTAGAACTGTAAGATAGATGCTCAAATTTTTACCAGTAGTAGGCTCTATAGTGCCCTAGCAGAGAAAAATTTTGGTATTGTGGGTGTAGAGGGTGTGGTTGGGGGATGGTCAAAAGGAAAAAGTTCCGATGTTTATATGTTAAGAACCTATAATGATATAAAGCTGAAACTTGGTATTTAGATAGAGCTATTCCACTGAATTGAATAACCACTGACGAATGTTTTGAATTGTTAACTATAAATCACGTAGAAAAATAATAAAATCAAATTCGTACATTTACATGTCTCACGATTGCGATTGAAATTGGCCAAGTTCGATGGGAAGGTGGGTCAAGAGTGAATTAGTTCTTCATTTGCTGTTTTCATTATTGTCTAAATAGACAACAATTTTTGGATTTAACTGCTAAACTAAAACAATTAATTAAATAATAAATGCATAGTAATAAAACTACCGGTATGTAAATATGTACTTATTTCTTGTGGAGTTTGCTTGTTGTAGGGATCCGTAGATAAAAAAAGCGTGTTATGAACTTACATGGTTCTTTAATTTATTGTAGCATGTATGCTTAGTATGCGTATACTGGGTACTATTCAGAGTGTCCGGTACATGGAAATATTTTAAGGAGTGATTTCTTGTTGTATTTTGTGAAAAAACATGTTCTTCAAAATGGGTCAGTTTTTAATATCCGCGGAGATAAGGACGGTAAAGAAGAGTCTTTCGGACATGTGCGCTCCTCATGAAAACTATTATACCTTGAAAACTAGAAATCACAATTTGACATGTTATAGCTTCTTCAGGAAATCGAATTTTGTGGGAAAAAAACAGATCGAAACGCTCCAAAGTAGAGCTTAAACATTCTTCAATGTCAATCCATATCTCCACAGTAAATGTCATGAGATTGAAACTTAAAGACTGACTGTAGATATACTAGGAGACTAGAAATCAGCACCGTTTTGGCAAAAGTTAATATGTCCAAATTTCATGATTTTACAGGAAGCCGAATCAAAGGTTTGAAACCTCATTAAACATATGTGCTAGCTCATGTGGGACTGAGCTATTTTTTTCAGATAAAATAGAGTTCGGATCTTTTTAAAGTGCATTTTATGTATAATTTTCACGCTACTACCCGACATATCAAGTTATGCCATACCATTGCCATTCATAAAGCAGTGTTTATCCAACCTACAAACACTGAGTGCGAGTGTGGCATAACCTGATCATATCAACTTCTGCCAAGTCTCGTTCAGTTAAGCAAGCGTTGATGTGGGACATATCTTGTTCTGGCGTACCACAAATTAAATATTTTAGGACATACCAGCTTTTAAGATAGCCGTTTAACAACCTTCCACTTGTCGCAGACACATTATTTTTGGCTAACATGTTCAAAAAGTCTTAAAAGACATATTAAGTAAAAAAAATTTTTTTGGAAAAAAACCGACATATCAACTTTTGCCAGAAATAAAGTATTGAGTGGGAAGAGCAGCATCCAGGGGGGGGGGGTGGAAAACTTGAAACTACGATACCTCACAAACCAATTATAAAAATAAAATATGCTATGTATATAAGTCATGGAGTCATGGGTCAATGGAGTTTGATAAGAGTAAAATTTTTGAAGGGGATTCTTTTTCTTTCAGAATTTTTGGATATTTAGTGGGTGTATGGAGGTTGCAGGTTGCACATGTTTTCACAAATTCCTAAATATTGCTTAGATTTAATGTGTTATCGACTTAATTTTAACTTCCTACAGGTCATAATTTTTTTTTTATTTTGAAGAAATTTTTCAAGATTTAATTGCCATTATTGCCAAAACTATTGTGGCGATTAATGGAGCAATACAGGGCAATATCGTGCTAGTTGCGGCAATATTTTAGTAATGTAGCAAAGTTTTCACAGATTGCTGGTATTATTCGCCCTATAGTTGCAATATTTCCACTGATTTGGAAAATTCCAAGCAATTGTACTTGTTCGGTGATTCAATTGTCAAATTTTGTTTTGAGTTTTGCATATATTTGTCAAGTAATAATAATAATAATAATTCTTTATTTAGATATTTTTTTCCATAATACAGCAGTTTCTCAAAATATTTGTTTGACATAGACTTTCAGTACGCTAATGAATTTTAATATAGACTCTTGATTTTTAATCTCACCCGGCAATGAGTTATACAATTTTATACCTCTATAAAATAAGGAATTTTGACTGCACGCCTTTATTAAATTGGGTAAACTAATTTCATTGGCGTTTCTAAGCGTTCTAATTTGATTTTCATTATTTAATTTAATTCGTTCGGTCAAATATGGGGGTGCCTGCCCAATTACTATTTTATGTATAAAGATCAAAGTTCTAAAATTAATTAATTGCACAATACTCATTAACTCTAACGTATTTAGCATCACATGACTTTCAGTATAGTTATTAACTCTTAAAATCTGTCTAAGACATTTGTTTTGAATGACTTTCGTTGTAAAGTTTTAGATTTGTTTGTAAAGTTTGCTTTTGTTTCGCTTATGAACTGAATTGCTCGTCTAACCCCTTATTGCTGAATTACTAGATATTGGTCTATAACACTCATCACAACTTAAGAACGAGTTGGTGAAAAGTTTATCAACATCGCCTATTACTGTTGTTGCTGTGTGTTGCTTCATATTTTTGTAACGTCAAATATTGCTGCAAGCCCCCAAGCGTTTGCATATTGTTTCAAAATTTTCTCATCTATTAGTTCTGATGATACATAAAATTTCACAAATTTTAAATTTGCTTACGTTTTCACAAAAAAAATTTGGTTTCGCTATTTTGTTTAGTCAAGTTCTGTGTAAATTTAGCTACATAGACTACACTTAGCAAAAAAGGGGTCATCTGATGACGGGATCATATTGTTTTCATATTATTATAGGTCCTTTTTTGAGAAATCTTTAACATATCTACTTTGACTAACAAAAGGAATTAGATAGAAATAAAAAATTGGAATCAATTTTTTTCATTAATTCTTCGAGTACACCAATTTTCAAAAGTGCGACCTTTCATCGGCGATTGTTACAAAAAAAAGAAATTCAATGATAATTGAATTGAACCCTCTCGCCATATTTTATTATTCTAGGATAAAAATAATCAGAGACATATATTTTCAAATTGGACTTGGACACAAAATTTTGCGAAAACTTGAACATACTATAACTAAAAAAACAAATGAGATATAACTTAAAAATTGAATTTCAGTTATATTTCACTAGTTCTTAAAGAATAGAAATTTTCAAAAGAATCGGAGATGGTATGTTTGAATTTTCATTATTATATTAAACTAGCCGCGTACGCTCGCTACACCCCCGTTTGTTTGGTGCTATACTATTGTTTCTATCGTTACTCCCGTTGCTCCCATTCTTCCCGTTGATACCGTTGCTCCCGTTAATTACGTTGCTTCCATTTCTCCCGTTACTTCCGTTGCTCCCGGCGGTCCTATTTCTCCCGTTACTCTCGTTGCTCCCATTTCTCACGTTGCTGCCCATTGCTTTCATTTCTCCCGTTACTTCCGTTGCTCCCATTACTACATCCTCTATCCACTATTCTCCATCTTCTATCAATCATCCATCATCCCCCATCATCCATCCTCCATCTTCCATCCATGAATAACTACTACACCAAAAACGAACGAACTACCACTAAATCATATGAAATAACTCAAGTTACCACCAATGATCGAATTTTGCATCTTTATTACTTTAGGTCTCGAAGGCTGGGTGTAAACGGAGGTCTTTAATAATTGTGGTATTTACCTAGTTATATCTACATATATTCCAAAGAAATAAAGCCAGCTTTAGAGATTTGGAGCAAAGCCACAATGGAAATCATCGTATCTTTCTGCAGAATTTAAAATAGCACAAAAAGGACATTGCGTGTCACTTATGAATTGATTACATTGTCATTTTCAGTTATTGTTCGTTTCGCAAGTGTATGGAACGTACACGTCAAGGAATATTAAATTAGGTGCAATGATACTCCGCTTTCCTTTTTCTGTAGGGGAAGGTGGGGCAAAGCGAATTAAATTATTGAAGCTGATAAAAAAGCTATCTACTCCTTTTGAAATTGAAATGAAATGAAGTGTGTTGAGAGCATACTCCGCTTTGAAGAATAGCCCTGGGAACACCAAAATATTTACTAAACTTTTCTAGGTCAATTTTTTTCAGCAGCAGAAGCTATTGCTTTTATAATCGCAACTTCAGTCCACTATTGTTGCATTGATTTTTTGTTGTATGTTCTAGCCATTGTAAAAAAAGTTTTTATTAATTTATCAAATAAATTATATTGGTACAGGGTATAATTCGCCAGGGGCTCACTTTACCCCGAATGAACACTAAATACTAAGCATCTGCTAAAAGTTATATATTTTTTAAATAATCATCAAATCTTACTTTGCAAGTTTCACAATCCGTACCCTGATCTCAAGAATACTGTTCCAATTGTTCTCAGTCGCTAACAAGTTTTTTTTAATGCAATTGTTAAACACTGATATTTACATCAAATAGTGCCAAAATCGTAATATGTGAAAATTCAAGGAACTCTAACTAAAGTCGATTTCTTTTATAGTGCATCGTGGTCCATTTATGAAGCTTTGTTTTTTGAACATTTAACATATTTTTTCGTATAATTTATTTTGCTAAGAGATTGCGCTATTGGAAACTAGAAAATTTACAGGGGCCCACTTTACCTTGCTGGTCCACTTTTCCCCACTCTCCTCTACTACTAACTCTTACTGGCAAACTTTTCAAGAAAAACGCTGTAAAATGATATCTATACATATCGAACCGTGTGAACAGTGCAATATGATTTAGATCAATTGAATTGTAGGTAAAGGTATCAACGAATGAATTACTAATAATTTCGCATTCGACGAGTATAATTTTACAAAGTCAACTTCTGACGTGTCCAGCTCCTTACCCTGCATTAATCATACATAACTTTGTCCTTGGCCTGCAGTGCAAGCGTTTATAATAATCATATCGGATGTTGTATTCGAAGAATTATTTTCAAAAACGATACATAATTAATACTTTCGCCACAGAGGAGCTCATAAGGATAAAGTTTGCTTAGTCCTCAATTCAAGTTTGCATTTCAATAGAAACAGTTGATAGTTATCGATATGAAAGTTCTCTCGGAATACAGTTCAAGACGAACATTTAACATATTTTTTCGCGGTTGGAGACGCCTTGGAGTATTTCCGAAATCGGGTGATTCAAAGATTTATTTCTTTTACACAGTTTTTATGTTATTTGTGATCATATCTGTACCGCTTTCATTGGACATTCAGTTGTTCCATTTAAACAAGAATGAATTTATTAACAACTTATCAGTAGTCTTAAATGTTTTCAATAGTTGTTTGAGAATTTTCAACTCCTATGTATTTCGTAAGGAACTTGAGAGCATTTTGAAGTTGGCGGAGAAGCTGGACAAAAACCTTAAGAATTTTGACGAGCAAACATATTTCAATTCGGTTCTGAAAACGGCTAAGAAATTCATTCGAGGTTATTTTATAGTTTTTACTGTTCTTCTTTTATCAAGTGAACTTCGGATTTTTTTTACTGCTCGGGAAATGCTCATATTCGAAGGCTGGTTTCCATTTGATTGGGAAAATTCCGATTTGGCTTATTATGGAATTAATGTGTATCAATTTTCCTCTGCTGCAGTTTTATGTTCACACAATATTTTAAATGACACTTATCCTGGCGTTTTTATGAGGATACTGCAAGCATATACGCGAGTTCTGGGTATGAGAATTTCAAAGATTGGATACGACGTAGAGAAAACTGACGAAGAAAATTACAACGAACTGGTAAAGTGTGTTTTAGATCACAAAATCATATTGGAGTGAGTATAGGTATGAAGTAAAATTTGATCAAAATAATTTACTCTTTTCTAAAATTTACAGATATTGCAAAATTCTTGAAAAGATTTTATCAAAAAAGCTATTTGTACATTTTTTCATTTCGCAAGTATCCATGTGCACTTCAGTTTATGTTCTAGTTGTCAGCGAAACTTTTATGGATATGATCTATGCATGTTTCTATATCAGTACACTGATTTTCGGAATCGTTATAAGCTGCTATTGTGGAAGTCAGCTAATCCACGAAAGCGAACATCTAATACTGGCCTCATATTCTTGTAACTGGATGGACCAAAATTCGAGATTTCGGAAATTTCTCATTATTTTCATGCAGAGGTCTCTGATTCCAATGGAATTAAAAGCTGGTGGATTGCTACCCATTTCACTTTCGACTTTTGTTTCGGTATTTTCATTTAAATATGTGTATAGATATGTAAGGCACCTAATTAATTTATTAATTTTCAGATTATTAAAGGAGCATATTCCTTATTAGCGTTCTTCGACCAATTGAAATAAGTGAATTTTCAACAAAAAACTGATAGAAATGTAGTGCAAACAATCACATGTTCAAAATAATGTTAAATGTTTTTACGCACGCATTCATTACATTGCCAATGGTGTAGTTCAATCTTTGTTGCAATTGAAGTTAAAATTAAAAAAATCTAGTGAAAGTCGGAGTAATTTCATTATTTTTACCTTACATCATCAAAAATTGTACTTCTTTATAAATTAGAAGTCAGTACATTTCAAGCTTTGCGCGATTTGAATAGTAATTTTTGAGATACTAGGTATAAGACAGTTCTCAATCTAAATGCTTTCTGCCCACTGGAGTAGTTTAATACTCAGCATTCTCAGAGAAAGTAATACATATTGATCTATTTTTTGTAAGTGGTACGGTATTTACAGTAGTTAAAAAAAAAATTCGCATCATGATTCAGATTTGTGGATCAAAGCTTAAAGAAAGTTTTTTTTGACATGTACATTGTTTTTGACGTCCCTCACTCCTGCACAAATTAACAAGTGTTTTAGAGAAACATACTGCATTCGTATCTATCTTAAGTATCTTAAAATTGGTGTATGTAATATAGTTAAAAGCTTTCGAATTAGGTAGATTAGTGAATTTGCTTTTTTAGTACATAATAACAAAGATGTGCGTATTCCATTTTAAGTTGTTGGTTATTACCAAACTAAGGTCACGTTGTTGCTGTACCGATTCCAGTAGAACGCGATTCATGTACAGTCCCTTGCCATATTATTAGACGCACCCAAACAATTTTTAAAATTTTACCTTTACGGAGTAGAATTAAGACTTTCTGTAGAAGGACTCTACTCAAATAAATATTTTTACATTTTGCATGCTATTAGGTAAATAAAGCTCATAACTGCGATAAAACATTTTAGGACATATATTTTTATAAAAAAAATGTAATGAATCAAGGGAAAAAACTCGCAGATCAATCTGTTTTAATACTTTTTACTAACTAACCACTAACTCAAATAAATTCTCTAGAATGTGACTTAAGGCCCCATGAGTCCGGTCCGACAATTTTTTGTCCCTGTTTGATTTTTCTTTCTTGAGAGGATTTTAATCGATTGAAATCGTTTTTCGTTCGTGTAATTTGGCGTGGACAATTCGTTTGCATCGTTCGTTGTCTATCAGCGAACAAATTTTGATTTTACAGAAAAAAATAGTGCTATATGTTTTCAAATTATTTGAAAGGCATAACTATTAAAAATCAATAATTTTTTCATTGATTTATCTTCTAGAAATACTAATTAATCATACTATCTGTGATACTTTTCAATGATATGCGGTCTTGTTATGTAATTCTTGCCATGAAAATCTTGAAAAATTGCTTCAGTTTGAATTTTTTTAATGGAAATTTTAAATTTTTTAAGGGAAGACCTTCTTTAAGATTTTTTCTAGAGTTATATTAATGAAAATGACATGTTAACTATTCAAGAAATAGGTTACATGCGTTTAAAAAACTCGAATTTACGCATTTAAAAAATGTTCAAGGGTTGTTGTTCTAATAGAATTTTTTCCAAATACAGTTTTGAATTTTTCTCTCTATGGATGACCTAGTTTACATACCAGCTAATAAAGTGTTGTAATTTTATTTTGTTTTTTTGTTGCCATTTAAGTGAAATATTGATATGAAAACAGTCATAAGTCATCAAAATCGCACATGGAGCCTTAATACAAATTACCGAATGGTTTTTACAGTGGCTAATTAACATTAATTATTCAAAGTGAACAGTTCTCCACATTGGTAAGCAATTCAAATGCCGCGTATTATAGTCCCTGGCCATATTATTAGACGCACTTAAATGTTTACTTAGAACTGTCTCCAGATCCTTCTAAAGCGCTTTATTTGATGTTTGGGATGCGTAAACTACTCTACCTAGATTCGTATTTCTGTTATCTATTTGGTATCACCGAAAACGTAGCAATCTCCCCAGGACTAGCTTGTCTATAAATTAAAACAAATGGGGCTATCTGGCTCAGTCTCTGCGACGGTTTTGAACAAGAAGGATGTATTTTGGTTTTTGCCTCAGTATTGCAGGATTTTTGTATGTTTATGAACTTTTTTGTAATTTAGAAGTGTTTCATATTATTTTCAAAGAGATTTCAGTGTTGTCTTGAGCTTAATTAAAATTTAAAAAATGGGTAGAGCCAGAGATCTGAAGGAAGAGAAAATCTACGAAGATCTTGATGGATGCCAAAATTTTTCGAATCGATAAATTTCCCGTAGATCGTATATTTCTGAGGCTCCAGTAAGACGAATTAAAGTAAAAGTTCAAAATAATGAAGACTTGGGTTCTCAAAGAAACAATAACTCTGGCCGCAAATCAATATTTGCACCAAGTGGTGAACGAATTCTTAAGAAAATATGCGTTTTACGGTATGCTACTCCGCACTAAAAGAATTCTAATACATTTCTTGGAGCGATCTAATCAACAACACTGACAATATTAGGTCTGTTCTTTTTGATAGGTTTAGTGTACACTAAGTACACTTTTCTGTGTAAAAGGGGGTGGCGGGGGGGGAACAAGCATACAATTTGAGTTTGAGCTTCTGTCATTGATTTGCCGTCAAATTTTGTTTAGAAAATGTAGTCCAAAAAAGTGAAGAAATTTCATGCAAGAAGAACAGACCAATTGTCACGTTTTCATATCACACTTTGGGATTTGGGTGCTGGTGCTGGTGCTGGTTGGTTTACGTGGCGACCTGTTTGCCGAAGAGAGCCCAATTAGCACAGAAAGCGCGTTTTGATACGACAAATCGTTTATCCTGGACATTGAGGGTTGATGAAGTGGATATATGATTTAACAGAGACCTTGGGCTCAAATGGATTATCATATCCATCCGGAGGGGTTCAGGATCAGTTCTCCAATCTTGTTCTTCGAGATCTCGTCAAGGTTATTAAAGAAAGGTTTGCCTAGTATGCGAAGTCTGGCAAGAGCTAGGGCTAGACACTCGAAAAGAAGGTAACAGTTTCAAACTTGTTTCTCTCTCCACAGCTGCGGCAATTGACGTTAAAGGGAATACGCAGTCCGGCCGCATGATCGCCAATCGGCCAACGACCAGTACTGACTGCCGTTACTCTGAAGTTCTCTGAAGATTAGAGCCTTGCCTAGCTAAAACAATCGACGACTGCTTGAAGCAAAGTGCATCAGGATCAGGTTGAATATTGGAGTTATTATTTCAGGTTTTATGGTATACTCCATTATCTTTCAATCTACTCCACTTTTTTTTATTTACTACTCCACTAAAAACGATCTCGGTGCCAGCCAGTGAAAGTACTGTTCGCCGTAAGCTTATCCTACAGCTCGTTATGAAAGCCTGTAGACCCGCTCGTAAGCATAAATTAACTCCTGCGATGAATGCCAAATGTTTGCTTGGGGCACAGAATAGAGCAGGTAATCGGCAGGCGAAAAAATCATACAGGATATTTTGTGGAGTAAATTTCGTTAAAAAAATTGGCCAACCCTGCGCTGTCAAGTTTGAAGTTAAATGACATTTCCATTTCGATGCAATTATGTAATTTTCAATTATCTAATTCTTTTTCTTTCCTTTCTCTTAAAACAAACGTCAACAAAATTTTCACAGGATTAGGTTTATTGCAGTTCGGTTGCATTTGTGTTGAGATAAAAACAAACCGTACCAATGATTGAAATTTAAATTAGTAAAGCGAATTTATCAAAGACTCACACCATTTTATTCTATCTGGTATTGGATTTGACTATTCTAGATGTTGTTGTTTTACGTATACTTAAGCCTGAATATTGTTTTGCTGTCGGCTGTATCAGATTGCAATACAGCAGCGCAAGGCAGCGAGCAGAATATTATGACAAGGCAGCATCCTATAAATGTACTTTTTTGTACGAATTCCTCGATTTATCGTACAAAAATTCCTTTCCTTTCACTAAAGAAATCAGTTTTTCCTCCATAACCAAAATTAAAAATTTACTTGACAGCTCACGATCAATATCCGCGCTGCATATGACGACAGCAACTGCAAATTTAGAATTAGAGATGACTCGGCAGCACGACGTTTTTGCTGCTGTCACTCAATCAGCTGATCGCTCTCGACCAATGAAAACAATTTGCTGTCGCTGTCGCTGCTGCTGTCGTGGTAATCTAATTCAGGCTTTACTCTGCAGAACATTAAAACGCACCTAATAATTTTACGACTACTGATTCGAAAACTAATTTACAAATATTTCACAAAAAACTTTGTCTGATTTAGGAAACCTGTAGAACACATCACACACATCTACACGTTATTGTGTAATATTACCTATTTGTGAGCTAAAAAATAGAGTATTTTTACAAACTGTTTTTAGAGTGCATGAATAATGGAAATCTCGACTAGTACTGCTACGCTAAGAGGGCGATCGGTAGTCGTATAGATCACCCAAAAGGGATAGGTTTAGAAGGTTTTGCCGGCTTTTAATCTGTCGTGATATCAATGGCTTAATTTCGCTTTGTCTGAATCCTGAACTATAAAAAAATATGTAGGTAATTGAATGGATGAATTATACAATTTATTCAAGTATGCACTTAAATAATAACCATAAGATACTCGAAAATCGTATAAAATATTTTTCTGCTCGATGTACATTCATAACATCATTGAAAAGTTTATAAAGCAAAAAGAAAATATGTAGGTAGGTGTGTGAGAGTTTTCCGTCTTGGAAATGCAAAACAAATTAAAACTTGAAATTTCGGTATTTTTGTGAAAAGGAAATCCAGATTTACAAATCACAATACCATCGACATGAAAATAATGGCCAATGTACCGGCGTAATCTGATAAAATGGAAATGTTTAATATGTACGTAGAAAAGCGGCTTATTTTCTGCGATTTTTTCCGTGTATTAACGATCTAAAAATCATTTTTTCTCCATTTTTCACAGAAAGTTTTTTCTTATTATTATTTACATTTGACTGACTGAAGACTTATCTTAGGGGGAAAATGAAAGACAAACTTTTAAATTTATTTCTACCATTCAATTTCAAACGAAGTCTTAGAAATGTTCTTTTAAACTTTTCCTACAACAAGATGTTGTCATATTCAGGAGTAATTAGCATAAAGTTAGCAGTATAAGTTATTAGCAAGGTATTCTCACTTGTCTTTCTCCGGTAAATTACTTGTATTAAGCTTGTAATGTTGGCAAGTTATTTCCTGAAAAAATCAAGCGAAAGTTCCCCAGTTTCATAATTGCTAATGATGGCTCGTTAGATTTTGTTTTTTTTTTCAGCTTTTTCGTATACTTTACTTTTTTCCCAAGCTCCACCAGAACAACCCTTTCGAAGCTGCTACTAAATGGCAATTTTAAATTTAATGATCATTTTCCATTAACTTTCTGTTATGAAATCAAAAGGAATGTTTACGTATCTAACCGAAAAATTCGAAAAGTATGTTCACCCCCAATAAGTATCTTCCTGTTGACCTTTTAGCATTGTGTGTTCCTTCAGGGTAGTTAAAATGAAGGCAGTAAATAAATGCTCCATAAGTTGTATTTATTTAGCTGCTCTAAAGGAAATTCGAATGGCAACTTAAAACACAACGTTGACCTTATATTAAATCGTGAATTTAAGTTGTAAGCATCAGTGTTATTAACAGTGAAAAGTTCTTATGAAAACTAGTCTTCAATCGCTGAGGTGGGTATCTATAACGACCCCACGTTGGGCGTCAATGTAGCGAGTAGAAAATAATAACGTATCTCACTTATTCACTGAACTTAAATGCAAAATTCAACAAGCAGGCCTGTTATGTGGATTTGTCAAGCCTAAGGTAATAATTTCTGTAAAAATGATCTTGGTGATATATTTAGTTTGACTTAATTTTAAGAGGGTATAGGATATAGGGTATAGGTATATGAAAAAATTAATATTTTTAGATTTTCTGTCTAACTTTTATCTTACCAAATTTATGGTTCGAACACGTTCTCGACTTGTAGGGAGTTGAATAGTTGTTTTAAAGAAAATAGTATAGCAGTTATTTGTTTCATTTTCGACATTTTACTAATTGATAATAAATATAAAATAAAAAAAAATTTGGCAAACAGCCTGGGCGCAACTGAGCATCTGAGCATTAGATGCGGTGTAGAAATAACCAGGATGTTGTAAGGAATAACCAGGAGGCTATTTGGAACGTTAGGTTATGAGTGCCATTGTCACCCACACCGCATCTCAGCATTAAACACATTTCGTGCTTCTTCCCATAAAATAATAAAGTTGCACCCAGACTGTTGGCTGATTTTTCTTTTTGTTTTCAATTAAAACTACAAATTCCAGGAGATTTTCTTTCATGATATTCTTGAAAATGTTATGTATAACTTACGATTATAACTAATTTTTCAACAACGAAAGATTTCACAATAGGTCGAAAAACGAAAAATCGTATCGAAAAATTCGTTTGGTCGTATGCAATGTGTACAGCGCCTAAGTCCGGAACGCTGAAATACGAGTATGTACGGTGAAGGGTACTATGCCATTGACAAAATTAAAATCTGTCATCAAGCTGGGTGCAACATTATTATTTTTGTTATTCATCGTTTGTCGACCTAAAAATAACGTCCCCAATAGTCTCCTGATTATTCTTATTCTTCGAAGGTTGTCAGCGAATTCCATCTCAATAAACCGAAAAAATTTTCGTAATTAGTAAAAACTTTAAAATACCTACTAGACGGTTGGATATCATAAAAAACTTTTATCGGTTTTCCCTGGCTATATTCAAAGTGCTTGAAAGTGAACGCGATTTCGATATCTTATTGGACCTAAGAAAAATATCGGATTTCGTGAAAATATTACCCCTTTGGAGTTGAATGTCGCAAAATTTGAAAAATTTTCTAGCCGCTTATTTAAAGAACCCGCATAAGTAAAGCTAATTTGATAGAGTAACTTCCCTGGAAAAAAAAACAATTATTTTACGCCACTTTCATACGCAAAAGAAAATCTGAACTCTTTGCTTTTATCACTCCTGTTGTGCATTTCCATGTACGTAGTAGTTTAAATTTTTAGCATAAGCCGTTTTTGATCAACAAAAAACCATACCCCGCCCTGAACCTTGCTACACAATCAACAATTTCAGGATATCTGAATATCTCTGTAGAGCCAGTGGTCAATTTTAAACATTCTATTTCTTCCTCTGGAAGCTTCTATTTACAAATAGTACATGGGTCTTATGTGATACAATAAGCCTTCATGTTTAGACAAAATTTAATTAGCAATTTGAGCTGCATAGTTCAATACATTTTAAGTTAACGATAGTACGGACAAATACCAGTTCCGAATTATTAGAAAGATTTGTTTGGTAGTTACCCGAAAAAGTGCAATTTTTTCGAATAAATGGATGAACAGGAACTACAAGTAACTTGATAAGAAAGTTGGGTGCTAGCTGACCAATTGCAGTCATCAGTGAAGACTAGTACTGTGTTCCGAGTGAAACGAAACTGTCAAAGTTCACATAAAAGCCTAGTACTGTGCTCCGAGCGAAACGAAATGAACTGTCAAAGTTCATAAAAAAAAAATTTAATTTTCGTTGACATTTCACCGACGAAATATTTCGTTCGTTTTGCAGTACTGTGTTCGTGGACGGAATGGACATTTGCCGTAGTCACTAATAGATGGCGCTCGTGGCAATTTCGTTTCGTTTTTAATGGTACGGGAGGCTTTTTGACAAGCGAAATATTTGAAAACTGAAAATTTTTAATAGTTCGCTGTCAATTCAGTTAGTTTGTGCTCGGGAAATTTTGTGTGAGCAACATTTTGTTGTGTTATGTGCCGGAATAGTAATTACTTGACAAAATCTTATATTTTTCAAATTTCGCGAGCTTTTTTATCAATGACATCTAGTAGCGAACTGTGTAGAATATTTCACTCCACTTCGAAGGTGACTTTTTCGTTCGTGTTCGTTTCGCTGAACACAGTACTAGGCTAAACAAATTAAAATTTCGTTCACTTTTCGCGACAAAATATTTCGTTCGTTTTTCAGTATTGTGTTCATGAACGGAATGGAAATTTGCCGTTGTCACTAATAGATGGCGCTCGGCTCAGTTAATTTTATTTTTCCAAGGGTACGGTTCCACTGTAATGCGAGCGAAATATTTGACAAATCAAAATTTTTAATAGTTCGCTGTCAATTCAGTTAGTTTGTGCTCGGGAAATTTTGTGTGAGTTATATTTTGTTGTGTCGTGTGCCGAAATTGTAATTTCTTGACAATATTTGAATTTTTTTTTTTCAAATTTCGCGCGCTCTTATTTCAGTGACATCTAGTAGTGAACTGCATAGAATATTTCACTTCGATGGTCTCTTTTTCGTTCGTTTTCGTTTCGCTGAACACAGTACTATACTTTAGACACAACAACAAATACTTTCAATCCAATTTACGAGAGCTGAGTGAAGAGTACCCGACCTGACGTAAAGATGGGAGTTTTTTCTTGAAAGAAAATACTATGATCGAAAAAACCCATCATTATACGGCTTGAATTTGAATTTTGAAGACTCTACGTTGTTTAGCTATTTGGCAGTCATACATAGCGAATGCTATCAGTAAGGTTTTAAACATGCAAAAAAATTGGAAATCGTTAAGCGATACATTAATTCCATTTGAAAGACCTCAGTCCAACTGGCATCAAAGCTGAACTAGATTCTACTCAGGGGAGTCCACTTCTTCGCTTACAAAAATAAAAAATTGCAATTGAGTAGCAGTAGCAGAGTCGACCAAATGGGGTGACCACGCCAGAAATGTTAAAGAAAATCCACAAAATTGTATACGATGACCGTCGTCAGAAAGTGTTCGATTTAACAGACATATTAGGCTTTTCAAAAAATGCATTATACAGCCTATTAACTGAAAATTTGGACATGAGAAATCTGTGCGGAAGATAGCTGCCGTGTTTGCTCATACGGGAACAAAACAGCGTCGTGAGGATATTTCAATGAATTGTTTGGCGATTTTTACTGCGATAAAGATAAAGTTTTTGAGTTGATTCATTACCATGTATGAAGCATGTGTCAATCACTTCACACGTGGAACAAGGAAACAGTCAAAACCATGAACTAATACTACTAGCACGGGACAATCGGCAGTCCCATATGCAAGGTCATTCCATCAGTTGTTTGGAATGCGTGGATGATACTTTTCATTGATTATCTTGAAAAGGAAGAACAATTAAGGGCATTGCGAACTTATTGTAGCCTTTTAGTGATGAAATCAAGGAAAAACGGCCGAATTAGGCCAAAAAGAACACATATCCGCATATGTATCTGTTATCGCGGTGGTCAAAATCAATGAGTTGAAGTTCAAATTGTTTCCTTACCGTATCCGATAGATTAAGTTTTGTACTTTCTGTTTTCGTACTTAAAAAAATGGCGAGGTGGTAAAAGATTCACCAACAGAGAAGAGGTGGAGTCTGAGGTTGACAGTTATTCTTAGGAGTTCAACAGTTCTTAGTATAAAGAGGGTATCGGACCTATTCAACGTCGCTAGGATAATTGTATCAACCTGAAAGGAGGCTATATTCGGTTACTTCTGGGGCAGCCATCATACCATTCATCTTAATGTAGGTATTTGGATGGATGGTTCATTTGTGTTTTAAAGCACAATGTGTACATACCTGTGGGTATATCTTATAAATTATAAATCTTTATTTCTTAATAGATCGGATTGTATCAAAAAAGACATGATTCTAGGTTTAGCTGTTGTGCATAACTAAAACGACCTTTCACGTTAAATCCAAGTGTGTGTTCATTTCATGCGAACAACTAGTGGTATATTATTCAAAATCTGACGTCAGTTCTTCGGAATGAATTGTTCGTCGAAAGGATCCGTAAATAGTTCGACAGCACATACATATGTTGATTTTGGAATTCTGAAGTCCTTTTCGACGTTGAGTTCAATTACAGTCGGGTGGACATTGACAAAGGTATGAAGGTAATCAGTGGAAAATATACACTTGCTAGTCACCATGAAAAATGTTGACCAAACTGTCATTGGAATATGGACTATTTGAGTTAGATATGAATGAAAAATTTGTGTGTTCTTCAAAATAGGATAAAATTTAAGAATACTAATGTGGGGAATGAGTATTAGCTAATGGAAGTTCATCGTCTTCGTGTATGTTCCAATAATTAACTTGAATAATGTCCTTTTGGTAATTGGAGATTTATTAAAAACAAACATATTTAACTAGTGGTAGTTAACTTTCAAGTTTATAGAGTGTGATAACTATTTCAAAGATAAACATAATAATTTTAACTTGAGAAAGTCATAAAACTTATTACGGCATCATCACGGACGCACCAGAACTCATCATTTAACTTACTCTGTGCTAGCGAAGTTTCGAGAGCTATTGTAAGGTTTTATTTTGTTTTGAATGAAATAAACTTTGAAGATTTTAATCTTAATAAAATAATCTTAAGTAGCATAATTGCTGAAGTCTAACAAGTAGGATAAGTAGATTTATTGGGAGCAATAATTGCTAGCTTTATATTGGAGTAATTTGTAGTCTGGGTGGCTTAGTGGCTAGAGCACTTGTCTTCGGTGTATCTGGTGCACCAGGTTCGAATCTGCTTGGCGACAAGTAATTTTCAAGAATGGGATTGGGTGTCGGACTACCAGTTCACTCAGCTGTAAATGAGCTAAAATCGCGGACGAGCGTGTGGCTGACCATTTCACCTCCTAGTGTTCCGTTGGTTTAGTAATGAAGTAACTCAAACATTACTTCAAGTCCTAGGCCCGATTTGGGATGGTGCGCCATTGATTATTATTATTATTGGAATAATTTATCTCTTATAATTTCATAGCGATCTTTTTAGTACTATGTATTGAATACGTTTGTACTACTACTATTTATAAGGTTCCGGTAGTAATGAAATCTGTCGTCTTATCCTCACATATTTTAATTCAATCGAAATGTGGAATATACTTCTTTTGACGGTGTTTAAATAGATCATCTATGGAGTCATATGAGCTATTCTTCCCTTTTTATACTCTAGATGAACATATAGAGTATTATAAGTATAATCCAGCCCGAAAAGTTTGTAACGCATAGAACCGAGCCTCGGACGAAAAAAAGTTATATATTATTTTGTGTTTATTTTTGGCCAAAACCCCCAAATCCGTTTGCTGTCCGTCCGTCCGTTCGTTTGCACGATAACTCAAGAACGCGTTGACCTAGGAAGTTGAAATTTTGTCACAACTTGTAAAATGGAAAAAGTAAGGCTAAGTTCGTTAATGGGCGATATCCTCCCATACAAGAGTCCTTAAAACACGTTTTCACAATTATTGCTCGAATGCTTCAAGTTAGGAACTTGAAATTTTGCATACTTAAGGTTTACAATGTTTGAATCGAAAGTTCCGAATATGATGCAAATCGAAAGTTCCGAATATGATGCAAATCGAATGAGTCCTTCGTGTAGCAGCCTAGAAAAGTCTTTCAAAAATGTATGCATGTTACTGAATCCACTATAACTCCAGAAAAAATGAAAGCAGGAATTTAAAATTTTACAGGAATTAGTTTTATACCAAAACCAAAACGGAGTTCATTCATTAGCGCCATCTGTTGACTCCTTCGGGTAGCTGTCATACAAAAGTCCTTAATAAACACCAATATTGAACGATAACTTTAGAACGCTTTAAGTTACGACTTTGAAATTTTATACACATTAATTTTATAATAGTCGCAGCTGAAACTATTAATATGAAAAATATCCCGTGAGTCCTTCATAGAGTTGCCATACAAAAATTCTGTAAAATGTCCTAACTTACTTTATGGAACTCACTATAAATCAAGAAATCGAGTACAAAAGTTTCTACCTGTAAGTAAAAGGTCATGTAATAATTGCTTGTGCACTCCTCATTCTTTTGATATATCCAACTAAAATATAAATCGGAGTTCAGTATTTCATTTAGAGTATCATTCGATTGGCTTGCAGCCGATCGTGACTGCGTTATGTTTAAATTAAGGATTTAGTTCCCTTTTTTATGTTTTGTGTTTTTCTAGCGTTTCCCAAGCCAACTGGACTGTAGGTTCTGTATGAAAGGCTGACTCTTTAAGTCTTTCTTGGTTACAATACAGAAGAGTATGGGAAGGAATGTAGCCGTCACTTGACTTCAACTTGACGTAAACGTAAAGTTTATTGTTAAATGAACCATAATCTAATTATAAACATCGATTCAAAATAGATTCTTATAATTTTGATTATTATCAATTCTTTCATAATGGCAGTGACGACCGTTTAGTTTTTTCATGAACTCCATAGCACAAAGTATTAATTAAATTTAACACGCTTTCCTCATATTCCAAAGAATATGTAGGTGCATGGATACGTTTCAGGACACTAGTTATAAAATGAGAAAAGGTAAAGTTAAAAAGGGAAAAGTCTATAGGCGACTTATGTGGGAGGAGGCTAGTGCACGAAAAGGCATTTGTTGTAAACACAACTTTTGTTGTTGGACCAATTCCTATGCATCACAAGCAAGGGAGTCCAACAACAAATATCACGACCTACCTCAAGTGAATAGGGGATCGTATTCGTTCTCGCCGACGGTCATACTGGGCCCATATGGAACGTAACGCGATCCCACATAAGTTTGCAACAACAACAACTTGCTTGGCAATATACTTTGATCGCGCGTGCGACAATTTATTGAACCGAGTGAAATGCCGATACCACACATGTAGCATAATGACCTATGAGGTCAAGTGACCGCGCGTGTGGAATCGGCATGGAAATTTCAGCAAAAGTGCAATGTCGTGAGAAAACCCAAATCGGTCAGCAGACGGATGCGAGGTTCGATGGAATGAATCGAACCATCAATCCGGCAGTTGAAATTAGCCAGTTAAATTAAATAGTCGATTCGCGAGTAGCCAGCCCCCGAAAAGAAACAACCAAAACGATATCTTGTTTTATTTTTATTTAAAAATAACTTCTAAGATCCTGTAAAAGTACAGGATCCCCACTAGGGACGTCCGCACCTACCGCCGAGGTGCGTGTCGTATAACACTGCCTGAACTCTAAAACTATAATTTTCCTCTTAAGTACAGTAGACCCTTTATTTAGTGACCACCCAAGAGACTGTGCAAAATTGGTCACTTTAATCGATTAGTCAGATTATGAAAATAATTAAGTATAATGTATGAAATTTAAAAGTTTTTTGGCGTATTTATCCAGAACATAATATCGATACTATGCTAAGAGTATTGAATTTTTTTTACCTAAAACGTTTCGCCTATAAAACTTTTCACTTTGCATTTTGCAACATTTGTGTCTGAATTGGAATATGGCGTAGTTTTTTAGTCACAATATAGGATGTACTCTGCACTGTGGTCACAATGTGCAAATACTTACAATACAAAACGAAATAGCTACGTATGGAAAATCGGTAATTTACATCGGGACCGTAAAAAATGGCAACTTTAGGCAAGTGGTCAAGATTGTCACTTCTACAAGTTCTACTGTATTTTGCAATTCAGGTTTACTGTAAAATACATACTTTAATCTTTAATATATTACAGAGACATTATTAAGTCTAATCTCAAAATTATACCGATGATTATGTTTCGATTTATATTGAGAGTAGCATTCGGTGGAGTTATGTCTGATGTGTGCAATAATGTAAATACCAAGAGGTAGTACCTAGTTTTAGTCTTGACCTTACACGTTCATTTTTAGGATGTGTCTTCTAAAAGTTTATATGAATTCGATCTTAGTTTTGTACAGTCGGGTCTTGGACTAAACTTCAAGATTCTTTCAGTGATGCTTGTTTTTAACTATTTTATTGCCCCTACTGCGCGGTCATGATCTTAGCTTACTCGACTCTTGTTCAAAGTTGGTTTTGCACACTAGTGCCAGTTTTTTTCTAGTTTTCATAAGTCATTTGTTCAAATCCGGCTCGACGGACCAACATATGTATGTATTTATTTGCAAACAAAACAAAAGTTCTGATTTTTCTCCAAGAATTAAAGTTTCAAAGGGTCTGCTCAAGCTTAAATAACATAAATATACAATCATTGCAAGTGTGGAGTTTTAGTATTATAGATACAAAGTGGAGTGCTACTTGACAAACTTGATTTGTTTGTAATAATTGATTTATGGCTGTACGGGAATCAGTAGCACTTTGCAACAAGATATGATTTTTTTGTTGAAGGAAATGAATTTTGTTTTTTTTGTAAAATTTTGGCGATCTAAAGACAACAGTCTACGATATGTTGAAAGAGTGAAGATAACATTATAAAACACACCACAGTAAAAAAATAAATTTAAATATTTTTTCTAATTATAAAATAAATACACAACAAATTATTATATACCTATATATAAAAAGGACAATTAATTTTTTTTAAGTAATACTAGAAATTATTAAAATATATTTTATTACTATTTTCTAACAAATCCATAAATTCACACGAATATAGTCTGAATAAATTGAACATGGGTTGATAATTTCGTAATTTTTAAAGAGATTTTAACATAAAATAATAATAATCTTTGTTCAATATGTCATTATTATCTATAATACAATAAATACATATAAGCTTATAGTTAGATCTAATCTAATCTTTTTTAAGAGGGTAGACATTAAGAGAGTCTTTTTGTCTTTTTTTATATTGTTTATCTTGTTTATATTCTAGATGACATTTGTAAAGTAATTCTGTAATTTTGATCCTAACTCAAAAGTTTGTAACGAAATCGCGAATAAAAATATTAAAATTTTTAATTTTATGCTCGCCAAAACTACTTACATAGTTCAGTTAAAAGCATGAGGTAAGAGTCCTCAAGCTGGAAAGTTGATGTTATAATAATTAATTATAAGGTCGAGTTCTTTCTGGTGGCGTCTATAATCACAGTCCCTTAAAACTGGTAGTCGCTCCTATTGTACAATTAAATATTTTCTGTTCGCTAGTAATTCAAATAAACAGGATGGTCCGGCTCAGAGTTAAGGTCTAAGTTACTGAGTTGACTTCATAAAAAAAAACTTTAACCAAAAATAAGGATAACTTCAAAAATTAATGAAAACAGAGGCCTGTCCAGAATTTTATTTGGTGGTGTTACAAAGGAGAAAATTAGTTGGAGGATAGGAGCCAGCTTGTAGCAAATTTGAGAACCCAAAACGAATTTAATTCAATTGTACTTTTTTTGAAGTTTGTCTTAAGTCGCCCAAAGTTTTAGAGTATTCGAAGTGACTCAGATGCAAATTGAAAAATTATGTTAAACTATTTTCGGAGTAAAAATATTAATGCCTTTTGAAAATAAATATTTGAAACGATATTCTTTTAATTCACGCTGCCTGAATTAAACGACAAAATAAGGACCAAACATATTTATAACGTTTTTTATTTCGAGCACAGAAATGTTGCATTTTAACCATTTCGTTTCAAAAGCTGCCACACATATTGAGCAATATTTCTTTATGTGCTCTGAATATTCATCAGCGGGAAAATTCGAAATAGTTTCTGTTTTAAATAATCGCTTGGCTATCAAATTCGTTAAGACGAAAATTTCTGTACATGAGTTGTAAATGTAAAATATTTTAAATAAGGATGTAATGTATGGCAAATATAACATTTAAACTAAAAAATATGTTTGATTGTGTTGAAAAAAATTGAAATTGGTAAGAGTTCGGCTTAGACTCGAAAGCGGATATTTCTTTTTTATTCTAAGATCAAGCGTCGGTAAAGAATAGCCTAAAATAGTCTTCCATTTGCCCAAATAAAGTTTTGCATATTGGTAAAAAAAAGATTGCCCAATTGGCGAAAATTAACCTAGTCTGATAACTATGGAAGCAATCAAGAATTAAACTCATGATCGTTCTAATGAAATCTGTATGAGCCACCGCACTGAATTCCCTTATTTAGTTCGCTTATTCTTTGTATAAGGATGTCGATGAGTTTCAGTACTGTATGAAGCGAAAGTCTCGGTTTGTGGAACGCTAGTCTACTAACTGCGGTAAAAATTAAGTTATACTAAAATCAACAATAGTGCTTCAGAGAAGTGGTGTTACTGGCTTTACCACAAGTAAGGCCGTTATAGGAGCGTAAAAGTTCAGGCGCATGGAATATCACTCTCGACTAATATAAAATATGATGTTTTAGCAGAGTACAGTACTTAGCAACTAAATCTCAGTTGCTAGACTTGACTTGCACTATCACCGATAACTTCCAAAAATTGTCAATTCCAAAACAAATTTACCTCTATTTGTTCTGCAATAGCTACCAGTTTGTGCAGGGTGTTATGACCACCGAGAACCTCCGTTCTCCGTATACCTATGAAATAAGGAGTTAATCGCTTAATTTTGTGTGTATTTTGTAACGACATTTAAATGGAAACTACACGAAACAGTAACACCATTTTTCTCGAAATCATATGTATAGTAGCTAAGACTTACCATATAGTAGCTAAGACTTACCATATAGTAGCTAAGGCTTGCCATACCATTTTGAATTTATCTTGATTTTCTTCATTGGAACCTTCTCTAGAAATGGGTCGTTTTATATTTTAAGAACAAACGGTTAAAAATTTAACCGATTAAATGATTTTGACTTTCTAATTTTCTAATTTTAGCCAACTGCCGAGTACTACGCATTCTTTAGTTACTATGCGCTAAGGGTGCGGTCCAGCGACCTTGTTATTCTCCTAGGAATTGAACATAGTGTTACTGGCTGAATTAAACTTGTGAACGAGCTCTATGCTAAAAGAATACGAAAATGTTTTAATTCTTTTAAATTTAGAACTCAAACATCTAACAATGTCACAATTATATACCATCCAAATAACAAAATGATTTTTACAGTCGTAATTAAACGGAAATAAAAGAAATGATTATTAATTGGACATTTTATTACTTATTAAAACTGAATAATATTTATTATAAAAATAATAAATCATAAAGATTATAAGTTATTCTTTTCAACACTATATTTAAAAACAAGGTTAACGGACACCTAAATCATTTATGAATTGTTGCTTTCTAAGTGGATCAAAGAGTTTTGAAACGTTTTCTTAAGGTTTTGGGCCACTTTTAATAATGAAAAATATTAACTATTAAACTCTGATATATCCCATTTCAAAACCTTTTAAACAAGATTCTAAAAAACAGTTTTTAATTCAGCTCTTAAGAATAACTATTGATAATCCAAACAGGGATACTGACAACCATGGAGATAGATAGACATATATTCTAGAGACGAGAAGACGCCGTGTTTGTATGAAGCACTTTGAAGCGTTTTAAAGCAAAGTTGAACGTTTTTGTGAGGAGCGTTTCATGCCAGGTTGCAGTGAAATACAAATAGTAGCCTAGTACTCAAATGTTTGCCTTTTTTGTGTTCAAGACCAGAGTTCAGGTGCGAACGCAGAAAACTAATTCGGGGGGGGGGGGGGGTTCAGACAAATAATTATTTCGGGGGGGGGGGGGGGTTCATACAAATTTACTCGTTGAGTGCAAGTTACATTTAGTTTTGTGTAAGTAACTACATCATTGGGGGGGGGTTGAACCCCAAAACCACCCCCTGCGTTCGCGCCTGCCAGAGTATAACATAAATATTAGTAAGGTGCTTATATAGTGCAACCCGGTTATAACGTACCTTGATGGGACCAACAAATTAGAACGTTATAAACGATAATATGTTATAGCTAAAATAAAAACCTTTCACTTTTCTGCATGGGGATTGATAAAAGGTACTTTAAAACCGAAAGTACCTACAGTATGTAAAGTCCGTATTCGTACCCCAACAATTTTATATGGAAAACCTCTATATTCTGAAAAAAGTAGCTGCCAATTGAAAAGACATACAATAAAATCATTGGTAATATTTATATTAAACGAAACAAAACAAAAAAAAATTTTTTTTTTGTCAAAAGTAAAAATATTACAAGGGTACGAATACGGCTTTTGCTTCTTCTTTTTTTTTCATCGAATGGCAAGAAGATTAAAGTTAATTCTGCATGGTATGCTAAAGTTTAAGTATTTTGAAGAAAGATAAGAAATTCTGAATGGTAATTTTTATTGTTTTAAAGATACAATGCTAGGGTACCCATAAAAAATAGACCGTACGAATACGAACTTTACATACTGTACGTTATAAAAGTACACTTTATAAGCGGGTCGCACTGTAGTAGCATAGTGTTTTTTACCGGTCCTTTGAGAGAAAACGTCCGGCTTCAAAACAGTCGCTAGTCATCATCTCTAGTCTATATATCTCTATGCTACCAACATATTGGGACAACTCTCAACATATTGTGATTGTAAAATATTCATTTATAAAAGCAGACAAATAAGAAATTTTGAACCACCCCTCTAAAATTTTCTAAAAGCTCTTAAGCCATCTACAGACTTATCGCGTTTCGCCTGTTTCGCGTCATTCGCGTCTTCCTCGTGAATAGTGTGTAGAGGTTTCTCGTAAGTTTCTCGCGTTTCGTTGTTCGCGATTCGTGTGGTCTTATGACGAGAAAGTAACGAAAAATACGTGAGACGATTTTTCGTGACTTTCTCGTGAGTTTTTGGTTTTACGTGGTTAATGTCAAAAGTTTGGACAGGAGTTCAGAAATTGAAAATAAGTGATCTTCACGAAATATAGAGAAACCACGAGAACGCGAAACTTGCGAATTGTGTGTACAATTCTTTCTCGTGTTCTCGCAAGGTGCATGTGTTTCTGGAAATAAGACGAGAACCTTGCGAAAAGCGAAAAACAAGAAAAGCAGGAGAGTCTGTAGCCGGCTGTACTAGGTTTTAAAATGGGACAACTAATTTATGACTTTTATATTTTTGATGTACTTTTGGAATATTTGAGTGACGAGTTGGCAGTGACTATGTTATTTTTTTTTTCTTAAACACAAAAGTGGTCCACAATAGCCAGCGAGTCCAGCGAAAAAAATTATGAAAAACAAAAGTGCCATTAAACAATTACTAATGCAGTCTTAAAAAGCTTAACACAATGTTCGGTTTTCTCTTCGTCACACTCTCATAAAGAAAGTTCATTTTGTTTAAAATATTAGCAACAAATGCCGCTATTCACAGTCGTCATAAAGTTGGCTTTAAGTTAAGGCTGACTTTAGTGTCTTATTAGTAATACGACACTAAAGTGAGCTTTAACTTAAAGCCAACTTTATGACGACTGTGAATAGCGGCCAATGATTTTTTTAAAAAGTGATTTCGAGTATAGTGTGTTCCGGATAATTTCTACTTACTTATACACATATTATTTTGAACGACTGTTGCATCTTATTTTTACTAACATCGCCTACAGTTACGGAAATGCTGCAAACAATGCTTTAAAGCTTTTCATTATTAATATTTAAATTTAAATATTTATAATTATATTTATTATTCTAATATAAACTAATTAAAATTCAGTTACCGTCGTATTGACATTGTATTGGTAGGATATTGGCCTTTTGATGAACTACGAAACAATCGTTTGAACGTTAGTCGCCAAAAAGCCGCACGAAAATCAACACTATAATAAGCGTAGATAAACGGATTGATGGCACTGTTGAACCAACCGAGCCACGTAAAGAAAGTCGTAAGATTCGGACTAACATAGTTGTCCGGAAGAAATGGCGTAATGATATAATTGACGAAAAATGGCAGCCAACAGGCTATAAATCCACCGACAACTATACTAAGCGTTTGTGTTGTTTTATTCTCGCGTTTTAGCGAAGTTATTCGATTCGCAAGTGATTTTTGATTAACGCGAGTATTTTTCGAAACGTAGCTCTCGTTTACGGCATTTGGATGATGACGAACGCTGTGACGATGTCCGGCCGGCCAATGTTCCGAATTACAGGATACTGGACGCGATAGTCCTCCGGATGGTTGGCGTTTAAATGATGGCGTCCGAGACGAAGTTACCAGCTCGTAGTTTCCATTTTTACACTGTCTGGCAATACCATTATCGTCAGTCAGGACATCTTTGGGATCTCTGACAATGGTCTGGTTCGAAAGTGTTCGGACAGCCTGTTTTTTTGTGTTAGGGCTAGGATTGTCCTGCTCGGAAATATCCGGTTCAACCTCAGCTTCTGGATTGTGGTTTCGTTTGAATGGCTAATTGAGGATAAACAAAATGAAATTTCAAATCAAATTATCTTGTCAGCAGAATCGTCCTTTTACAAAGTAGTTCGCCTAACTCACGTCCTTTTGTACAATAACATACCAAAGGGAAAGGCACTGAGTTATAATCTCTCCTTGCTAAGGTAGAGTTTATAACTCCTAACCGCGAACGTTTGAATAAACCACCCTTTCTGTATGTAGGTCAGGTCCATATGGATATGAGCAGGTTACAGATAAGGATTACTTCTTCTTTCTTGTTTTCGTACTCACCTTGTTATGTATCCCTGTCATATCGTCATGGCGTTTGGCTACTACGCATGAGATTCGTCCGTATACGTACACCATTACGGCCATCGGGATGAAGAAGGAGCCCATCGCCGAGAATATTACGTATCCTTCGTTCTGATTATAGCGACATTCCGGTCTCCCAGCTTCGTACCTGCACAGAAAAAAAGAATTGTTCTAGAGGGAGGTATTGTTCAACGGATGACTGTAGCAAAAAGATTAAAAGCAAACAATGCTATCGAAAAGAAAGCCAATTTCGCGAATGTGTTTCATTTTGGATCATACGGACCCACATCAATTCGCTCAACCATATATTTTGCACCAGCTGTTGGTTCTACGCTTACGTACACATTTGATACGCTTCAATGCACAAAATTCAAATACCATACAATTCAACATTAACGTACTACACAGCAAGACAGATTTCGATAACTTACCATCCTAGAATCGGAGGACAGGTAATAGCAAGTGCCAAGAACCACACTATGAGAATCATTATGAGAGCAAGACGTTTCGATCGACGCTTCCTGGAATACGTAAGTGGTCGCGTCACTGCCAAGTACCTGAAAACCAAATTTGATATTACATGCAAAATAAATTGAAACCACATAAAACTCACCTGTCGACACTGATGGCGCATAAACTTAATATGGAAGCAGTACACAGTAGAATGTCTAGTGATATCCAAATATCGCAAAGAATCCAACCTAATTGCCATGATCCTGAAATAATTTAATTAATAATGACAATGTTTGAGAACATGCGGTCTTAAAAGTTCTTTGAAATGAATTAGTTCAGTGATAAAAAGTTTCTTCTCGAGTTCAAGGTAAAACAAAAGAAAGAACCATTGTCGAGAAACTCAAAAAAAATTTCAAACTTTTCAAAAGCCGTAAATAAAAGGATATGTGTGATTTATATACAGCTATCAAAGTGAAAGAGGTATTTTATTTCTGGGTTTGTTCATTCAAAACATTGGCATGAAACTAAAAGATTTTCGGACAAAACTTAGAATCATCTGAAATACCAAATACAAATAATTCCGACTCGACAGTTTATTCTAAAATATTTAATACCATTAGTACCAAATTCTACATCACTAAGTTTCGAAGAGTTCAACAGATTACTAATGAGCACTTAAGTACCATAATAGTTTTATTAAAATTTCAATTTATAGTTTAAAAGAACACATTCTTCTTTGAAACTGGAAACAATAAAATCGACATGTAATTGAATATTGAAACCAGTTTTTTTAACATTATCTACACTGAACCAAAAAGGTACATCCTATCAATTAAAATAGTCATCATCGTAATGAACAAATCATCATTTTTGATCTGATGCAAGTATTGGACACTTAAACAGTAATAGAAATAATGTTAAAAATCATTGTTACAATGAAAGAGTTCATATTGATGGAAAGTTCATATTGATGGAAATTAATGTGATGAAAGTTGAAAGCTGGGTTTCTAGTCTTCAAATTCGTCCCGATTCCTACTCCGTTTCTCGTTATTAATAAACTAAAGTACTAAACAGAACACGGATTTCGAGTTCGACTTCGACTTCGACTTCGATTTGCCTTCGATTTGCCTACCTTGCGGCAGTCGTAGGCCATATCCGATCGGTTCCGAAATTTATCAGCATATCAGTACAGTTAAATTGGAAGTGAGGTTAAGTTCAGTTTTAGGTGTCATAGTTCTAAAGCTTATGTGCGAAATATGAACGGAAAATCCAATTCGAGTTCCGAGGACACGTTTTTGTTCACTACCATTGTGGAATTTTATCCAGATTTGTGGTATTTTTCTTTTTCGTTTTAACAGTTCAACGAAACTTTGATGCTGAAGTGTACACGGAAGAGCAAGTTTTACTTGCAAGATTATTGAGTCCTACTTGCTAGAGTAAAATTGCTGCAATTTGACAGAAAGTGTAAACATCGCAGCAAATTACTCTAGCAAGAAATGTCGCAAGTTCCTTGCTAGTGTACACGAGCCTTAAAAGAAAAGGGACTGCACGGTCGAAGTCGAAGTCCGTGTTCTGTTTAGGCCCTTAGCTAGGCCAGGTTCTGCTCTTCAGGGCTCTCTCGTTGAATCTGTTCTAGTCTCGCTAGTGAGTGTTAAGTACGAAATACCCGAAATAGGCGAATTTTAGGTAGAAAGGACCAACCAACTGACGATATGAGCTTCCTAAGGCCGAAGCAGAACAGACGAACTCTTAACCAGGAGCCGTGTAGACGTCTCCAAATGGCGAGCAGCACAGGTCACTAACTAATTGGAGACGACGCAGCTAGGCTAGGTGTAGCGCTCATTGCGGCAGTTGTAGAGAAGAGATGCAAATGAGAGAGAGACTGTTATCCGTCTTATTTGCGGTATCCAGCTCTAACCGAAGCCAGACTTCGAGTAATAGTCAAATCTTCCTTTGATAATCTCTATAAGATCTCTAAAAATTAGATTGGAGAACTGAATCTCTTTTCAACATCTCCGGCGGATAGATATGATAATGCAGTTTAGATCCATCTCCAGGTATTCGTAAAACTCTGTATTTAAGCCGGGTTGACACGTTACGAGTGGAATTGGAACGAGTGAACTTCGATAGTCGAGTTAACTCCGTCTGACATTTACTCGGACAAGGTGAGCACTGTCCGACTTTACTCGTATGGGATTTTAACACGAGAACACGATGCGAGTAACATTCGGAGTTCACTCGTTCCGATTTAACTCGTAACGTGTCAACCCGGCTTACACAAGTAGCCGACACCCTACACAAACCGAAAATCAAGTAATCGGGCATTGTAAGAAATTAGAAAATCAATTTGAAAAATGGTAGTTCAAATAAAAATACTGAATAGAGCACTATAAAATTAAAGCGAATATTGAATTGCAGATAATTAAATTGGATGGATAAATATTATAAATAATTAAATACAAATTAAATCAACTTATTTCAATTATCAAACTCGATAAATAAATTATTTATAAATATTATAAATAATTAAAGTCGGGTTGGCATGGTACGAGTGGAATCGGAACGAGTGAACTCCGATAGTCGAGTTAACTCCCTCTGACATTTACTCGGAAAAGTTGAGCACTGTCCGACTTTACTCGTATGGGTTTTTAACACAAGAAAACGATACGAGTAACGTTCGGAGTTCACTCGTTCCGATTCAACTCGTAACGTGTCAACCCGGCTTTAGCCACAAACGACCAGGTTTAGCGAATATTGGTAGCATAACCGCGCTTTCTGTGCTAATGGGGCTCTGACTAGCCACCAATCAACCAATATAATGTGGATTTTGAATCGGTATATGACGTACTGGAAAAATGCTTGGTAGCTTCAAATCGACGTGCATCAAATTTTTATAGATTTTATTGATTGCATTTATAGTCCCAACAAAACTTCAAGGGTCCATAATTGTCACGAAATCACCAGTTAATCCCTTTTCCTGTAATTATTTTGTTTCCTACTTAATTTTTTTTTAAAAATTGTTGAACGTCCCCTTATTTGTGCAGGCGTCAGTACGAAAAATATTACGATTACATTTCAACTACTGTTCTGGGTCCCAATGCTTGAGTTCGCTCGAGATTCGAGTGAGCATTCGAGACGTTCGAATGATCGAGTAGAACGAAACAGAAAATTGCTATTCTCGAGATCGTTCGAGATGACTCTCGAACAGTATCTCGTATACTACTGAAAAGCAGCATTGCCCAGTCGCTGTTTTCTTAAATCGACCAATCAGCAAATGAATTCAATTAACAGAATGACGTTAAAAAAAGGTGCGATTTTCAAATTTGCAAAAAATTTATTTTGATTTTGAACGTATCGCGACATGCATGAATTTCATGCATCCTTCCCGTCGTAGACTCCTGCAACTAACCCCGTCTTATGCATCTTCCTTTTTAACTACCTGAAATACTTTCGAACCATGAAATTCTCAATGGAAGCCCAATGTATAAGGTTTACAAATATTCGTCCATCGCACCTTCAGTTAAGGGCTTATGCGGGTCTAGAAGGCCAAAAAGAAGCATGTTTTCTTGAATTTTTTAAAAGATACTACAAGAATTATACAATTTTAATTTATTGCATATAAAAGTACTATAGTTAAACAACATTCTGTGAAAATTTCAAACGAAAATATCAACAAATCTGCCATTGAGAGTCTCGTTAAGTTGACCATGCCAAAAAAATGCCCTCACGGTAGTCACCGTAAAACGAGTAATTTTTATCAGAAATCAAAAAACTAAAATTTTCCTGTTAGTATGTGAATATGGCTTGTGCTTGAACGAAGGAATTTTTTAAAAATTGAAAATTGAATTTTTGGTAGCGTTTTTTACGAAAAATGTAATTTTTTCCATAAATTTTGGCCATATTTGGCTTATAAAATGAGTTGTTATTGAAGGTAAAAAAATCCTTCGTTCAAGCACAAGCCAATCATGTCTTAAAACAGTGTGCGAAATTTCAAGCCGATCGGTATATTAGATTCTGAGAAATTTTGACTACCGGCGTCAAAAAAGTGGTTTTGAGAAAAACGCGTTTAAAGTTTTAAAGAGAAATAAAACAGAGTAAATGGAATACATGGAATCATCGATTCCAAGCCCATAAAGCGAAGGTTCTGCTACAGCTGCAAGGACCAATTCATCCTTTTGTTCCTGTCTGAGTCAAATTCTGGAATCTCGGGTCTGAGCTTCCGCTTCCTGAAATGCCCGGTGGCCGGGTTTGGGTTGCCGGTAAAGACATGTTTAATAGGTACAAGGCGCTTTAAATCTCTCTCACTCCTACAGTTTTGCTCCGATCGACTTAAAATTTTGAGACAATATTCCTGACATGATGTACTATTCTACACATTTTTTTCAAAAAAATTATCTTTTTGAAGTGTCAAGACCCGCATAAGCCCTTAAACAAATATATAGTAGGACAGGGAAAAGGCACGAGACAGCGGCAGATATACAAAATATGTTTTTTCTAAATGAAATTATCGTAGTAACTCGATTTTTCAGACAGTATGAGTAATTTGTAATTCCTTCGGACCAAATTTTGGTTTTGTGTTACCTTCTAACAAATTGTTACTACAGTCAAATTCTGGAATCTCGGGTCTGAGCTTCCGCTTCCTGAAATGCCCGGTGGCCGGGTTTGGGTTGCCGGTAAAGACATGTTTAATAGGTACAAGGCGCTTTAAATCTCTCTCACTTCTACAGTTTTGCTCCGATCGACTTAAAATTTTGAGACAATATTCCTGACATGATGTACTATTCTACACATTTTTTTTTTCAAAAAAATTATCTTTTTGAAGTGTCAAGACCCGCATAAGCCCTTAAACAAATATATAGTAGGACAGGGAAAAGGCACGAGACAGCGGCAGATATACAAAATATGGTTTTTCTAAATGAAATTATCGTAGTAACTCGATTTTTCAGGCAGTATGAGTAATTTGTAATTCCTTCGGACCAAATTTTGGTTTTGTGTTTCCTTCTAACAAATTGTTACTACATAGTTTTTCATGGTCAAGCTACCATTGAAGCTATTAAATGTTAAGAGTTAGTTGTTTTTTCCGGTGCCAGTAGAGTGAAACTCCAATGCGAAATCCCCGACTGTAGATTAATCGCCGTCCCTGAGGACAATGATAAATTTTAGTTTACTTTGGTCCTTGAGCTTCAGTTGTATAGTCGTTGCTCCTTATACCTATTATAGTTAATACTTTGAATTCATCCGTATAGTACTCCCCACAAGTGTGACGATGGTAGCAAAATGCTACTATTGAACATTTTTTGCTACTATGGTACTTCATGCCTAAATTTTCTACCCTGGTGAAATTAGCCGTTATAAAACTTGTGGTAAAATGGAAAAAACTTATTATGCAGCTTCTAGGCTTTTTTTTTTTAAAAAACAAAAACATCACAAAACATATTCTTTGTTTAAATACAACAAGCTTTGATATTATGCTTATTAAATAAATAAATATTATAGTTTTAAATCTAGATGTGGCTGGTTCTGCACCCGAAATGCAAACAATGTTTCTCTTCCATTCTTTCGGTTGAAATTTTCTTTCATTGGACTTTATAGTTCTCGAATTCCTTGTAGTTTCTCGGCCTGATAAACTATTCCTTATTGTTCCTCGACCTTATGTTCTATTTCTTCTTGTTCCTTGACATGATTAAAACTGTTAAAACTATGTCTCTAAAATAACAACCCGAACTGAATTTTTCAAACTTATTTTTTAAAGGACTGCTTTTTAGTAGGTATGCATGTAAGCTCAATTTAGTTTTAAAATTGTTAGCCTGTGATGAGACGAATCCAGGGATAGCGAAATCAACAAATTGCCGAAGGTCAAAATGTGCATTTTGTGTGAATTTTTATTTTCCTACACACTTTAAAATATTATTTTTTCATTAAACATTTTAAATTTGTAGTGGATATACAGTGTTATAAGTAACAGATAGGCATGTTATGACGTAACTAATTCCATTTAATTAAAAGTAGTATTAGAAATTATTTTTGCTACCCAAGCTAAAAATTGCTACCCAAATTTGCTACCCTGAGAAATATCAAAACGGTCACACTGCTCCCCACATCATAACTATAGGTATATTGACAGATACTACAATAATACTCTATTGGTCAATATATTTTTGCTGATTTTATATACTGCTCCTTGTAAAACGTCAAATTTAACAGCCTTATTTGTAATGATTGAAGAGAAGGTGTTGACCCACGGTTGACTTGGGAGTTTATGCGTTTTTGAAACCCAAAGGGAGTTTGTAGAATTTTAGTCACATAGACCCGGCAATATGTCCATCTTTCCAAACATTTATTCTTGATATAATTATCCTTGTTTTGGTCTCATTCCGAGTTAGATATCGACTGAATTTTGTAGGTCTCCCTGTTGTTCATCATATCACCAATTATTTCTGCAATGTAATCATAATTATTTAATTTCACACCACTCAGAATTTTGTATATCCACTATTGCTACCATTATTATTCTTATAATGCATAATTAAATTAAATATTATTATTCTTAGGTACTTACAAAAGATCACACAGAAAAACTTACACTGAATTTTCACTGGAATGTCGTATACGACATCCAAATAACGAATGCAAAAGACCACTCTTAGTTTACGTTCGACAATTCTCGAACGTGAGACGCCGGTGAGATGCCGGTGAGATGCCGGTGAGATGCCGGTGAGATTTCAAGAATACCACACCACCCGTTTCGTTCAACAATTTGGGAAATCATGGAACATCTCGAATGAAACCAATCTCGAACGAACTCGAGAATTGAGCCCCAGAACGAAACGTAAAAAGAATCGTTTTTATACAATCTTTTTATGTTTTATTATCTAAATTCCGTACAGTCATTTTTTGGCAGATTTAAGATTTTTGTAAATTAGTAGAGCCGATGTTGATGTTATTGTCACAAGGCTTCTTGAATAACCCACATGAATAGACTAGAAAGTGCGTCATACGAATATCTACGTAATTTGATACGAGAATTTGACGTCTGTAATTTTCCAATAAAATATCATTCAATTCGTATTACGTACTTACGAAAAAAATATAATAGGCTTTTGCTGTTTGTCTGGTAGCGTAAAAGTGCTTAACTAATTTTGATTAAATTTAGTTTATATAGCAGTAGACATAATTAGTTTGAAGTGTTTTATCTTATGACAGAAGTTAAGAAGAAGTGACGTTAATTGTTAAAGTATTTTCAAGACACATTGTTGCATAGATTCATGTCAATATTGTTAACCAGATAAAAACCCAACTTTCGATTCTTTCTACTTGTTCATGTTAGTGCTGTAATTATATAAGTGCTAGAACTGCGGAAAAAGCTATTGAATCAAATTACAATCCTTCGGATCTAGTCCAACACAGTTTTAAACTGGATTCTGCAGTGAAGGGTATTCAATTATCATGTCCTTCATGGCAGTACCCAGGGCAACAATCGAGATCAGTAGGGATTTATGTGTGGCTGTTTTACACAAAGCCAAAAAAAAATTCAAATTAGCTTCTATAGTAGCTTCATCATGAAAAATACGATTCCCAAGAGCTGGGAAAAAAATATGTAGTGTTCTGGTACTGCAAGTGGAATTTGAATACGCTTTACAGTTTGGCTTTGGAGAAAAGTTTTTCTCCGATATCAAGTTTATCAATAATATTCATGCTGCATGTACTAAATATTAAAATTCATGAGAAAAATAACAACAACAAGACTAAATTGACTGAACGTAAAAAACACTCAGATTTGAGATAGAATGTAATTTTTTGAATGCAAACAATTTGATTACTGCTACAATTGCAACATAATACTTTGTATCATACACAGTATGCTATGTACTAGAGTTGGGTTTGGTACAACCTTCAACTAGATTTAGGAGATGAAAGTGTCTAGGTAGAGAGTTTCTAAAACATTTACAATTCTACTATGGAATAGTATGGTATACGGGGTGGTGTTGCTATCATCGTCCTTCTCTTAGACGTTCATTGTGCTCCCCGTTTGAGTGTGAAAAACTTCTGAAACCTAAAACCATTTACTAGATTTTATAAAGTTTGCTATGTTGCATAGCTTTGCCTTATCGATATCACCGAGGTCATCGAAGAAATAAGTGCCGAGGTTCCGTCTTCTCGTTCTCGATAGGGCCGAACACTCGCATAGGACGTGGAAGATTGACTCCTACACTTCTGATTATTTGTCTCGGCTCCCAGTCGTCTAGCGTGTGTACCGATCAGGCAATGGCTTGTGAGCACTCCGATTAGTGTGCTTGCATCCTTGCTTCTTTCGTGATCATATTCAGGCCAAAGAGTTCTTGATATTAAGCAAGTAGTTAGATTTGACCATCTATTGCCATCCCACTGTAAGCCTAGTGAGTCGATAGACTGATTTATGGATCCGATGGGAGTAGTAATGTGCTGGTTCATCACTAGCGAGCTTTAGGCTGGAGCCTGCTTGAGCTAGCTCATCAGCTTGCTCATTCCCTGGGACTCCACAGTGGTCTCGCACCCAGCAGAGAGTAATTTTGAGCCATGCGTCGATAGTGTTACGAATGCCACGATATTGTCTAACTAGTTTTGATCGTATTGTGTTCGAGCTAAGAACTTGGCTGTCAAGGCAAATAGTGATGTCTTCTGTTAATAATAATAATAATAATAATAAATGGCACAACAGCTCAAATTGGCCTAGGCCTTGAAGTAATGCTAAAGATACTTCATTACTACACCAACGGAATACTAGGAGGTGATATGCTCGGCCACACGCTCGTCCGTGATTATTACCCCGATTTGAACTAAGATACTCATTTACAGCTGAGTGAACTGGTAGCCCGGCACCCAATGCCATTCTCGAAAATTACTTGTCGCTAAGCAGATTCGAACTTGGTACCAGGTGCACCGAAGGCAAGTAGGTACTGTAGCCACTAAGCAACCCAAGCTACTATGTCTTCTGTTGCATTCATCTTTGCTTCAATAATTTTGCATGTCTGATGATTTGCAAAGATTTCCGCTTGAAATACACTGGCATGGTCCAGCAGCCTGAAGGACTCGTTAATATCGAGTTCCTGCGAGAATACCTCCGCGTCTGTACCAGAAGTCATTTTCGAACCGTCGGTGAATACCATTGTGGTCTTCTTATCTAGGTTGCGTTATACATTCCAATCCAATAGTCCATATATAGGATTTTAACAGAAAATTTCCTACTGGGCAAATGTACAATTCTACTAACTTAAGTGAACTCACGCAAAAATTTTAGGATAAAATACTTTTATTCACATAAATTCACGTAAAATAAAATGCTTTTGTGGTATTATAATATCATTGGTATGTTCTATGATATCACTACAGCCTGTTAAAGTAAAAAAAACTATACTCTAGCTCCTCAAATGCAAGTGTTCTGTCGGAATTCATAAAATCGTTAATATCACAAATAAAATAAATTTTTAATCATTATGTATCTCTAAGGTCCATAAAAAATTTACTTCTAAAATTTGGTACCTCATTAGACACGAAAGATTTTTCAGAATTTGTGAAATCATCAGAACCTCTCATACTCCCTGATAATATCATACATAGGAAGGTTAGGTATACACCGTGTATTCCTTAATTAAGATTTTAATCTTATTAATGTGTTAATTAATACATTTTTCGTATTACTGAATTTCCTTTGACATGTGCTACATAAAAGCGTTAATGAGATATGAGAAGTACTTTATACAATAAGATAGTACCTAACAGTCCCGCAAAGATTTTTTTTTCAACAGCTTTCTGTATGTATTGAAATTGAAACAAACCGATAAATAAACGATTTAAAATAAAATACAGTTGAGGAGAAATACGTAAAAGAATTTGTCTCGTTACTTCCGAAAAAATTCTTTTCCAATTTCCTCATAAGGGCACAGCTTAAAAACATTCTGTTACCCAATAGATACTTCAGGTTTATCCAGAACAATAACGTCAATGGAGTTTCGCACACAACATGGATCTTGTGAAGCAACTTCTTAAAGTTGCTATGGATGCGATTGTTTTCTCAAAACTTTCACGAAGATCGATGATTAAATGCTAGGCAAACAAAGAGCAGGGTGGTTTTGCTCGGAATTGTTGGCAAGAAGGTTTTGTATTTGACACAAACCGTGTACTTATTAACGATTCCCACAGAGATCTTATTACTATCCAGAGATTGATAAGACATACGAGATACGAGTAAACTTACCTATTATATCCAGCGCTACTGCGGGTGGCATGACGAAAATTCCAACAAGAAAATCGGCTACAGCTAAACTCATTACGAAGCAATTTGTAACCGTTCGAAGTCGACGTGTTGTAATTACCGCCAATATAACTAAAGTATTACCGATTATCGTAATCACTATAAGCACACAAAAAACTATCACTAAACACATTCCCGGCCATTCTCGCTTATTGGAGAAGAGTTTTTGCACATCGGATGTATCTGATCGATTTTCTAGTAGATACAAAGTATCTCGCGTACTATTCGGTATAAAGAGTAAGGAATCTATCGGCGTTCGAATGCTATCATTGTTACTCTGGAAGTATTCCATTTGGCTACCGTTTACCGGATTCTGGTATTGTGTGATGAAAAAGTGATAGAGCTGGAAAGACGTTTTCACTGATGCACCTTTCACTTGAAGGACCTTATCGGCTGCTTTTAGGTTGCCCATCGTCGCGATTGAGGTCGATTTTTCGCCTTTTTATTGTGTGCCATATCCAAGTGGACATAAGGTCGGCTTCTGGAAAAAAAGTGAAAATTATGGATAATTATTAATTGATTGATATTATTAATTATTAATATTTATATAAAGCATAAGGTTTTTCACTTTGATGTATTTCCTTAATCTTATATACTAATTACACTAACTCCAACGTCTTACGACCAAATATGAAAAACATTAGTTGAAATGGGTACAGATACTCAATAGCTCTAAAGTAACTTTATAAGAAACACTGGATTTTTTACATACATATTAGGCAAATTAAAAAGAATTTGAATTTGAATTTGAAAATTTATATAAAGCGTTATTCAATAGGGACATAACATTTTTGTCTTTAAATAAAACACAGAATAATTGAGATATCGGATTGAAATATTTTTCAAGTGTAGTACCTACACATAGTAAATGTATAGGATTCGATCTAGTTCATGTGACCACCGAGAACACGTTTGCAACAATTGTTTCTTTGGAGCCAATTTTGCTCAACTTTTCCAATTTTGGTAATTTCGTGTTCGATATTGTTCCTGAACTGGTCATTCGACCGGACAGTTTCTGGATTACCGAACTTCTTCTTCAATAGCTCAATTGCTCAGGTGTGTGGAATATGGCACCATCTTGTTTGAACCACATACCTCTGATGTCAAGGTCATACAATTCTAACCAAAAATAATCTTCCAACATGACACGATACCGCCTCCAAAAACTATGGTTCAATCACTCCTCCGGTATGAAATCCACTCCAGGAGGCTATTTGGAACGTTATCGTTTAGGTTGTTAGTCGCATAGTAATCTACATCTGATCTCAGCATTGAACAAGTTTCGAACCCATAAAATAATAAAGTTGCGCCCAGACTGTTGGCATGTTTTTTCTGCTAATCAATAGCTTTTTTGTTTTTTTTTGTAATCACTTTACTACATAGTATATCTTATATGTACCCATCAAGTTTCATGTTTCGAGTATAAGCGGTTCCAGAGATCGGAAAACACCAGCTACCTTTGTAGTATTGAAATTTTTTTCAGAACGTTTCAGCTCTTTTTAAACTCTAGATGAAATCATATAGAGTATTATAAGTTTGATCTAGCCGAAAAATATGTAACGCATAGAACCAAGCCTCGGACGAAAAAAAGTTGTATTCGATTTTTTGTTTATTTGTGCCCAAAAACCTCAAATCCGCTTGACGTCCGTCCGTCCTTCTGTCTGTCCGTTAGTACGATAACTCAAGAACGCCTTCACCTAGGCTCTTGAAATTTTGAATCTGGGTGTTTGGTTGAATTTATAAGGCTATGTTCGTTAACGGTCGAAATCGTTTTACTCCTTCGAGTAGCTGCCATACAAAGTGTCCTTAAAACACGTGTTCAAGAATATTGGTCGATAACTTCAGAAGGGCTTAACCTAGGTCTTTGAAATTTCGCATGTGCTATTTTTTCCAAGAGTTGGTGCTAACTGTATGATTATGAAGAAAATCCTAATAGTCCTTCGAGGGGCTGCCATACAAATATCCTGTTAAAATGATTTCACTAATTTACGAAACTCAAGTAATCATTTAGCTACGAATTCAGAATTTTATACAAATTAGTTTCGAAAACAAAGTTCGAGTTTACTAGTCAGCGAAATACTTTTACTCCTTCTGGTACCTTATATACAAAAAACCTTAAGACACGTCTTCAACAATATTTTTCGTTACTTTTTGAACGCTTCAAACTACAAATTTTAAATTTTGACATTAATTTTTGAATGGTTCCAAGGAAAAGGATGAGTATGTAAGACATCGAGTGAGTCCTTGCTCCGCCTCCCATATGAAAGTCCTTCAAAAAGGATATTTTTTTTCAGTTCAAGATATGAAATTAAACGCTGCATATTGACTTTAAGTTTTGAGTAGCAATTTAATGGGACTCCTTAATGAAGGACATTCAACATGCACACATGTAATACTTCTTCGTCCCAAAATTCAATATCCATCGGAGTTCTGTATCATATAGAGTATTATACGATGGGTTTGCAGCCGATCGTGACTGCAGTATGTTTAAATTCTATTTCCAGCTTTCCGTCACTAGCGGTTCATGAGGTATAAAGATCGGAATGTTTTCCTTTACACTCTCTTCCACTTCATCTCTCGCACATCTATCAAGAATTGTTTTCTGTCAGGCGTCTATTAAAACTACCTCACATATAAATTCTAAGGTCGTACCTTAAAAAATTCTTGAGATTTAATATGTGGTTCTTATGAAAAATGTTTATGTTCTCCACATTTTCAGCAAACTCTTCTTGTACATCTTTATACTCAAACTGAATTTCATCTTTCATATGAGATAATGTAATTCAAACTCTGTACCCATAGATTTACTGAAAACGACAACCCACCGGCTTTGTATAAAGAGCTTTAAAGCCAAAAACACGGTGATAAGTGAGACAAAACGCGGTTGTTCTTGTCGGTTTAGCTTGTGGGTGCTTGAGACAAAACAGGTTCGTTATAACAATTGTTGGTGTACTGCATGCAAGTCAACTCAATCACTGGTTGTCATCTCCAGTATGTATATCTTTATATAAAAGTTTCAACTTTCTAGTGTAAGCCGTTCCTCAGATGTGGGTAGGTAGGATATGTACGCGAGACTGCTTGTGAGATTCACAGAAGTATTCTAATTTTCACAGCTAAACGAGTCACTTGCATCCCGCAGAAGACTAGGTGTGAATGAATGATGAGACGTAACTACATAGTCTTATTCTTTATAAGCGAGAATAGAAAAATGTGAAGCATCAGATAAAATATTAATCATTACGAGTATAAACAAAACAGTTGATTCACCTTTTTTACAAGTCATTGAGCCCTCTTAATATCTTTAGGATAGTATAAAAGTATAAAAGAACCTTCTTAATGGAAAAATGTTGTGTATTATACACAAGGGTAAAGAATCGATTCGTTTGTAATCTCGAGGAAACTAGAGTTTGAAAAAAGTTGAGCAGGTTGATTAGTAAGTTGTATTGCTTTTAATATGATCGATGTTTTGTTTACACTCTGATGAACACAAACCATATTAGTGACATGATAGAAGGCTATTCCAACAGTAAATATTTATGAGTAGGTAGGTACTTAGACCTCCAAATTTTATTTGATAAATGTATACTTATCGATTTATTAACTATGTGTAGTATAAAAATGAAGCATTTCTTACACGAATACTTCTGTAATTTTGCTCGCAAAGTTCAGATATAATTTATAGATGGTTGGCTTACAAATGACAAATTTTGTAATATATTTCAATGCGATGTAAGTGTTAGGAGTGGCAGATAGCGCTCCCGGATGACAATAAATTTCAATCGATTTTTGGGTAATGAAATGAAACATTGTATTAGATTTATTTGCCAGAATATGTATATAGGTATGAGTAAGTTAGTTTACCATTCGAGAGAATCTGGATTCAATTGACATCTCGTAATTTTCCTTTTATTACTTATTTTAGAAAAGCAATTATCTACCTCTTTTATACTCAGCTGGAAAATCGGTGTTTTTTTTACTAAACTTAGTAAGAAGGTACTTGAAAGTGGTTTAATAGTGAGTAGGTGCTGAGTACTTTTAATGATGTACTTTGGATTAAGTTATAAACTGAAAAACCCTTAGCTTCCTTAGAGTATCAGCAGATTCAGTACTCCTGGTGAAAACAAAAGATTTTCTCTCAGAAGAAACGGCATTAAAAATCCAATGTGTACACCAGCTATGAGAAAAAAGCACACAAGACTCAACAGTTTCGTTCAATCATTTTTAGAGAAGCGGGGGTTAGCAGTAGTTTCAGAAATTATGGCGTTAGTCAAAAACATATTTGTTTTTGCTTTTTCAGTTTGTGTTCAGCCAACAGATTTAGTCAAAAACTGATTAGTGTCGTGCCTTGGAGTGTGCTCTGATCATTGAATTACAGAGACATAATCATGTTTAGTCAAAAATGTTTTTGACTAATACTGCTTTTGCTCTATCAGTGTGCTGCCAGCCTAAGTGTAAGTGTAGAAAAGCAAAATATATTACTACCCAGTAGGAAATGGAAGCATCCCATGATTAATCTCGGACCACTCCTTAGGAAGGTTTGGAGACCTCGTTTTCTCCTCCATTTGACCTCGTTTTTGCAAGAGCATGTCCGCTAAAATCAGATCTCCAATATACCTCCAAAGAAAGCATTCAAAAATACTTGTAAGGGAGCTTAAAACGAGATCTCTAAAGGGACTAGTTCTGCAGTAAAACTCAAAAATGGTCTTCATATAGTCCTATTTTCATCCATTCGGAGCAAAAAAAGAGAAGTGACGGTTTTCTGCATAATTTTGTTATTAATCTCATTTTTTGCTCCATTGTGAGGGATAGTAGATCCCTCGTTATTTGCTCCCTCACGGAGTTCTCCTCAAATTTCCGAGTGGGTAAGTTTAAATGAAATCATAGAGTATTATAAGTTTTATCCAGCCCGAAAAAAGTTTCTAACACAGTTGTTTAGTTGCGCCCGAAAAGCTCAAATCTTTTTATTGTCCGTCGGTTCGTCTGTCCGAACTTACTATGACTCAAAAAATCGTCCTGAAACAAATTCCAAATTAAAATAAAGTCTGAATTTATTAATTAGAAATATCCCTTTACTCGTTCGGGTAGTTAGCAGCATATAAAAAGCCTTAAAATTCGTGTTTAATAGTATTTGCCGTTAGCTTCAGAACGATTTAAGCTACAAATTGGAAATTTTACCAATTCGATATTTCAGTGGTGGTAACATGAAAAATTGGTATCAAGATAATCATGTGATTCCTTCGAGTAGCTGCTATACTGATTCTTGAAAAATATCTGCATTCAAATATTGACGCATGTTACACTGAAAAAAATACTGTTCCTAACATATGAATGCCTTTCTGTAAACGAAATTCCTTCGATTAATGAAAAAAATTGTTACAAGAAATAAGAAAAACAAAACATATTTTTTTATGTTATGTACCTACAGTATACGATTGGTTACGAATAATGGTAACAGCAACAACCAAAAACCTAGCTGCAAAGTAACCCAATAAAAAGCTTAGTTCAAGTAAATAGGAGGGCGGAGCAACACGACTGAACCTCCCTTCTAATCGAATGTTATCGAATGTACCAGAACAGTACAGAAGAACACAATCGCTCTAGTGCTTTCGGGAACCGTCCACACACGTCACCGAGTGAAGATTCAAGAACGGTCAGTCTAGTTTCTAGACAATAGCGAAGCGGTATAAATGCAAGTCTGGGTGGCTTAGTGTCTAGAGCACTTACCTTCAGTTCACCTGGTACCAGGTTCGAATCTGCTTGGCGACAAGTAATTTTCGAAAATGGGATTGGGTTCCGGCTTACCAGTTCACTCAGCTGTAAATGAGTACCTGAGTTAAAATCATGGTATAATCACGGACAAGCGTGTAGCTGACCACTTCACCTCCTAGTGTTCCGTTATTATTCCGTTATTATTCCGTTATATTATTTTAAAAGCATGCGAAGCTTTCAGCGAGGGAGATAGTAATTTTTATTACGTCGACTGTACTGTACTGCCGAGCGTGTACTCGCGACCGTATTGGTATAAAGGGAAACCATCGAGTCAAGTGGGCGGTATCGCCATACAGTGCGAATTATTGTATGAATTGAATTCAAAGTGCGATTAGTAAATAATCACTTGTTTTATGTTTTACTTGAAATCCTGGCGAAGCTCTAGCTCGCAACAATATATTGAATATGTTCATAATAATAATAATTCATTATATTGAGAAACGACCATCGCACAGCTCAACGTTTCAGAACGTCTGTTGGCTGCTATTTTTTTAAGGTGCCAATTGTTCCACTAAGAAACAGTCGCAGCAGGTGCAAAAACTAGGCACAGTGTCTTTATTCCTTTTTATACGGCATAAAAAGGCGAAATCATATACAGTTCAACCTCCATAATATTAATGTTCAAAATCATCATATTGATTTCTATATGTACATTAATTGTATGAACGCAGCATTGATTACAGTGACCGGATTATGAATTATGAGTTCATTCATCATATGATACTGAGAGTGACACAATTAATATGATAATGAATTATAACTTTAATACCAATTACTGATTTCATCATGAACTCGATCATTATAACAATGACTTATCACTTCATTTCTTTTATTGTATGTAGGTATGTCCAAGGCAAACAGAAAATTAATGAAAGGTTTTGCATAATATTAATGAATGCTTACATGGGCTCAAAAACAATGCATTTTGCATTATGATGATGTCAATTTTAATTGGTTGGATGTACCTTTTTGGTTCAGTGAGAAATCGAGAAATCGTTGAGCTTGGAATAATAAATTTTACAGCAATTGTTTATGAGTTAAAATTAGGATCAGTTTTACTATTGGGTGAAATCCTATCATACTTCTTCGAGTAGCTTCCATAGAAAAGTTCTGAAAACTACTTAACTTTTTATCGCTTCAAGCTAGGAAATAGAAATACTATACATATTAATTTTTAAATGGTTCCAGATAAAGAAATAAGCTGGAAACCATGTGTAGGTACTTCCTGCAGCTCCCATGTAAAAGTTCTAGAAAAATAAATTTTACTTTCGGTGTTTTAACTAAAGTTCCAGATATGAAGTCATAAACGAATGATATTGTGTTTTACTTTCGAGGAGCAACAAAATGAAAAGAAGAGGACACTTCATCCCCATCTACAATCTAAATCAGAGCTTAGAATTTCATATAGAATTTCAAACATGACTGAGGTATGTTTTCAGAATCACTTTTACAGTATTGCGAGCTTATTAAATAAAAGTTTACAAACAATCTGCACGCAAATTTATTATTTTTTGGGTAGGAGTCCTAAAGGCCTTTTATGCTGAGATGCAGTATAGGTTACTCTACAACTGATATACTGATAACCTAAAGAACAACCAGGAGGCAATTTGGAGTGCTCGGGCAGTTGGCAGTTTTTTGAAAATGGGTCAACTATATTAGTTCTACATAAGTTCCAAGTTTCAGCCTCCTAGTATAAGAAGTTCCTGAAATCTAGAAACCAAAATTTGTTTCCTAAGTCCTCCTCCTCACACTCGCATCCATCTAAAAGTTAACATTCGTAGGGGTTTAGGCGGTAGTCTAATCTTCCTATTAAAAAAGTTTCAACTTAAAATCTTAACGGGTTTGTGAGCTATGTGGCTTTCAGGTCGATCATGTAAGCAATGATGAAAATAAATTTACTTTAATACGTTCTTCAATGTAAGACAGTACTTTGTGCAACTTTGTAAATGGTCAAAGTTCTTAAAGTTTTCATAAATATCAAAAACCGTTCGCCCATATTTTTGTGTAAACTTAAATGCAACTCTACAACAACAGCATCTTTACAGAGTGGCATATAAGAGGCTTTTACGTCAAGCAAACATCCTGTTCGTAATTTTCTGGAAATGCTATCTTTGACTTTGAACTTTGCATCACAGGATCTTCGTTTAGATACAAACCGTAAATAATTTAAGCATTTCAATCGATCTACATGAAATATAAGCACATTCGTACGAAGTTTTCTTTGAATAATGTATAAGGCTTTATCCTTTGTAGTCATCCTTAGGAGACCACTTATAAAATTAGTGAAGGACAAAGTATCTTATAAAAATGTACAGAACACAGTTAGGATATATCGTAGAACTTAAAGGACTATCTGCGTACCGTTTTCCATCATTGACTTTTTAGCTTCTTACCTCCATTTTAATAACTTGCGAATGTGGGACCTTTATATCGGTTCTTCGATAATATTCTTTGACAATATTTCTCTAATTGAATTTAGGACATTAATGTCATTCCTTGTTCGAACTAAAATTTGTTTTCAACATATTTCTTTTTTTCGAGAATAAGTAGGCAGACGACCGTTTCCCTTTACAGCTTTAACATTTTTAGAATTTTTTTTTCACATATTTCGAAAGAATAAAGCGTAACGAATGTTGTGTACGAAATAGAGTCAGTTTGGCTCGAAAGTATGGCTTGTGCGGTTGAATTTCGAAACTAAAATACCAAACTATCCCAAAGAAACTCGATTTAATATATCTCGAATATGTTCTAAAAAGGATATTTCACGGGAATGAATTTACAGATCTATGCTAGAGGAAAAAAAGGGACGGTGTGAGTGAATCGCGGATTCGGTAAGTCACTAAAAGTTATACTTTCCTTGTATTGAAATTTTAAACGCGATTATCTCGAAACTAAATCTTCAAAAACTGCTCCTATTGTAGCTCAAAAAGTTATGGATCGATTTGGCTGATTTTTTTGGAGCTTTCTGTCTACATATATATCGGAAGGATATACCTAAAATTTTGGGGATATCGCGTAAATAAACCACTATTTTGGGGTTAAAACTATCAAAAAAATAGTCGAAAAATGACCATTTGATTGAAAACCATTTGATTGAAAAAAACAAGAAAGATATGTCTTGTTTTATATTTTTTTTATAATTTTTCAGGTATATCCTTCCCATTCATCGGTTAGTATTCCAAAAATATTTTAGTTTTCAGTTTAAGATCAATAAAAAATATTTGACAAATGGAGCAATTTTCGATGTCACGCGAAAGACGCCTAAAGGAATACCCTATAACACCGCCATTTTGTTTTGTAACAAAAAAATAAATTTTTTTGTCAACACTTAAAAGTTCTAATAATATCATGTCAAAATTTTAAAATGATGCGATTATTTTATCGCCTTAAAAAAAGTTCATGAAAAATGGCTCATTTGCTCCCCGTAAAGGTGGGTGATGAACTAATATTTTTATGGAAAATGGATATTGTTGAAAAATGCTAAAACACTGGCTTTGATGAAAAGTGCAGGACTTGTCATTAGTGAGTATGAGCCTCGAACAGTCCGCCTGTCTGTCTGCCTGTCCGTCGGTATGATACTTTAGATGAAATACTAGATTCTGATTTATATTGTAGATAGGGAAAAGGAAAAATAAAGACTGTCCTTTGCTAAGAACTTTTGTTTTCTATTTCAGGTGGACAGATGGAGACACGGACACGTGGACACACGGATAGGCGAATACAATGACAGACGGATAGATTAACTGATGTATAGACGGACAGACCAACATCCGGAAAGACCAACATGCGGACAGATGGACAGACGGATAGACGGACACATGGACACACAGCCATACATATGAACTGGCGAAAATACGTGCAGACGGACAAGCAGATGGACAGCCAAAAGGGCAGGCAGACGGACTGGCAGACGGACAGGCAGATTGACACGCAGACGGACAGGCAGACAGACAGGCAGACAGACAGGCAGACATACAGGCGGACAGTCCGAGGCTCGATTCTAAAGTGGATTAAACTTATAATACTTTCAGATTTTCTCGAAAGGGTAATAATCGGTCACAATAATTTACTATCGAAATATGTATGTAGTCATAATGAAAGAGGATTTATTTTTATTTCGCTATTCCATTTGCTCACGTCTATTTTCATCTAGTCTAGTCATTGAAGTTTAGCCATAGCTAGAATGCTTTACTCATTTAGTTAAAGGTATATTTTCACTGATAAAAATTCTTTGCACAAGTCTATAATTAACTGGCTATTCTATTTTACATACCAAGTTGCACTTTGCTATTATTGTGGAGTTGGTATTTGCATACCTAGTTTAATCATTTTACTGATTATATAAATGGACTCCTAAGCATTTTAGTGTTGCATTAATAACTATGATAGATGGGGTGATTTACTTAGAGCTCCTCGGCTTATTAATTAATGTGCGAATGTATCAAAGAGTAGTCTGGGTGGTATACCAATCAAGTTACATTCATACGTCACTCCTTACCTACCCGTTTCTATTACGAACACACCTGTACTATATTTTTGATTGATTGTCCCTTATGATTACTATGATTAATTATGTCCTCAAAATGTATAAGTCCATAGGCACATACTAAAATTGTGTTCAATAAATGTAGCAACAAAAATAGAGGGCCTGCAGCCGAAGTAACCATTAACTGGGACTAAAATTAGAATGAAAGGAATCATTAATGATCGAAGTGTACTTTTACTGTCTATCCTAGTTGTTGGTGTCCATAAGATAGTTAGTTCGAGATATCGTTGCCATTAATTTCGCCAAGGTTAATTTTTAATCAATAATTGTATTCATGCGACAAATAAATAAAATATTGGTTTGTCCGCGCAATTCCAGGACATGTTTTGTGTGTTGTGCTCTAGGTCTTCTACTTCGCTGTATAAAAATACCAAGGGCACACTTAATAAGGTCTAGAAATATGGTGGGCAAAGTTTCTTTCAAAATTTTAACATTCTCCTTTTATCCACGTCCGTCTTAGATAGCCCTAAGCGCACAGTAGTGATCCACCAGTGTTCCGAAGAGCAGCCAGAAGTTTCCCTTAGCATCAGTTCATGTATTTCTTGGGCCATAAGGCTCTAGAAAATCTGAAGCTTGTTCGCCCTGCCCACCAGGAATTGTTCACCACTATTGAACGTCCGCCAATTAGCGCTTTGATGTTGCCTATCGGTCGAATGACATCCTCATCAACCTACCCGTTTGACGCAGAACCTGTTCTCGTAATCATATCCGCTATTAATTTACTAGGTTGGATTTAATAGTGACTGTTTCTAGTGCCTTCATGGCCGCCTGGCCATGAATGCATATACCTCCCACATGCATATACCTCCCACATTAACAGCATGTTTACTGCCGGTAACAGGACTATAATCTCCACTTGGAAAGCACAGCATGGATCTGGAACTCTTTTGAACACTCAGCCAGTGCTCCTTTCCACTTCGATTTAGCCGTTTATACGGGGATTTCCCCTTCACGTATTACCCTTTTGTTCTCCAAATCCGTTCTACTAGGGTACACAGTTCTCTAGGGCATCGCAACATCTATCCCTGGGATCAAGTAGTCTGCGATAATTTAAGCTGGATTATCCAGAAATGCACCATTCACCAAGAATAAAACCATCCTCTTAGAGCTCTGCATGAAGAGGCCACACACCTCCAACGCGGCAGTAGGTGTTTTGCGAAGGACTGTCGTGATCATTACGCAGGTGGTACATTGCACACCAAACCGCACCTCCCAGTCCACTAACTAAGAGTACGATTCGTCAGTGCATCCAGAAATTTACCCTTGATTAGTAAAACAATGTCGTCTGCGTATGGCACGACCATCTTCCCTTGTTTTCAATTTGCGGCATATTTGTGGGATATTACCTTCCCTGAGGAGTAACCTTTGGGACCTGCCTTATAACTTACATCATTGCACTCACAATTCTAGTGTACAACAAAGTTTTCAGCTCAGCTAGATGGTCAATGCCTTCCAATTCTATGCTATACAACGCTTCCTTAATTGCATTCACTGTCACTTTGATGAAAGCCCCATCGAAGCTTTGGAATGACGCCTCGCCTGATGGGTCAAAAGTTCTTTTGTTGGCTGGCTAATAAAGATGACTCGCGCCTCCTGCCAAGCATTTGGAGCCTACCCCACTAACAGGCACACTAAAAACAAACTACGAATTGCCATAAATGCTTTTTGCTGATACCGGTGATTTGAAGGGACAAAGTTTTCTACAGTCCAAGTGATCCGTTCCTCAATTAATAGTTAAACCATTCTTGATGGAACAGTGCAAAGACTACCATGTGATGCTCCCATTCCCCGCAGAATACTCATTCTCCGGTATGCTAACAGGAAAATCAGTGGATATCATGACCTCTAGCGGCTCTTGGCTAGTATCCACTCATGTTCCGTCACTCCGTCTAATGGAGCTGGGGGTACATGGCTCCTTGGAAAGTAATTTCCGAAGCCTAGACGTCTTACTATTCCCGCTAATAGATTCGTCGAAAACTTTTCACGATTCCATTTTACGCTTCCTGATTTCATGCTTAAACAGTCTGAGACTGGCCTTGTTTCTGCCCCAGTTCGCCTCATTTCTGTCTCGTATTACCCAATTACACATTATCCTACTAGATTCCCCCAGAGAACAAATTCGACAAATTGATGATGTTATTTCACGAATCCGGAATCTATTTCCTTGAAACTTTTCAGTTATAATCGAATTTAATCGATCACGTGCAACTCCAGCTCTCAATTTCATATTTCATTCATTTTCACCGGAAATAAATTCGATTCAATTCAATTCAACTTAATCCAATATTTTATGAATAGCTTCACATAGCAGCGTAATTAAATTCCAAGTTTCAAACAATGAATGTCTACTCGTATGTAGAATATTTTAATTGAGATATTTTTGACTGAAAACGAAGCATTTTCGAATGAGTAAAATAGTTATACGCTATCAATTTAATCACCGTTTCAATTTGGGAGTTTTGTAGTAATTTCTGCAGTAAAATTTAGCGACAAGTGGAAATAAAATTGTTCAGAAGTGTAACCCATTAAATATTTTTCTTAATATTAGATATTAATATTACATCTATATTATACTATCCACGACCTACATTTTTGCTACTTGAGACTTGAATATTTCTAAAAGTCACCTGTATTTTTACCTATGTATAAAATTCGAAGATTAAAGTAAGTTCAGTAGTGGATTACCAACAAACCTGTCCTGTGAAGGGGTTTCATCTGTTATACCTTAAGGTCAGGTTTTAAAACTTTTTTTATTATATTAAATGAATGTATAAAATTGCAAGAATGTTGTGTCAAAATTTCAAGTCGATCGGAGCAAAATTAAAGGAGTTATGAGCAGTTTAGAGGTGTACGCAGTCGTATGTGACGCTTAGTGTGCAAACCTTTAAAGCGTTTTTCTGAAACTTGTCATTTTTGAAGTCGGTGTACGTTGTAACTCAAAATGTATTGCATCGATTCTTTTGAAATTTTTTACACCATTTCTTCACATAAATCACCAGGTAATGCCATTGATTTTTTTTTTAATTTTACAGTTATTTTTTATTTTACAATTATTTTTTATTTTACAATAAAAACTTTCGCATTTTTTTCGCAAAAATCACGTTTTAGACTTCCAAGTGCTACCAAAAATGGAAAGATCGATTAAAAAAAACTCGACGTCATTACCTCGAGAAACATTTCACGCAATTAATTTTTAATTTCGCATGGTCTGGTCACGAGTTGTAGCGTACACCGCCAAACAACCTATTAATATGCCTTATTTTCACCGAATTAACCTTACCCTCCCATTAAATGCCCTTGATCATGGCGTTGTTCTGTTCCAGTTCCAGTGTGGATAATGCTCTTCACAGACTGCCCTATTTTATTTATTTTATGATTGACTTCTGCTACTGATGTGATATTATTATGAAAAGTATTGGAATTAAAGTGACTTCTGCTACTAATGTGGCTTTATTATGAAAAGTATTAAAATTAAAGTGCGATTACACTCACATTTTTTTTCGTATAAATTTACATATTTAAATTGTGAAATGTTCGTTGGAAGCTCTTGACACTGAATGGATAAATTTTCGTTACATGATAAATTTAATTCATATAAGTACTTTGACTTCTGCAGATAACGTGAAGTGGAGTTATAATAGTACGTATCCCTCTTACAAGTCTTTTTTGGCTTAATTACCCTTTAATTCGAGTATTACTTACTATCTTTGTAAAACAAGACTTGAAATGCAAAGTTAACAAAAAATAGTATAGTTATCCCCAGATTTTTTATTAATATAATGTTTTTAATAATCCGTAAGGGGTTGAATATAAAAAGTTCTGAAATACGTTTAAATAGAGAGGCCATTAAAGTAAAAACAAATACATTTTTCACTAGACCAAAGTGATAAATCGCTTAAATAGCAAAAACCTCTGAAATAAATTCTTATATCATTTTAGTCCATACTTCTATAGGACATAAAAAATTTGAAGGAATTCGTAAGAGCTTGAACCTTGTATCCCCTAGGATTGGAAGTGAAAATAAATTCGATATGTCGTTAGACCCAAGAAATATATCGGAATTCGTTGAAAATGTCCACGTACACGTTATACGTCGTTAGAGGTGAAGTAATAAGGGAAGCACTTATATAAAGAGCCTACAGAAATATAACTTATTTCATATCTAGATATACCTAAAAGATATGACGAAATTCGTGAAAATATAAAATTGAATCCCATTCCACCTCCTTGTGACAATCGAACTCTGACCGTTTTTTTGAATTGTCTACTTCCGTAGTACATTTAAATACATAACCATCAACAACTTTCTAGCATAAGCGTTTCCTAAGAGAGGAAAAACCACACAGGGGGTATACACAAATAAATTTCCCACTCACTCATTACACTTCCTTCACTAAATCTCTTTCATTCGTATTTAGCTTCAGTCAATTTTTTGGGCCAGGTACGACTTTTGAGAGGCAAACTTTGATAAATTGTTATCCCTTCCATATGTTCTCCACCACCCCCGTCAAAAGTTTTAAATTTAGTACTCCACTTGCAGTCTTATTACATACAATTTAAAAATTATTGCGTACACAATTCCTAATTTCTCTCGATCAAAAGTCATTGGAAAATATTGTTGAACGTTTTTTAAGGACTTTTCATATGGGAGCTACGCGAAGGAATAAAATAATTTTACTGACTAATGTACTCGAACTTTATTTCCATCAAAGCTACTTTATACAAAATTTCCCCTTTGTACCTTAACGATTACTTAACCCAACTAGAAAACCATAAGGATAAGGTCTTACCGAACTAATTTGTCATAAATTTCCCCATGTTTCAACAGCAACACTCAAGCGCCAACATTTGGTATAAGGTCTTATCGAAGCTGTTCTTACTTCCGTACGGAAGCTTACAAAATATATGTACTATTCACAATTTAGCGAAATGCGAATTGACTTTACTTACACCCTACACACTCTCGTATTCGAACCACACATTAGTCCGCTACGCTACCTACTAGGCCAACCTGAAACATTCTCGTAATATAGTTGAAGCCAAATTATTCGATGTTTCTAATTAGACATATCGAGCCAAGGTAATAGTCTGCAAACCTCCATAAGACTGTTGGTATTTACTTCCATAAGGCCTTATAGTGGTTATTACCGAAGCTATTTCATTTGAAAGTTCTGCCTCCACTCGCAAGTCTTACCTTATCAACGTTAAAAAAGATTGCGCTCAACAGTCTTACCGAAATCTTATCGAAGTTATGGCCTCAAGAACATCAAAATGAGAAGTTTGTTTTCTATAGTTGCGAAGTTATAATCAGTTCCGTAAATCGGGTATACACACTTCGACAGGACTACTGGGATTTTGTCCATAATCAAACCTTCATATTTTTTGATTTTTTCTTAAATAAATTAATGAAAAGTTACATTGCCGAAAAGGACCTTCAAGCATTGACAACATTTGTAAAGAAGTAAAATTGGAGGATTGAGATCTATGAAGTACCTACAGCACAGTAGACCTGACGTAACAGTGATTAGAGGAATATCTACGGTCTGCTCCCTAATGAAATTTAAACGGAATGAGTTTTTGGAAGGTAATGCTATGTTCAGACATTTAAGTAGGTATATTTAACATGTAAAAAAGTAGTGTTCAGACTAGGCAGCTCATTTTATTTTTATTCTAGATAGCTTGATGTGATTCGTTTTGACAAGTAGATAATCAGCTGTATGTCAATAGCAAATTTATACCTTCTAAATTGTTTAAAACAAATTAGTTTTGTAGCAGTAATGAAAAGAGAGTTTATTAGCTAATACAGTCGTTGCACAAGCACAAATTTGTGTTTCTATAGCACTTCATAGTTTCGGCGAAAGTTTACTTCGAACTCCGCAAGGGTCGCAGTATATGTTTTCGGTAAAATGCATTCTAGCTACGTGTTTTCGTAATCGCCTTCGGGAAGTGTTTTCAGCGCATTTAACTCGATTTAAACGCGTCAATCTCGGAGTCTGTACATAGCATAAGGAAACTTGGAATTCCGCAATACGCTAATTGATTGTATAATTTCAAAGTAAAATAAAATAATGTCCAAAAAACGACAGGCATATCCTTCAATGTAATCGTTTCTTCCAAAAACGCCTAATGTAGGTACAAGTACTTTCTTAGATACCTCGAAATTCCAATTCTATTCGTATAACGCTGGCTAATAAGAAAACTACTCTTGCTATATATTTCACAGTACATTTCCTCGGTTGATAATTTATTATAATTCTGGACTCAAATTTTCGAATTTAACATTAAAGTTTAGTCCACTTAAGAAAACCTATCGTCTGCAGGGCGTCCTTTCAGACACTACTAAGTCTCTTATAGCTTCCCATTTCGTTCAACCTGAATTCCTTTTCATGAGTTTCATTCGTTTTGCAGTAGCTCTTATGGATTTTCCTCGACTTTCGTTATTAAAATACTAAATCCGAACGGCCAACATCTTTGAAAATAGTGAGAATATTGAAATGAAAGAGGCCCAACATTTCCTGTTTGGTAAAATTACCTAATTTATATTCAATGATAAATTATACAAGTTCTGAAGGTTTTTCACTTTCAACGTGCATGCAGTTGAGCAAGGCAATTTTCCCTGAAGAAAATGTTGTTGGCACATGAAAAATTGTGGTAGTATGAAAATCCAGCAATTTAAAAATGTATGTAAATAAAATTGTTATGGAATGAGATATGTTAATAGCACGCATCAGTAAAAATCATCGAGTATTCGCTTATTCTGTTATTCTGTAACAACGTAATAAGATACACGCATGAGATATTTGTTGTTTTTGGTTAAAGTAATGGACGTTATATTTTCGGAGCCAAAAGTCTTCATAGATAATATCCCGTATCGTGAAAGTCATCGAAACAAAATGAGCCATTTTCAGATATCTCAGCTGTTTTTCGATTGCAATCTTTTTTCGCGGATTCAGCACTTGGATTCAAGCCAATAAAATAAAAATTTATCATCTTGTTTTTCCATTTCACTGGTTTTAACTCGCATTATATTATCGATTTATATTATGGTTTTTTTCCGCAAAATTTCTTTCGCAAGGTACATGCATTAAATGATCTTTAGTAGCGTCCTTAATTCAAAATGAGTAAATAGCTGCAGGAGTACACGTGCAGGTACTGTCCAAATTGCATTCAAATTGATATATCGTATAAAACAGGCTTGGAAACAGGGAAGATCTAGAAGCAGAGCGGGAACAAATGATTTAAGGGGTTAGAAAAAAAAGTCCGAATGTAAGTATGTATATATTTTTATTCACGATTATATTGTACAATTATCGAAATAGTACTCTTGATTGAGAGAATTAGAAAGTCATTATTTGCGGTTGGATGTGGTAACTGCGGGAAAAGAAAATTTTGTAGCATCAATTTTATGCCGCGTTTTCCACATGAGCCTTCATGTGCATTGGGTGAGGCATATTAGCGCGTATGACATGTGGAAACGGCATATTCGCGTCAGTGTGCACATGAAATCGAGATTCGCGTACATTTGTCTCGATGGCACTGTTTGGAAACGTACCAAAGGGAAGTGCGTACAGCACGAATGTGCCGTTTCCACATGTGCCTTCATATGCATTGGATGAAGACACTACCCCAGCAGGAAAAAAAGGGTTCTGAAGAATGCATTTCGTAAACATTCCTATTCAATGGATGGCAGAATTACCATACTTTTCATACTAACTTTTTTCTGGAATGTTGAAGGAATGATTCTCTATACATTTTTCAGAATGCGAAAAGGCATATTGTAATAATCTTGCATAAAATACAATATTACATACAGTACATAATGCATTACTTATATTTCCGCTGGTACTGAACTGAAAACTTGCTAGCCCCACCGCTGCCAAAAACATTTGCATTGAACATTTTTCTTCAATGGCGGTTTTTGACGCAGATCAAAGGAATATACTTGTAGCATATGCTTGTCGTATCGACTTGTGCAGACTTTTGCGCTCATTGCATATTCCCTACGCATATGAAGGCATAGGTGGAAACGCGGCATTACCTATTACATTTCGACATTGGCCCAATTACGTAATTTAAAAATAATTACGCTCTCGGTAAATTTATTATTATGTGATTTCATTCGTTCACTGTCCATTTCACTTTCGGTGCTAAAAAAGTTGTTTAATTGAATTTTCCAACAGCACACGCTTAATGGTACCATATACGAGTATACTATATTTATAACGTTAATACTTACGTTTTTTAATCGACTTAAAAAAATTTCATAAAAAACTGCAAGAAATAAGTTGATGCACTCCTTATACTGCGATTATTATTAAAAGTGCATTTCTCATTCTTATTTTGTAAGTAGTTTCAGAGTAAAGATGTAGCTCCTTTCGCCCAAGTGGACATCACAAAGAAAATATTATTTTCATGGTAAACTCAAGTCTGTATACAAAACTTCAATATGCTGTTATATCGATTGTAAAGTTTTCAAAAACTTTTGCAAATGTTCGGTTTAAAAGAATTATCATGTAAGTTAGAAAGCTTATGTAACTACTTGCGTTTTTTTGTAGCTAGCAGCAAAGGAAATTTTTGACTCAAGTCGTATAGTATCTACTGAATAGAATATAGGTAGGTTTACTTATTTGCGATCATAAGTACGAACTGGTTACTCGTACGCGTACAATCATTGAGAACATAGAGTTTCATTATTCGGTTGAAGAAAATTTTTAGCTGTCTACTACTGCAGAGTGCAGAACACATGGTAGCCAAAGAAAAACAATTCTATTTGGAGAAATCTCAGTTTGGTGGATAGTGCATAGAAGATTGTTTTGCATTTTTGGATAAATTACTTTATTATTTATAATACAGTATTGCTATCGATATTGAAAAAAACAAATTACTGCCCTCAAAATTTTTAAAATTTTAAAAAAAATTCATATATTTTCACGATTTTCGTTATATCTACTAGGTCTTTTCAAATATTGAATTCATTTTTATTCGACGGTTTCTTCATATGAATACCTATAATGTGTTTTCAAGATTGTTTGAATTTCAACCCCTAAGAGGGTGTAAAGTGGTTGTATACTTTTTCAGGAATTCCACCATATCTCTCGGGTCTGATTAGAGATCGAATATCTTTTCACTTCCCCAGGCTTGTTTAATAATCACATATTTTTAAGTTTTATCTTTTTCTACCTCTAGACCGCATCCCGGAATATGACCCAATTATATAATTCATATGTTACACCATATTCTAACCGCTTCCCGAACTTTTTGTTAGGTTTTCAGTCACATAGTAACATACACCGCATCCCCGAATGAAACACGTTCCAAACTTCTGCCGGAAAAATAATAAAGTTGCGCCCAGACTGTTGGCAGATTTCTTAAAATGCTATTTTATTTGCATTTTATTTGTTTCTATTACTTTATTATTTCAATAGTACAGTATTATGATTCATTTTCTACCGTGAAATATTGTTTTTGCGTTTCATGACTAGTAAGCATCAAAAAAGAAAAATATCGGTCTGTCTGTTTTAATAGTTGAAAAAAAATTGTCGATATGGGCGAAGGGGTGTGGGAATGGGGAAAACAATATGTTCGAAACGCTCGAAAGACGAGAAATCTATAACTACTAAATGGGTAATCTCACGAAATTGAAACATTGACCCGAAAAATAATTAAGTTTCGACCAAACTATATAAGCACATTTTACTTTATTATTTTAATAATGAAGTATTTATAATCAATTTCGAAAAAAGAAAAATAAACAGAGTATAGTATGTATTTCCTATTAATATGCAGGTGATAAATTTTTTCTAATTCAAAGGAAGTGATAGAGATACCTAAAAGCAAGATAACAATAATTCTCTTTTAATTCCATTTGCTCTTCAGTTGTCCTTTTCAGTTTAATATTGCGAAAGACACTCGTAGCACTTTTCAGCACAGGTATCCTGAGTAAATTCCTACCGCAGAAACTTTTTGAGACATTGCTCTTGATGTCTTCATAGCCTGGGCACTTGTAATACACCACTAGTTTGTGTTGCTTTCCACATGAGTGAATAGAATCACAGAAGTTTATTCACATACCTGCATAGTTCTTAACTATGATTATTGTTACTTGTTACACATGTTGCCTTTTATCAATTTCAGCAAGTTAGCATGCACAAGGTAGTATTATAGTTATAGAACGACGTCTCATTTCTCAAGCATAGATTTGGACTAGCTATTAAAATTTTGCTTTATTTGCTCTGTAAATGTAGAACGGGGCTAAATTAAGCATTTGATGTTGAGCTTTTGGATGGAAAAAATTTTGTTCGAAAATTGATTAACGCTGAACGATGCAGGAGCTAATAAAGGGAGGCGGTCCACACCTCTACCCATTCTACTACACAAATTCGTGACAAAAATTTTGATTGAAGAAAAAATACCTGACGACTGGCACCAGAGCATTATATGTTCAATATATAAGAAAGAAGATAAACTGCGATGTGAAAATTACAGAGGCATATTGTTGTGTTGAGGCATTGTTGTGTACGTCATACAAAATAATGAATAAAGTAATTCACAGCCTTATACAGAAAGTATTATCGGCGAATACCAAGGTAGTTTCAGAACTGGTAGATCTACTATTGACCAAATATTTTCAGTCAAACAAGCGCTAGAAATATGCTGGGAGTATAACGTTGACGTGCACCAAATCTTCGTGACTTCTAACAGACATTGTATAGATCGTAATGTACTATATAAAATAATGCTCGACTTTGAAATCCCATCAAAAGTCGTCCGATTAACAAAAATGACCATGACTGACACTGAATCCCAAGTAAGGATACAAAACGTTAAAAGGTACCCGTTGATACCATAAGTACCCTAATTAGAGATGGGCAAAGCAGTTCCTTTTAGTGAGTGAGTTAACTCCGACTCACTCACTTGAAGGAACTAGTTCCACTTCCTTTAGAAGGTCAGAGGAAGTAGTTCCATTTCAGGGTGGGAGTGTGTGTGATGATCTAAAAAAAAAGGTTCTCACTCACGAAGGAACAACTTTTCAAGAGTTTCATATCGCAAAAGAAGTAGTTCCGTGAGCTTCATATCGCAAAAGATGTAATTCCTTTTGAAGGTGTGTCACGTGGCGAGAGGAGTACAGTTCATCAAAAGGAGCTAGTTCACTTACTCAAAGTGTGAATGTGAGGTTCTAAAAAAAGTCCTCAATTCCCCAGGAAAAGAACTCATTCCTTTTCAAGCTGTGTCACGTGGCGAAAGGAACTACAGCTCACAACGAGAATGAATTGTTCTTTTGGAATAGTTCACTCATGAACGACCCATCTCTTACACTAATAATGAAGTCCACTCAATTGGTGGTGTACGCGGATGATATAAACATCATGGCGAGATCTGTTCCAGACGCGAAGGAAGTCTTCTGCTGTCTAGACTCAGCTGCAAAGGATGCCGGGTTAAGGGCCAATGAGAAAGATCAAGTTCTTGACCCTCACAAGATGAAACGGGCCGACTAAACAAAACGTGGGGAAAAACAACCTGGAGAATGTGGATCATTTCTCATAATTGTTATAGATAGCAACGAGCGGGACGAAATTTTAAGGCTTGTGTACACTATAGCAAGCAAAATTTGTTATGCCGCAAGTCTACACGCGCCTTCACTCGCATTGACCGATGCGAGTTAGCGCGAGGCGCGTGTGGAAAGGGCCCAAACGCGTTAGCTCGCGCATGAAATTCTTTCACTCGCATTGCATGAAGACACTATCCAGCGGGAAAAAGCCCTCTGAAGTATGCATTTTGCATTTCGTAAACATTCCTATTCAATGGATGGAATTACCATACTTTTCATACAAATTTTTTTCTGTAAAGTTCAAGGAATGATTCTCTATACATTTTTCAGAATGCGAAGGCATATCGCAATAATCTTGCATAGAAATACAGTATTACACACAGTACATAATGCATTACTCATATTCCCGCTGGGACCGAACTGAACACTTGGTAGTCCCCACCACTGCCAAAAGCACTCGCATTTAACATTCGCTTCGATGGGACTCGCTTGTAGCACTCGCGCGTACCCTTTCCACACGCGCCTAGACACGTGTGGACTTCCGGCATTAGAGTTGCAGTTGTAGCATGTGTACACGGTTCCGAGAGCGTATTTGCCCAAGTTTTTGCTCTTGCCAAAAAATGTTTGCCTTTCAACGAAACTTTGAATGTACACGGAAGCACAACTTTTACTTACAAGATTATTGTACATCTACTTGCTAGAGTTAAAATGCTTCAATTTGACAGATAGTGTAAACATCGCAGCAAATTACTCTAGCAAGAAATGTCGCAAATTACTTGCTAGTGTACACGAGGCTTTAGACGCACAAATTGGCGGACGCAGGCAGAATGTATCCTGCAGGCCCTGGCCCGATTTGGGCTATCGCGCCATTTATGATGATGATGAACTATGCATTTCAATTTTCAATAAGTTTGTGGCTACACGCATACGCATAGTCTGCACTATACATTTAATTCACACCAGCGGTGAGGCTTGTAATAGTTTCCGATTTCACTTAGTTTTAGCTCATTCGCCTTTGAAGACTAATATTACAGTAAAGAAGGTACTCCTAATTTGGAAAACATTCAGAACAAATGACAATACTGAACATCATCAGACTCGCGAAAAAATCGTAACTCCACGGTTCCAACTTTTAAACTTTTCTTTTATGAAAGTAATTTAGCTTCTTATGAATCCAAATTATATTTTAAAGAACTTATTAAGAAAATAATTTCAAAAATGTCTTAAGTTTTCACTTAAAACTGAACAACATTTTTTAATATAAATAAGAGGTACCTACAGATGTCTTTAAGAATGAATGATATTTTCATTATTTATGTATTTGCTTCACCTTATCATTACCATCGTCCCGGGTGCTCGTGTACTTTTCAAATTGTTGAAATGGAAAGTCAAACTACATATCACCGAGATTTGCATGTTTATACAATTTCCCTGGAGAATAAATCTCGAATATAAATTAAAAATTGAACATGAACGTAACTTTATACGTTGACGTGATAAAATGTGTCCGTATGCTAATTTATGCTTACTCTTCGGGATCATGAAGTCCCTTATGTATGTACCTAGATCCTTATTCCCTGTCGAGTGTAATAAAAATCTGTAAAGTTTTCAATATAGCTGTGATTTTCTGGACTTTTAGCCTTAAACTTTCAGAACAGAACTTTTACAGAGTAAGTGTGAAGCGTGGACAAAAAATTCAATTTCAATTAGTTTCATCCGAACGTTTTCAAAATGTGAATGAGTTTTCTCCAACCTGTGCAGAGGGCAGTTCAAGTTTAGAATAACTCGGTAATGTTTGGGCGAAAGTCAAGGTTAAATTCATTAAGGATCAAATTTAATTAACAAATTACACCTGCTGGTAACTCTCAAATAAATTTACTTTAAAAATTAAAAGCTACTTGTAACACATCATACCATTAGCGTAAAAACTCGGGATAATTAAATACAACATCTTTTCTTTGGTATCACTTAATAGAGAAATATGCTCCATAAAAATACTTTCTTCTTTTGATTGTTGAAGTGGAAAGTCAAACTACATATCACCGAGATTTGCATGTTTTCATCATCAAATACATCATCAAACTGATAAATGTACTCGTATTTGTTGCAATTGAGCAAAAGAACCACTTATGCTACAAGCTATGCTACTATGCTACCAGTACTATGCTAGTGGACACATTTCAAAACAAATGATTGATTGTTGAGGGGTGTGGAAGTGGGTGTGAACAATAAGTTTGAAACGCATGAAAGCCGGGATGTTGTTGTCCTTAGGAATACTTCAAGATTAGACAAGGGCTAAAATGCTTAAGGAGGTTGGTGGGGTGTGAGGGTGTGGGTGTATGCTGAAAAACAATTATACCATGAAGATAGAATTAAGTTTCTGTATATGGGATTACTAGAAGAGTCTACTGAAAGTTAATTTTTTTAAGGGAGATGTGGAGCACGAAAGTGGGGGACAGAAACTTCTCAAAAAATTGAATTTTCATATCTCAGAAACCGTATCAGATATGATCTTGAAAATTTTAGAGGAGTTGGGGTGGATAGACCTGTACTACTAAAAAATTTGGGGGTGTGGGTGTTGGGGGCTAACAATTAAGGATTATATTTAGCCACTATAGAGATATCCTAGAAAAATAAAATGATTGATAGGTGTAGCAAGATACTGGGGTGCGGGGGTGGTTTTTTATTTCTCAGAAGCGGGTTATGCTAGAAAGTTGAAAATTAATGCATATGTAGATGCGCTACTAGAGTAATTAAAGCAAAAAAAGTTTAAATTTTTATTGGCATTCAGAGGTAAAGTAAAAAAAATGTATGTAATACCACGTTTCCACTACACCTTAATCTCGCGATTAAGAGAACTAGATTAAGCACGTAGGGACGTTATTAGTCGGATGAGGGGGGCGACAGGCAGGGCATTTGCCACATTTGGTATATACAATATATTATGAAAATACCAAATTCACCCCTCCCCCCACAAATGACGTCCCTGAGTGCTTAATCTCGTTCTCCTAATCGTGAGATTACGAGGCAGTGGAAACATGGCATAAAACGCATATTTTCACGAACTTCGTTAAAACTTTTGGGCATATCGAGCTTTTTTCCATCTGCGGGCTCTTTACATAGGCGCCAGGAAATATTCCTCTAAATTTTTCGGTATACAATTTCTAACGGGATATAATGCGGTTGTGAGCATATTCATGAATTCCTATATATTTTTAAGCCAGGAAGCTATGTGGGACGTTATTTTTTAGGTTGTCAGTTGTAACCTACATCGCTTTTCGATATTAAACGCGTCCCGGACTACTACGCAAGAAATGATAAAATTGCACCCAGACTGTAGGCCGTTTTTTTTTATGCAACAGTATTAAATTTCAATACAGATAGAGTACTGAAACTCGTTGTTAAATCAAGTTTCCATAACAGAATTAAATCGAATTGTTCCCCTCTACGTGTTTGAATACTCGATGGAAAGTAGCGATGTGCCGATGTGTCATAGTTATATACATTTAGCAAAAGCCATCGGTAAGAAAACATGAATTCAACGCTGGATAATTCATCAGCTCTACGTCAATCTTTAAATTAAATTAAATTAAATTAAAGGTGTTTCGGTGAAAAAGCCAGAGCAATTCTTATGGAAGTATAGAACTTGATAGGGATTTCATGTTCTTGTAAATAGTTCAAAACGTACTGCGATTTGCTATTGCGCGGAGTGCGAGCATGGAGCAATAGGTTAGACAAATAAGGAACAGAGCGGGAGACAAAATTGAGCCCTGCGGGAAGCCGGTATACTATACTACGCATGCAGTGATCTAAAAACTCGCTAATTATAGGTTTTCACTGTTTTCCTGCCTGATTTATTTCCATTTGCTAATTGCCCGTCGTGCAATAATCAAGATAAATATCTTGTTTTCTTTTAAGGTCTAAAAATCAATCTATTTATAAGAAATCGTTTGAAATTTAACTTTTCATGTCATGCGGTTACCTCAGCTCTGTATTATTGACTGAAGACTAACAAATCATTCCGAACAATTTGTACTGTTCAAATTGCAGAAGTTTAAGTTTATTGTTTGTTTACTTGAGAACTAATCATGATTTCGCTTTATGCTATAAGTCTGAATCAATTGTGCAGTACCTACATTTTGATTTTCCGAAATTTATCCAAATCATTTTATTTAAATAAACTGTATGTTAATGAGAATCTGAAATTTGAAAGCAAGTTTCGATGGCATAGTGACATTTAAAAGGGATGGATTCATTTATGAAAATACTCACTTTATGATGGTGACAATGCGAAGAAAGCTGTAAAGAAAGCATCAATGTATTATATAGTACACTTTTTTTTTTAATTTTGTGTGAATTAAAATATGAATAGAATACAATTTTTTATAGTCAAACACACATTTCATGAAACTGATGGCTAAAATATAAAACAAGTCTGCTTTCATACTATGACTAGGTGGAAGTTTTTTGATGTTTCTGAATGTATGGAAAACTACTTTGTTAAGGTTTGCAGTCTTATTTGAGAAAGTAATGATATGCTCTGAACTCAAACATTTCATTGTGAAAAGCTTTACATTCACTTTGTAAATTGTTTTTTCAAAGATTCATCAGAAAAGTCACAATGCAAACTGTACACAAACTTTTTCATCTTTTTCCTTATGAATAAGATTTATTTTTTCTTGTTACAACTTATGCACTGAAATGTACAATTTTACTTTATTAGTAATAATACAGTATTGTTATTGATTTTCAAAAAAAAAAATAAATTTGCTGCCCTCAAAATTTTTTTGTGTACATTTCATGACTAGTAGACACGAAAAAAGCAATAAAAATTTTCACTCCGTCTGTCCGCCGTACGCCGTACGTCGACCGCTAAAATCCTTTGAAGGCTCGTAGCTCTCAAACCAGTGAAGCTATTAAATTTAAATTTTTTTTAGGAATAGACTGGGTAGACCCCTTGAATTGACACTACTTTCAGGGGTGGGGGTGTGAAGGGGAAGGTGAGGGAAGCGTTTTAGATGAAAAATGTTGATCTCTAGATCTCAGCAACCGCTTATGTTAGGAGACTGAAACTTGGAGTTTCTATAAAGCTTTGATAGTGGACCCATTTGCAAAAAAATTGATGATATGTAAATCAACTAGAAAAGTAATTCTGATAAAAAAAAATTCAAATATTCATTGCCGTTCAGAAGGGGGGGGCAAAAAAAAAATATCGGTTAATATAAAATGCATATATTTTCACGATTTTCGTCATATCTACTAGGTCTTTTCAAATAATGAATTCATTTTTATTCTACGGATTCTTCATGTGAATACCTAGAATGTGTTTTCAAGATTTTTTGAAATTCGACCCCTAAGAGGGTGTAAACTGGTTGTATACTTTTTCATGAATTTCACCATGTTTCTCAGGTCTGATCAGATATCGAATATCTTTTTACTTCCCCAGGTTTGTTTAATAATCACCTATTTTTAAGTTTTGTTTTTTCAACCTCTAGACCGCATCCCGGAATATGACCCAATTATTTATTTCATATGTTACACCCTTTTCTAACCGCTTCCCGAACTTTTTGTTAGGTTTTCAGTCACATAGTAACATACACTGCATCCCCGAATTGAACGCGTTCTGAACTTCTGCCGGAAAAATAATACAGTTGCGCCCAGACTGTTGGCAGTTTTTTTTTTTAACATATGTAGATGAAAAAAAAATTGGAAATTGATATCAATGCAATACTAAAAAAAAATACACCACCCGCCATCAAATGACTTACAAATGTACATATTAATTGTTGCAAGAGCGACAAAGGTAAGTCATATTTTAACGAAAAATGTCTAAGATCTAGGTTTTATTTTGGTTTTGAAATTAATTCTTCGACTTATGAAATTTCTTGATAATTTTGATATTATTCCTTATGATAGGTGTCTATGTAAGTCACATCAGTTTATGATTATTTGCTAAATGAATCCGATATACTGACGCTTTATGAGCTATCACTAAGCGGATTATGTTTACCGTACTAGAATTAGAATAGTCTAATCATATAAATCATAACGTATCTGGAATCTTTCACTCAGTAGGTATATTCTTTCACTTGTTGCTTAATTTAACGAGTATACGTAACGAGGATAATATCAATCGAAATGAAATATTAAGGGCTCGAATTAGTAGAAATATCATATAGGATATAATCTAACATCTATAATACTCCTATAGACATTCTGAGAATTGGACCAACACCATACAAATTATTGATTGAGATAGATACTTTTTATACAAAATAGATTCAATATCGAATAGGCATTTATTATTTACGACCTAGTAATTGGACCAGAATTTGATTGTTACGTTACGATTGCAGTCCTTGGTCATATGGATTTATACGAAAATAAGGCTACGTCAAGAACTATATATATAGGATTTAGTAGATAGGTGGTAGGTTAAAGTTAATATCGTAAGAACTAACGTAGTTTTGTGGCTTGAATACATGAGAAAGAAATGGAACTATACAGGTGGGGTTTAAAATATCTTATTCATTCAGTTTGTTCAAAACTAAAATTTTTGCAGAATATATTCAGAATTCTTGATTTCTGATGCATCGAACATAAGTGTACAAAGGGCATGCGTGCGGCGTGTACGGTAGGCGTACAGACAAATATTTATATATTGTTGTTATACTAGCGATGAAGTCGTGGAGCGGGTTGGTTGGTTAGTTGGTTTTTTAATATTTTTACTATTTTAAAAAAATAAAACTGTTCCTGAAATTTTTCAAGTCCGCTTGTTGTCTGTCCGTTTGTCCGTCTCTCTGTCTGTTTGAAAAGAACTATTTGGTCTATACTAGATACTTTAGTAAAGCTATTTTTTTTTGCTACCGAAATTAGCACATCACTTTCAAATAATCACATTAATTAGAAATTTGGTGTAGGTATGTGTAGCTAATTTTTAAAGATTTAAAGTGCTTTGTGGAGCCCATAAGGAAAAGTCCTTTTGCTTTGCGTAATCTAAAAATAGTTCAAGATATTGTTCAGCGAGAAATTAAAAAATGTGTATATGTATGTAAATTGTAATATTTATATGAATGTGATCGAGGAAGAAAAAGAAGAAATTAAATTAAAATTTTCGTAAAGCCCGGAAATTCCCTTTATGCACTATTAATTGATAACTCGTAAAGCGACAAATTTAACGTTTGTTCTTGCTAAGTTTTCACCATTTGATAGTACTACATTTAAAATCCCGAACCCAAGAAGCTTCCACACAGAAAATAAAATCAGATAATAGGCTGATTGTGACATAAGTGCTTACACTTGCCACCCTTATCACATCCATTACGCGTTTGAGTGATAGTCCCAGAAGCGGTGAAAGGTGAATTAATATTACATCAGTTCAAACATTGAAACAAGTAAACTGCCCATAGAAGTAAATGGGTATGTAACAAAAATTCCAGGTTTCTATGACTATTGGTTCTCAAGGTATAAGAATCAAATTTTTTTTTCTTTTTCCCAAGTATGTCTATGAAAAAAAAAATATCAAAGTTAAACCTATAATAGAATAATAATGTGAAACTAGTGCCTCTAAGCACATGCATAATTTGAAAACAGTTTCAACTTTACGTAGAGTTTAAAAATACCTAATTTTTTTACTTTATTATTTTTAAAAATAAATAAAATTTGCTTCCCTGAAATTTTAAATTTTAACGTTTTAACACTGTTAAGTCCCAAAATGGATAAAAATGAACATTTGTCTGCCGTAGCCACTGTACATAAGACACCCCACCCCATTGGATATCAAATCTTTTAGGTTTAATGAGATCCTGATAGTTTAATGAGATCCTGATAGTATACATAAAAATTGTAGTCTTGAGACAGCTTTCTTTGCGATCATTTTAAAGCTTCAAAATAATAAAAAAACATAAATATGTCAGTTACACAGATATCTACATTTTAAATCTAAACATTAATCCTTACATGAAACAGTCAGTATACACCCACTGAAAAACTAAAATATTCACCTTCTATCCCAAAAATGAACAAATCTTGAACATACGTACAACAAATGGTGGGCTTTCACTTTTCATCCTTTTACTAAATACCAAAAGCACTAAATTCGTGTCCGAAATTATCTTGAAAATTTTTGATACCTATCTGAAAATCTCTTTGAACCTATATTTGCCAAAGGTTTGCTGACATTTAAGGTTTACATTTAAGATTAAAATACCAGGAAAATAATATGATTTTAAAAAGGCTTTGTCACGGCTATCCTTTCGATGTAAGCAAAACGATAACCTGATCAAATTTTAAATTCAGAGAAAAAAACAAGAACAACTATTGTATAATTATATACGAACCTTTCACCTATATAATTCACATCGCTCGAGGGCTTTCTTTTCACTTCAATGATATATTTTCTTTTGAAATTTTTCGTTTCTATTTGGGGCGTAAAAAAGAGTTTGGGCTGGTAATCTTGATGTTGAATTTCGTATGCAGAAAATGGCTATACTATTTCGAGCACGATTTCCTTTTCTGTATTTAAAGAATGTAGTATTGATTCCTAAATACCTGATTTGAATCAGGAGAGTTGGAAATTTAACGGCGTGTGAATAGTGCTTCTGTTAAATGGGTTAATTTCGAACCGTATAATTTATAAAGAATATGCTTTGTCGATCTTCTAGAAAATGTTTAAATTTGAGTTGTTTAATAGACTAGTTTATTATTCACTAAAAAGAAGATTCACCTATTAATTTTAATCCATAAATTTTGTAATTCTCCTCGTATTTTCGGTGTAATGCTCGAAATATTTGAACAATATAATGAAATTAAATTAATGGAAGATAGGGAGCTAAAGAAGGGTTCCTATACTAAGCTCTACATAAAACACTTACAAGGAGAAATTGAACATTTGGGAACTTTTAGGTGACAAATAGAATGCTATGAAATGCGGATTTTATGCAAATAAGAATAACTTTATCCACACCTAAGCAATATCAGCGCACCTGAAGTTCAATAAAATCTCAAATTTTACTTCGAATTCATTAGTGTGTGATATTAACCTTATTCCCTTAGGTAACTCTCATTCAAAAGCTCTTAAAACACATGGCTACATTTATATAAATGGACAGATAACCCACAGTCAGGAATAGAAAAAGTGGTCACAATATAATCGCTATTTAGCAGTAGGTACAGACAGATAGTATAAATCATCTTTGGATTATTTTATGAAGATGTCGGAAATTGCAGTCAGTAACTACATCAATGGAATTTTACATCTAGACATGCTGTAAGTAAAGGGAGATGATGCAATCGTGCGTCGATTTATCAGTTCTTGTATTGGATGTTGCTAAGTAAAAATGGCAATTAGTTTTTCTTTTAGAAAATAGGTAATAGCTACCTGATTTAGTTATATGCTAATAGACGTCAACTTATTTGTAACGAAAATGTGTAATTTTATAATTTTTTATATTTTTGATAAATAAAATAATGTTTTGGATAAAAAATCCTCGTTATTGTCTAATTGCAATAAATTATTATCTGTTCTATTTATTAAAAATAAGTGTGTCACCATTTTCATCTTTAAGTGTTTATAAAAGAACATATTAAAAAACAGTGCCTAGTTCGTGGAATTTACCGTTTCGATAAATCTTAGTAGTAGATTAAAATTCTAAAACTATTGATTTCAATTAAGTATGTGTTATGGAAATTAGTTTACAAATTGTAATGTAGTTTAAAATGAGGCTACTTGTAAAATATACACTCTAAAAAAAGTTTGTAAAAATACTCTATATTTAAAGCAAAAATAAGTGGAAAAATACACAATCTATGTAATTGTACGTCAATAATTCGTATAATCGAGTCTTAGCGCACAAATAGGTAAACTAAATTAAGGCTTGGTGTAATTTTACTTTAAATACTGCGTAATATTACGCCAGAATAAGCAAGTTCCCGAGAATTTATTTCGCCATTTCATTTCATACTTCACGTCGTCAGGTAATGGTGTTAGAAATTAGATCAGCCAAATGTTTTTGTATGATATATGTGATTTAGTTTTTGAAACAGTTTTCGCGTATAACAAACATACGTACGCTCATAGAGCATTAAGAAAATCCATTTTGAATTGTTTGTGGCTCGGATGTGGCAAATGTTTTGTAAAATATATAACATTTCAAGTGCATTTCTTCCGGTGCTACTCTCCAAGCAAGAGGGAAAACCTTGAAAATGTGTATTGGAATTTTAGCTGTGAAGTGCCTAGTTGTGGTTTTTCGTCAAAAAACGTAAAGAGAACTGAAGTTCATTTGTATAAAAAGACGTCTTCTACTTTAACGGAGTGCAGTCCAACATCAATTATTAAAGCGGTTGCCGAGTATTTTGATGAAGAAGCTGATCTTTTCTTCAAACGTTTTGAGGTAAAAATGTTTATATGGATGCACCTTTAAATAAACTACCAACCACTGCACCATGGCTTGCTTTCTATTTGCTTTAGACGCAGAACTACATCCAAATACTGAAAACAACATGAGTTTTTTATTTATTGAAAAAACATTGGTAGTGAAAGAACTGTTATTATTTTTTTATGCTAGTTTCTATGAATTATTTTTTTTGTATCATTTTTTATGTATTATTTTTATGTAATATACAATCAACATAGAATATGTATAATTTCATAAACTTCAAAAAACTATGGCCGCTATTCACAGTCGTCATAAAGTTGACTTTAAGTTAAAGCTGGCTTTAGTGTCATATTAATAATACGACACTAAAGTCAGCTTTAACTCAAAGCCAACTTTATGACGACTGTAAATAGCGGCCTATGTTTTTTATTTCATAATAAACCGTAATATGTTTTTTCATCATTATTAACTCAATTCAATTTAATACAGTATATACACATATTAGAAATTGCGTTTTTAATGAGTATAATTATAAATCTAAATTAAATTTAGGATTTTTACCTAAACTTTTATCAAATAGCAATTTTACACAAAAAATGTGTAATAATTGCATACTCTGTGCAATAATTACGCCACTTTTGCTTATTGATTACGCAGCTATTGTGTAATGATTACATCACAGATGCGTATTGATTGCGCTTATGTAATTATTACAACTTTTTTGTGTAATGATCTATCTAATTACATCAGCGTGTAATTTTACCACTATTATCAATGGAAAACAGTTGCTATTTATAATAATGGTAAATTTACTCCAAAATTTCTTAGAGTGTACCATTTTAAGTGGTAAAGTTACATATCATAAATTATTTCAATGAAGGTAATTTCAACCTCCAAAACGTAATTACATATGCCACGTGATTTATGATTAGATACTATCTGGCATGTGATTTTACAAAGCCACGTATGTGTTTATTAATAATAATCAATGGCGCAACAGCCTAAATTGGGCCTAGGCCTTGAAGTAATGTTAGAGTTACTTCATTGCGAGACATTGCGAGGTGAAGTGGTCAGCTACACGCTCGTCCGTGATTATTACTTTGTTTTAACTCAGGTACTCATTTACAGCTGAGTGAACTGCACACAGTCCCATTTTCGAAAATTACTTGTCGCCAAGCAGATTCGAACCTGGTACCAGGTGCACCGACGGCAAGTGCTCTAGCCACTAAGCCACCCAGACTACACATGTGTGTATTACATTTCCGAATTTTAATTTTACAGTGGATATGTGCTTGGTTTTGAGACATGTAACTCTACAATATCGTTAACATTTCTATATCTCATTAAACATACATAAGTATCTAATATTTCGGAGTTTGTAATAACGTATACACAATCATTTTATACCCTTTTAAGGCCGATACCCATTTCTTGCATTTATTGGTATCGTATTCTAGTTGTGTATCAGTGGATATGACAAACGTATCTTTTATCTGTATCAATGTATAATAAAAAAAAATGCAACGAACCCGATCGAGGATGTCGAGGACCTAGGATGTTGAAAGTTTAAATATGGTTGGTTGTTTGAATTTGTAAGGGTAAGTGTTCATTAACAGGCATAATTGTCCTACTCATTCATTAAGATTATTGGTTAAGAACTTTGGAGCATCTTAAGCTATAACACGTATAAAGGTACGATTATGAAGAAAATCAAACAAGTCCTTGGTGTTGCAGCCATACAAATATCAAATAAAAGTGTCCGATTTATTATTGAACGGTTCCATTTTAATTTTTAAATAGTTCCAGATAAAATGCTAGAAAACGTGTAAATCCTTCTTGCACCTCCATTGTGAAAGTCCTTGAAATCGGAGAATTCGGTGACTTTTCTAGTTGAAGATATGAAATTGAACACTGATGATATTGTCTTTCACTTTCGAGTAGCAGCCAAACGAAAGTCCTAAATAAAGCACAAATTACGTACGCACTCGTTAGTATTCTTTGTGCCCAACCACAATATCAATTGGAATTTAGTGTTTCATCTAGAGTACTATACGATTCGCTTGTAGTGTGTTCAGAAGCAACTTTTACCGTCCTCCTGTGTGATTTCCAAGCTGTATAAAGAAGTAAGATTACATAGAATTCCTTAACTGAAGCACCCAAATAATATCCTGAGTGACATCACTTTTCTGTTTAGTAAACGTCTTTAAGGGGTTGCTCGTCTATATTAAAGCTTCTGAATTTGACAATTTAACCATTTATTTCAATGTTTCGGAAGTGTCTTTCGGCTACGTTTTTGTCCTTCTTCTTAGCAACCTGGGGATAAAAGACTCGACATTGCTTTTTTATATTTTTGGCCATGCTGTAGTGAAAATATCCTTAAGATGATAGGCAAGATAGAAAAATAAACATTTTAATGATTCAAGTTTCGACTAAGTTGCTTGAACTTCTAAAGTACTTCCGAGTCTACCTGAAAGTTTTTATTTATCCTCAGCAACTTGAATGTAGAAACTCGTATCCACCGAGCTATAGCGTAATTTATTGCTGTACTTTTGAAGTATAACAAGATGTGAAAAGCTTAAAGAAAGATGGAAATTTCGAGCACTCTTTCAGTTTTCTTGTGACAAATTGAATTAAAATTGAACGTACATATAAACTTCCTGGATAAATCTATAAATAAGATAATGGAGACAGTTTTCAGTAAACATGAACTGAGTACGTATGTATAGTTTTCAAAATAATACTAAGTTGGAGGAATAGTTTCTATTCCAATAATTCATTACTTAATATTTTACTATTCGATTTATAATCCGATAGCTTCACTTTTTGCAGTGCTGTGATTTTAGGTGTATGAGCATCCTCTGAATGACTACAACAACTTTAACAACTCTTCTACGAAATGCGGCTTATAACACTAAACGCGATTTAACCGTATTTTAATGTGGTTGTAAATTCAGTTCAATTGTTCGATTTTAAATTGTATGTAATATTATTTTTTGTACATACAAGCCGTGTACAATGAAAATACTTTGAAAATTAAGTTTCTTGTAAGTAAAAAAATAAGTTTTTTAGCTGTCTGTAAACACTTTTTAATTTTTTTATATTCGCTTGTAATAAATTTTATTAACTTAACAACCTTTAGATTCATTTGATGCATTCTCACATTCAGCACAGATAATCATTTTGGTCAATTTAATTGTACGATATCTATACCATGCTCGAGAATACTCGATATATTCGATAGTTGTTTGTTACAAATTCCAATTTACTACTACGATTTTCATGATTCGATTTGTGAACGTCAGTTTTAGTAATGACAATAAATAATTAATTAATGAACACATGTCTATATATATAAATATGTTTTGTATCAATCCAAGCTATTTTCCTAATACAAGATAGCAAAGTCCAGACAGACATTCAAATAATAATACGTAAATAAACCCAACATACCGATAAGAAAAAAAAAATGTTTATTAGAGATATTGATATTATGGTTTTGTTAGTAAGCAGACAATAATAGGCCAACTGCAGAATTAAATTGGGTTGATAATCCGGATGCTGGAATGGAAAATTGGTGTCTCCACTTTTTGCATTGGAAATTTGCCACAATTTGTTTCATTCTGATCATGTAATTTGGGACAATTTCTATTTCCAGAGTGTTGACGGAATCGTAAACAAATAATAAATCAAATGAACTATGTGTGAATCATTGAGAATTTTATTTTTATACATACCTAAAGGAAATATACGAGACATAAATAATTGATAGGTAAATACAGCTATACTCGTAAAATGAAGTTGACAAAAATGAAATTCAATTTATTTGTTTTATCTAACTAACAGATTTATTTAAAGTGCCAATACTACCTAGGTTTTAAAAAAAATTGATTTGTATCTATGCCAAAATCTATATATATATAAAAGAAGATGTATGTAAGTATGTGCCTATGTTCCCTATGGACTCCTAAGCCGCTCAACCGATTTTGATCAAAATATTCAGGGCAAGTGTATAATAGTCTCCAGATGGTTCCTGTGAAGTTTGGTTCCTCTCGAATAAGAAGCAATTGTTTTTTTCTGACATTTTTCAAATTTTTTCGCAATTTAAGTACCCTGGTGCTCTAATTGTTTGTTTTGCGTTTTTCTATATAATTCACCCGATTGCAATGCAACTTCGGTAATATATTGAGCACACGCCGCGTTAACAAAATCATTTTACAATAGGTGGTAATTGAGTTATTTCAACATTTGAGTGTGTTTCATATGATCTAGCGGTAGTTCGTTCGTTTTTGGTGTAGTATGTAGCTATGCGTTCCCATTACTAAATAGTAAAGTTGGACGGACGATGACTGTTGGATAGTAGATGGAGGATGGTAGATGATGGATAGAAAATGGAGGATGAAGGATGGTGCATAGAGCATGGATAATAGAACGGAAGTAATGGGAGAAATTGATGTAATTCGAGCAACGGAAGAACTACGGGAGAAACGGGAGCAACGGAAGCAACGAGAGAAATGGAAGTAACGGGCAAAATATGAGCAACGGGAGCAACAAGGGAAATGGGAGCAATAGAGCAATGGAAGTAACGGGAGAAATGGAAGCAACGACAGTAAAGGGAGCAGCTGATGCAACAGGAGAAATGGGAACAATGGGATCAACGGGAAAAACCCGAAGAACGGGGGAAACGGAGCAATGGAGGCAATGGAGCAATGGAAGTAAGGGAGCAATGAAAGCAACGGAGCAATGAAAGCAACAGGAGAAAAAATCTGCCAACAGTCTGGGCGCAACTTTATTATTTTTGCGGCAGAAGTTCGGAACGTGTTTGATTCGGGGATGCGGTGTATGTTACTATGTGACCGAAAACCTAATAAAAAGTTCGGGAAACGGTTAGAATAGAGTGTAATATAAGAATTATATAATTGGGTCATATTCCGGGATGAAGTCTAGAGGTTGGAAAAGAAAAAAACTTTAAAATAGGTGATTATTAAACAAGCCCGTGGAAGTGAAAAGATATTCGATATCTGATCAGACCTGAGAAATATGGTGGAATTTATGAAAAAGTATACAACCACTTTTCACCCCCTTAGGGGCCGAGTTTTAAAAAAATCTTGAAAACACATTCTAGGTATTCATATGAAAAATCCGTAGAATAAAAATGAATTTAATATTTCGAAAGTCCTAGTAGATATGACGAAAACCGTGAAAATATATGCATTTTACGTTTACTGAAATTTTTTTCTGCCCCCCCCCCCCCTTCTGAACCCCAATGAATATTGAAATTTTTTTTTATTGGAATTACTTTTCTAGTTGATTTACATATATATATACCGAGTTTCAACTTTCTAGCATAAGCCGTTCATAAATTAGGAAAAACACCGCCCACCCTCGCACCATGCTACCCCTAAAAAAAATTTTATTTTTCCACTATGCCACTAATATAGTTCTATCTAAATACGAAGTTTAAGGTTTATATCATCACAAGTTCTTAAGATATAAGCATCGGAACTTTTTTCTTCTCACCCTACCCCACCCACACCCTCTACACCCCAACTTTAAATTTATTTTTCCCTACTAGGGTTCTTTTGGGCCTATTTCTAGTTCAAATTTAAACCATCTATCTTACACTGTTATTGAGATATGAAAAGTGATATTTTTGAAAAATTCTTATTCCCCCCACTTCTATGCTCCCCAGCCCCCTTCAAAGATTTTACTTTGAGCAATCTTTATTTATCAAGCTTTATACCTAAACCGAATTTTGTTTTTCTGGTGCAATTGGTTTGTGAGATATCGTAATCTTTACTATTTCAACCACCAACCCCGCACGCCACCATCCCCACCAAAAAATTTTGTTTCAATCTACTCTCCTAGTATAACTACAGATATTTGTTAAGTTTTAATTGCTTGCCGTTAACGGTTTAAGAGATATGGATTTTAGAATGTGTCAATATCAGTATTTTTGCGTTTCGGACGCATTATTTCCCCCTCCACTCCTACACCCCTTCACCCATATCAGCAATTTTTTTGCAAATGGGTCAAATATCAAAGCTCTATAGAAATTCTAAGTTTCAGCCTCCTACCATCTAAAACGCTTCCCCCCCTTCCCCTCGCACTCTCACCCCAGAAAAAATTCTCACTTCAAGAGGTCTACCATGTCTATTCAGAAAAAAAAATCAATATAATAGCTCATAGGGTTTGGGAACTATAATTCCTCAAACGAGTTTGCGTACGGCGTACGGACTGAAAATTTTTATTGCTTTATTGGCGTTTATTAATCATAAAACGTATAAAAAAAAATGTTCAGGGTAGCAAATTTTTTTTTTTTAAAAGTCGATAACAATACTTTATTATTAAAATAATAAAGTAATAGAATCAGCGGGAGTAACGATAGTAACCATAGAATAGCACCAAACAAACGTGAGTGTAGCCGAGGTACGCGACTAGTTATTTATAAGAAACAACTTCATTTTGGTAAGATCACAGTATATTTTTCTTCCATTTTATTTAAACTTGACACTGGCATTAGATTATCTAAATGCATTGTTGATTAGACAATGATTACGAAACAACTTCATTTTGGTAAGATCACAGTATATTTTTCTTCCATTTAATTTAAACTTGACACTGGCATTAGATTATCTAAATGCATAGTTGATTAGACAAATTTTTATCAAAGTTACACCCAATCATGGAATATTATTAAAGGTCTGTGAAAGTGAAAGCTAATCGTATATCTCATCAAAGCTAAAAAATATGTGCAAAACTGGGAAATTCAACCCTCTTACACACTCTTAAGGTTGAATATCTAAATAATAAAATAATAAATGGTAGATAAATATAAAAACAGTCCAGAAAGTAAAAACTGATTGGATCACTCCTAATAGATATGATTGGTCATACCTTTAAGAAACCAGTGAAATTCTTATGCCAATAGGATCGATTTTTCGAGTCGGCAAGAAAGCGAAGGTAATCATACAACAAACCCATGAAAATGAACAATAGACGAATGAATAAGTCATGTACCTAATTATTTCGTATTTACAATTCGTTACTTAAAACAGGTATCAAGAAATCGATGCCCATTTTTAATTACTGAGCATTCGATTATTTGGTTAATTGAGCTGTGTTCTTCGTTGATACTCTGGGGCTTGTAAGCTCAATTCCAAGAAAATTATAATTAATTCAAGAAATTATGAACACTTATTAATGAATACAGAATATACTAAATACCGAATACTGAAAATGAAATAATGAGTAATTATTCGTTTCTGAAAAGTAATTTATTTACCATTTCTAATAAAGACAATCGGACATGATCTTCTTTTGCGGTCGAGTATTGTTGCTGTTCGTCACTCCAAACGAAGTAATGTATCAACTGAAGATAAAATAATACCTAGAAATAACAATTACTCTCGAATGAAATCAACAGTAATGAATTTCATTAAATTTTTGCTCTGATGTTAATTCTTTTTTCTTTATCCTTGACTGATATTGTTAATTACAAAAAATCAAATATACCTGCATAAGTTTGTAAATAAAAAACAAATCTAAAATTTAATTGCAAATTCTAAAATTATCATTTCGCATTCAGTGTATTTATTTTTAATTGAAAGATAGATTTATTAAAATTGATGTCACGCGGAATATTCATTTCACATCAACGATTCAAGTACACAAATATGTACATTTACCAGCGATCAGCGATTTCAACGTTTGTATTACATGTTTATTGTCTGCCGGCACTCCTTTGATTTGTTATGAAAGGTTCGTGTATGTTTTTGTTGGTATTACTACCGGTCGCTATAATTGCTTTTCATTCCTCTTATTCATAAAATGTATCGAGTGTATCATCCTCTCGCAGTTCCAGGTATTATTTCCAACTTAGCAATTTTTTTTAATATCACATTTATTTAATTTCCATAAATGGAAAAAGAAATTAATTAAAAAGTTGGTTTTCAACAATTGTAGGAGTTTTTTTTTATGAAAATGTATTTTCCAATTTGCAGACATGTTATCACTTTTTAAATTTTTTTATTGAAACTACTCTGAATATATGTAAATTAATTTTTGTAAACGCTTTTATAAGCTTGACATGTTCAGGGCATTGTTGTTATTAAATAAAGATACTCTGAACCTCCACAAAAAAAACATAACCCCGATAAAAAAAAAATGTATATCTTATAGTGCCCATTGAGGCCATTAAGAACGGTAGCAGCCTAGATATAGACGTTCAGGGCATCAGTGAAAAGTTTGCTATGGGCCTTTCCTACGATGTTCACTTACACTCTAACTGGAGGTTTATCTGACTGCTTTCATACAAAACTTCCAGTTAAAGTTCCAGTTAGAGTTTAACTGAAGATCGTAATCATAAGTACAAGAGAAAGATTCTATTAGAAGATAAGATATAAATATTATTTCCTTATTATGGTATCTTAAGCCATTTAAGAATAACTCTTAAAATCAGAGTTCATTTTTCAAAAACATATATTAAATAAATTTAAATGATTTAATATTTGTTAATGAAAATTTAATTAAAATAAATTAATAAAATAAAATGAAAAAATTTCTAAATTCAACAAAATTCTTTTACCGATCTTGATTTATAGGTATTTAATATTTAAAACCGATGCACAAAAATGCCGCCCAAAATATTATATATATTTTGGTGGTGCGCTAGAATATATCTATAATAATAATCAATGACGCAACAGCCCAAATCGGGCCTAGGCCTTGAAGTAATGCTAGAAATACTTCATTACGAGACCAACGGAATTCTAGGAGGTGAAGTGGTCAGCTACATGCTCATCCGTGATTATTACCCCGATTTTAGCTCAGGTACTCATTTACAGCAAAGTGAACTGGTAGTCGGACACCCAAACCCATTCTCGAAAATTACTTGTCGCCAAGTAGATTCGACCAGGTACCAGGTGCACCGAAGGCAAGTGATCTAGCCATTAAGCCATCCAAACTACTACTACTAGAATAGACCTACTATATTAAGAAGTGAAGTTTAAATTTTGAAGGATAATGTTGTGTATTAAAGTTAAAAAAAATCTGCCAACAGTCTGGGCGCAACTTTATTATTTTTCCGGCAGAAGTTTGGAGCGTGCTTAATTCGGGGATGCGGTGTATGTTACTATGTGACTGAAAACCTAACAAAAAGTTCGGGAAGCTGTTAGAATATGGTGTAACATATGAAATGTATAATTGGGTCATATTCCGGGAATCGGTTTATAGGTTGAAAAAGACAAAACTTAAAAATAGGTGATTATTCAACAAGCCCGTGGAAGTGAAAAGATATTCGATATCTAATCAGACCTGAGAGATATGTTGGAATTCATTAAAAAGTATACAACCACTTTACACCCTCTTAGGGGTCGAGTTTCAAAAAATCTTGAAAACACTTTCTAGGTATTCATATGAAGAATCCGTAAAATAAAAATGAATTCAATATTTGGAAAGACCTAGTAGATATGACGAAAGTCGTGAAAATATATAAATTTTAAATTTACTGATAATTTTGTTTGCCTCCCGTTCTGGACGCTAATGAATATTCGGATTTTTTTTAGTCCAAATTACTTTCCTAGTTGATTTACTTATACGTACCAAGTTTCAACTTTCTAGCATAAGCCGTTAAAGTTAGAAAAAACACCCCCGCCCTCGTACCATGCTACCCCTAAAAAAAAATTTCCACCATACCACTACTATAGCTCTACCTAAATACCAAGTTTCAGCTTTATATCATTACAGATTCTTAAGATATAAACATCGGAACTTTTTTATTGCTCACCCTTCCCCACCCTCACTCTCTACACTTCTTATCCTTCCACTTTTATGCTCCCCTCCACCCTTCAAAGCTTTTATTTTGAGCAATCTTTGCTTATTGAGCTTTATACCCAAACCGAATTTTATTTTTCCGGTGCAATTGGTTTGTGAGATATCGTAACCTTAAGTATTTGAACCCCCACCCCTGTACGCCACCACCCCACCAAAAAAATTTGTTTCAATCTACTCTCCTAGTATAACTACAGATATTTGTTATGTTTTTATTGCTTGCCATTAACGGTTTAAGAGATATGGATTTTAGAATATGTCGATCTCGGCATTTTTGCGTTTCGGATGCATTATTTCCCCCTCCACTCCCACACCCCTTCACCCATATCAGCATTTTTTTGGGTCCACTATCAAAGCTCTATAGAAATTTCAAGTTTTAGCCTCCTACCGTTAGTGGTTGCTGAGATCTAGATACCTAAATTTTTCGCTTAAAACGCTTTTCCCACCTTCCCCCTCACACCTTCACCACTCAAAAAATTTCACTTCAAGGGGTCTACCATGTCTATTCAGAAAATCAATTTAATAGCTCATAGGGTTTGGCAACTATAATTCCTCAAACGAGTTTGCGTACGGCGGACGGCGCGGCGGAAGGGCGGCGTACAGACGGAGTGAAATTTTTTTTTGCTTTTCTGGTGTTTATTAGTCATAAAACGTGTAAAAAAAAATTTTCAGGGAAGCAAATTTTTTTTTTTAAAAAATCAATAACAATACTTTATTATTAAAATTATAATGTAATTGGAAAGTAATTTTTGCAGAAGGCCCGGGTATATGAGCCGTTGTTAAATAAAACAATTTTTATCGTTACCCTCGCAATACGCAACCCTGCATTAGACTTTATGATACAAAGATCTACCTTCAGGCGCAAACTCAGACATATTTGGGGGTGGGGGGAGGGGATCAAGAATTTGTTCTACTACCCGTTGAAGTAAATTCTTCATTGCTTCCAACCTCCCGTATACGAAAATTTGTTCATGACAAAATAGTGGTCTTACTATTATAATGAAAGGAACGCTCATGAACGGAACTTTTAAATTGCTTCCATGTGTCTTCTTCTTGATTTCTTTTCGCTTGTTTGTTTTCGTAGTGACACTACTACTTTGTCAGTGTGAGATATTCGCGAGGAGTTTCATGCGAACATTTATTTGAATTGGAAAAATCTCGCAAACTACTTTCAGAGTATTTCCGGAACTAACTCTGTAGATATAGTGAAATATTTATTAAAAAACATTTTATTTTAACTTCCAGGAAGCACTCTGTAGCACAGGATGTTTCGCTATATGCCTCCTAAATGTCAAATTTGACAGAAGTTTTTATTGTTCTTGCGTAAAATGATTATATATTAACAACTAAGATGATTATGCTAAAATTTTACGCCACAAACAATCTCCTTAATAAATATGCTTAGAATCAGATGAATCCTACGTATTTAGTGTTCATACACCACTTCGGGGGTTGTGTTCTTTAAATAAAAAACCGTCCCTAAACTTTACAGAATTTATTATCGTATTAATTTCGTTAATAACTTTGGTTCTTAACCGCACAGTACAACGCGTCGTCGATTCTTCTTTTTTCCACTCTCAGAAAGTGTTGTCGTTCTCATTTTTTAAAAATCATCGCACAAACGATGTTTTCAATATTTCGACGGTTAACGGCTAAAGTCGGCTACACGTACACCTCCCAAGTGAAAGTACTTGAAAAAGAATAATTTTATTTTCAGTACTTCAAAGACAATTTTATCTGTGTTCAATTTCAAATTTGGAAGTAGGTGCAAATATGAAATTGAACACAGACGAAATTGTCTTTTAATTTCGAGTACCAACCAAATAAGAGTCCTTAAAAAATTCTTTTACTATTCTTGGTATAACAGGAACCATTTTGTAGTTTATCGAGTGATTGCGGAGTATGAAGAAAAACATCGCCCTTCAAGGCTCGAGCAGGGACATTAAAGTATTAAGCTTCCGACAGATTTGCAAAGCGAATCTCATCCCAAATTTACTCGAGCGCGAAAACGGTTCCAAGAATAATGCATCTGTTCTTAAGGAATTGTAAGTAGGTTTAATTTTAAGCGAAGTGGCTGTCACTCAAGCGGTTAATGCAAAACAAGGAACAAAGTCTACAACACTTCAACTTTAATAATATGTCAAACTTTTCACCGTAAAAAAGGAAGTTTCTCCAGAACTGCTTAGTTGTAGAATAGCTTCTTTTTTCTAGATGCCACCAAGTAAAGGTGATTCAAATTTATAAGCGAAAAATTCTACACTGAAGTGTTTTATTATTTTTTTAAGGATGTTTACCGAACTGAACTAAGATATTCGAAGAAGTTAAATATTGAGCAAATTTTGCTAGTTCCGTCACATACATATGCCCGATTTCACAGTGGTAGCTTAAGCTCTGTGTGGAACTTAAGCTTGGGCTTAGGAACATCTTCGATTTCACAGTAATGGCTTAAGTCTTAAGCTAAGACAAGCGCTAGCTTAGCTTAAGCCATCAATTTTGCGAGCTTAAGCTCCGTAATAAAATAAGCCTACGAACTGTACTTGTAATTTTTTCTGTATTCACTGTGTAATTAAAAAAACATAGCCGCGTAGCTACTGCACTACATAAGAAATATCGAATGTACGCAAATCCATTACAAAAGCTTACAGTAGGCTGCCAAATGAAACGCTACTACGCATTGTGCTTGGTTTAGCTAAGCCGCACGATACAAAAAACTGTGAAATCAGTCGAAACGAATCCATAGCTTAAGCTTCCTATTTTAGCTATGCCTTAGCTTAAGCTACCACTGTGAAATCGGGCAATAGTAACCTCAGAAATTCTCTTAAATATCGTCTTACTGCACGTCAATGGAAAATAACGAGTCTTTGCACACTACCGTATTCATGATTCTAGAGTTATTGAATTGAAAACGTAGGAAATATAATAGCAAATCAGGATACACAACACATCAATTAGTAACCGGCATATTCTTGGTACCCTCAAGGAGCATCACCTGTTAGCCAACAGTATCGATGTTATAAAATATTATACTACATATGTAACACATATGGGCTTCCAGTCATCAATATACTTGTTAGATTTGCTTGTATAAAATGTGTAATGACGGAAATCTTATAGCAAATTTCCGCCCACAACAACGACAACGCTAAGGACCAAATTCCGGAAAAGAGGGCTGCAATGTGAAAAACTTCATATACTTTTTATATAGCCGACATAATTCGCAGTCAGTGCATGTTCTGGCCAATATATAACCCAAAACGATCGACCAAAAATCAAGCAGTCGGCAACGAGCAGCCGGTAGTGGAGGGGAACTCTAAACTCCCTGAAGCGAAAGCTACTCGTTCGACTCGACCTATGCATTCGGGTCTGCGGCTTTGTAAGTCCGCCGAATCATAGTCTCGAGGAAAACGCACCGACTAGGTACGGCTCTACTGATGATGCCTTTCTTTCTTAAGGTCTGCGGCTTTGTAAGTCCGTTTAAGAAGGGGGCCAATCAGCTCACGTGGATATACTCACGGTGCCAAACCTAAAAGCGACTGGAAGAGGCTTCCACTAACGATGCCACTTACATTAAGGTCTGAGGCTTTGTAAGTCCGCTTAAGTAGGAGGCCAGTTAGTGTACGTGTTCCTAAGCACGGTGCCGAACCCATGGGAGCCTGAGGAGCCAGAAAGAGACGACAGAGGATCGAGCGCAACCAGCAAAGGACCAGACCGACGCAGCGACGACGAAATCCGGACGTGAGCAGCAACGAAGAGACGATATCGGACAGGAGGAGAGAGCAACGACGGGCCGAGACGCAGGCAACGAAGACGACCCGAAGAAACTCAGGCAACAGGAGCATAGACGAGCGACGACGTCTAACACAAGAGAGATGTAGCACCAGGACAGGACCAAGGAGGCAGAGGCGGGGTGCCATAGATCGAGCTACGACAGCCGATAAGCACCACGGACGACGCCAGGAACTGACCGCTGAGCTGCGAAGACCACCGCGAAGTGACACGTGCAGGCAACAGGTACAAATCGCCCAGAGGGGTGAACACAGGGAGCGCCAGGCGACACGACGAGACACGGACAAGGGATGTCGAGGCTATACAACGAGACGGACGAGCAGGAGCAGAGCGGAGGGGGTCAAGCAAGCACGCACATCAGAGTATGACGATCGACAGCACCCACCAGCAAGGACACACAACGAGACGGAACGGCAGCCAAGAACCTAACCAAAGGAAAGTTACCGGAACCGGAATCGACCCACGCGAACACACCGGACACCACCCGAACATGAACGGAACGAGTGTACCACAAGGAGCGCAACGAAGAACAACCGAGTTAATCTCTAATATAATATAATAAACCTAATAACCAAACGACGAATTGAGAGTACGATGAATTAAATGTGAACTATAAAAACAATGAAGTACGAATAAATTGAAGTCCAAAGAAATAAATTGTTTGTAACGAACCCTTGGCGCCCGATGAGCTTACCCCGGAAATCGAGTCGTTACAATGGCGCCCGAGCAGGGACTTCACAAATAAAACCAAGGAAAACTGGCAGAGAAACTCAGTGAACTAATTAACAGAAAAAAAAAATAATAAACCGTGAATTAATAATTGTAAGATAACAAGCAGAGAACAAACAGCAGGATGAACACAAACTTCATCGATAACAAACTAGGAACAGACAACATAGTGAACGAAGAAAATCCAACGATCAAATTAGCAGTAGAAAACAATATCGAACAAAAAAAAAAAAAAATAAGTAATACAGAAACACTAAAAGACAACCAGCAGTGAAACAAGTCCTAACGGCGAAATCAGCGCAAACTACAATCAATAGAAATGCAGAAGGTAGCCAGTGACCAGCTAGCGACGGAGAACAATGAAAATCGAAAACAAGTTATAACGGTAAAAGGACCTAACGGGACCACCGGAGGGCTAAATAAGCGAGCAACCGAGGGCGAACCAGCCTATTCAAATTACAAGTGAACAAGTGAGTACTTCAAACTTAAAATGGACAAAAAAAAATGCAGTGAACAAACTAATAGTGAATTAACAATTAAAAACCAAAGAAAACTGGCAGTGAAACTCAGTGAACAAACTAATAGTGAATTAACAATTAAAAGCCAAAGATAGTGAACAAACAGTAGACGTCAGCGAATAACAAACTAGGAGACAGACAGTGCAGTGAACAGTGGAAACGCCAAGCTTCTTCTTCTAAGTAAGGGGGGAGTGTAATGACGGAAATCTTATAGCAAATTTCCGCCCACAACAACGACAACGCTAAGGACCAAATTCCGGAAAAGAGGGCTGCAATGTGAAAAACTTCATATACTTTTTATATAGCCGACATAATTCGCAGTCAGTGCATGTTCTGGCCAATATATAACCCAAAACGATCGACCAAAAATCAAGCAGTCGGCAACGAGCAGCCGGTAGTGGAGGGGAACTCTAAACTCCCTGAAGCGAAAGCTACTCGTTCGACTCGACCTATGCATTCGGGTCTGCGGCTTTGTAAGTCCGCCGAATCATAGTCTCGAGGAAAACGCACCGACTAGGTACGGCTCTACTGATGATGCCTTTCTTTCTTAAGGTCTGCGGCTTTGTAAGTCCGTTTAAGAAGGGGGCCAATCAGCTCACGTGGATATACTCACGGTGCCAAACCTAAAAGCGACTGGAAGAGGCTTCCACTAACGATGCCACTTACATTAAGGTCTGAGGCTTTGTAAGTCCGCTTAAGTAGGAGGCCAGTTAGTGTACGTGTTCCTAAGCACGGTGCCGAACCCATGGGAGCCTGAGGAGCCAGAAAGAGACGACAGAGGATCGAGCGCAACCAGCAAAGGACCAGACCGACGCAGCGACGACGAAATCCGGACGTGAGCAGCAACGAAGAGACGATATCGGACAGGAGGAGAGAGCAACGACGGGCCGAGACGCAGGCAACGAAGACGACCCGAAGAAACTCAGGCAACAGGAGCATAGACGAGCGACGACGTCTAACACAAGAGAGATGTAGCACCAGGACAGGACCAAGGAGGCAGAGGCGGGGTGCCATAGATCGAGCTACGACAGCCGATAAGCACCACGGACGACGCCAGGAACTGACCGCTGAGCTGCGAAGACCACCGCGAAGCGACACGTGCAGGCAACAGGTACAAATCGCCCAGAGGGGTGAACACAGGGAGCGCCAGGCGACACGACGAGACACGGACAAGGGATGTCGAGGCTATACAACGAGACGGACGAGCAGGAGCAGAGCGGAGGGGGTCAAGCAAGCACGCACATCAGAGTATGACGATCGACAGCACCCACCAGCAAGGACACACAACGAGACGGAACGGCAGCCAAGAACCTAACCAAAGGAAAGTTACCGGAACCGGAATCGACCCACGCGAACACACCGGACACCACCCGAACATGAACGGAACGAGTGTACCACAAGGAGCGCAACGAAGAACAACCGAGTTAATCTCTAATATAATATAATAAACCTAATAACCAAACGACGAATTGAGAGTACGATGAATTAAATGTGAACTATAAAAACAATGAAGTACGAATAAATTGAAGTCCAAAGAAATAAATTGTTTGTAACGAACCCTTGGCGCCCGATGAGCTTACCCCGGAAATCGAGTCGTTACAAATGATATCCTGTGTAGGTCAGTTGAATCCCTGATTTTATTCAAGAAAAGACTATTAATCACGTACCAGAATACGTTTTTTCGAAGCTGGCTGTTAAGGGCTTATCGGCTTCTTTAAGTGTGTAAGATGTGACGATATGTCTGAAAAAAGAGGATGGTAATATACGACGTTGACATTATTTCGGAAATTGACCAATGAGTTTGGCTTCGAGGCTACCAAAAGAGTAATACATATCACAAGCAATAAGAAAAAAGTGATATCATTTTTCATAGGTTTCAGCTAGCCATTCCTTTCTCTATTTTATGTCTGAGAAGCAAAGATTTTGCTTTAAAAATGTATTTCGATTTTTTTAAATCATGAAATGTTTAAGTTACAAGAACTTTAAGATACCGGGTTCTACATCGAATAAGACATCTTAATGTGAATCAAACTGCCGCATTTTTATACTTTTCCCTTTTCGTCTTCAACCAGACCTCAAATATACCAGCAGGTTTTCGTTTAGTCGGTGGATTCATAAATCACAGGATATTTCATGTGAACATAATGGATTCCAGCAAAAGATAACCTACCAAACGTTACGTACCTATTAACAAGCTTCTTTGGCGCCTTAGCACATTTTCGTATGGCAGGGAATTACAATGTCAGAGAAATGAACATCATTTATCGAAAAATGAATCCTTATGTTAAGTGTATTGCGTATACGAAAGCGAATTTTTCACATCATTAACTAGACCCAATTTCCGTTGTCGAAATCACATATGAATATTTTAGATTATTCGGTTTTAAATAATTGATCACATATGGGGCATTATGATATTCATGGTTAATGCTGCAAAATAGTCGTTAATATTAAATTAAAATTGAAATACATTATTAACGGGGTCATATCGTGTGATGGTTTCCGAAAATAGATTTTTTTTACATAAATTACATCCAAATGTAGTGTAGAATATGTGGGAGAAGTGATATTCCGATATTCGAAGCCGTTCGAAAGTTACAGGCCCTTGTATTCTCTAAACTCCTGTATTGTTTCGAATATACATGATAAGTTTAGTCGCGTTTTTTTCTCAAAACGGTAGGTTTCAAATCGGTAGACATGATATCTCGATATATATCGAACGAGTTTCTTTAAAATTTGGTAAGCTTATTTTGCACTAATTTAGACAGTTTGCAAACTAGGATAATTGTGATTCATCAAGCCATTTTTTGGTGACCTGAAGAAGTCGTAAGAACACACCAAAATTGACGATAAAAAGTTCAACAAGTTCCCAAAATTAACTGTTCACTATTTTTTGATAATCCTAGCTCAGAAACTAGTTCAAACTTCATAGATTAAAATGGCGTTTCATTTTACTTTATTATTTTTTAATAATAAAGTATAGTGATCGACCTGAAATTTAAAAAAAATTTGCTACCATGAAATTTTGTATTTTCACGTTTTAGGAGTAGTAAGCCCCAAAAAAGCAATAAAAAAAAATTTCCGTCTGTACGCCGTACGCGCCCGCCGTACGCAAAATAGTTTGAAGGCGCGTAGCTTCCAAGCCCGTTGAGGTATTATCATGAAATTTTTATGGTGGGTAGGTTGGGCCAACCTCTACGACTGGTATCTTTTAGAGGGGTGTGGGTATGAGGGGTGAGAAGTGGGAAGGGTTTAAGACGAAAAATTTTGGTTTCTAGATCTCAGCATCCGCGTACGCTAGGCGGCTGAAACTTTTAATTTCTATAGAACTTCGATAGTGAATCCATTGGCAAAAATTGTTGATATGGGTGAAGGAGATTGACACATTCTAAAATCCATATCTCCTAAGCCATTGATGACACGAAATTCAAACTTAACAAATATCTAAGAACCTATAATTATAAAAAGCTGAAATTTGGTATTTAGATAGAGATATCGTAGTGGCATGTTGGAAAAATATAATTTTTTATAGGGTAGTATGGTACGGGGGTGGGGGTGTTTTTCCTAACTATGGAATGGCTTATGCTAGAAAGTTGAAGCTCGGTGTGTATATGTAAATAAACTAGGAAAGTAATTTGGACTAAAAAAAATTCGAATATCCATTGAAGTTCGGAAATGGGAGCAAAAAAAATGTTCAGTCAAAACAGAATGCATATATTTTCACGATTTTCGTCATCTACTAGGTCTTTCAACATATTGAATTCACTATTATTCTACGGATTCTTCATATGAATACCTAGAAAGTGTTTTCAAGTTTTTTTGAAAATTGACCCCTAAGGGGGTGTAAAGTGTGTACTTTTTCGTAAATTATTCCTTATCTCTCAGATCCGATCGAATTTTCACTTCTTGTTCTTTTTAATAGGTTTTCAGTCACATAGTAACCTACACCGCATCTCAGAATTGAACGGAAAAATAATAAAGTTGCGTCCAGATTGTTGTCAGATTTTTTTATTTGAGATAAACAGAACGATTTCGTTCCGAAAAGTTGCAAAGTGTGCTCAACATGTGCATAAATATGTGGTAAGAATGTCACAGTTCCATCAATATTATGTTCGCCAAAAGAAATCCCCTAAAAAGGTATAAGAAAGAGCCTGCACACGGGATGACCCTCTTAAGCACAATTTTATTGAAGAAATCTCTTTATAATACAATATTATGGTAATGAACTAATATGAGCTAGACTGATGAGATTTACCTGCAGACTTTATATTGTCTACTTACCTGAATTTCAGTTTTTTTATTTAACCACGTGCGTACCGGAAGAGTAGGTTTTAAATAGATATTGCTTTATGCTTTAGATTTCAATATCTCAGGAACAGCTTGCATACGTCAGACAGCTAAAAGTTCGAATGGTATTTGTAAAAAGAAGGACGACTTGGGTTTTTGGGGTACAGGAGTCAGAGACAAGCCAAACGTAGATCTTAAAATTTATCCAATTTTAGGAGATAGGGCAGAATATTAGAGGGTAGAATGCAAACGTTCAGGTTTTTGAATCTCAAGAACCGAGAAAATGTCTTTCTTTCTGGAATAATTTACGCTATACTTAGATGTGAAGTAGTCTGGGTGGCTGAGTGGCTAGAGCACTTGCCTTCGGTGCACCTGGTACCAGGTTCGAATCTGCTTGGCGACAAGTAATATTCGAGAATGGGATTGGGTGCCGGACTATCAGTTCACTCAGCTGTAAATGAGTACCTGAATTAAAATCGGGGTAATAATCACGGACCACTTCACCTCCTAGTGTTCCGTTGGTCTCGCAATTAAGTAACTCTGGCATTACTTCAATGCCTAGGCCCGATTTGGGCTGTTGCGCCATTGATTATTATATTTAGATGTAAACTGCAAACTCAATTATTTTTTGGAAGACGCATGTATATTTTTTTTTAAAAAAATTCTAATATGAACATAGCAGATAATATATCGGCATAGGCCTTTAAGGGTTGAATATAAAAATATTTTAAAACAATTTTTAGGCGACTATAAACAATTTTGTATTTTAAGACAAACGCACCCTTGAACTTTTCTGTCAATGTCAAAATGTCAGACAAGGTTAACATTTCCCTCATTATGAAATTCATCAATGAGCAGTGTTTCAAAATTAACTAAATTATTCTGTGTCTTATTTAAATACAATATTTTTATGTCACTATTGAATAACCCGAATAAGAGTTAGTTTAAGGGTTCGTTTGTATTAAAATACAACATTTGTACGTACCTATTGTATTGCCCTTTATAAACCTAAGTGATAAGTATGAATTCGGAAAAACATAAAAGTAAAGGCGAATTCGAAATTCGTGAGAGCTTGAAGAATAACGACAGGGATCTTAAAATCGAAAAATATTTTTTCTGTTAGGGCTGAAAGTTAGAACTTATGTAGTACACTACACGATAGTAAACCTATTTGCAAATTGTCGATAGCGGTTGAGGGGTGTGTGAGTGGGAGAAAAGATTGTGTCCGGAACGCTTGAAAGCGGGGATTGGAAAATTCTAAAATTCATATCTTCTGAGCGATTGATGTCTGGCTGATACTTCGTTGTGTTCTTAAAAGATACTAAGAGATTAAGAAAGGTAAATCGGTTAACAGTCTGGGCGATTTTTTTACTTTTTCTCTGTACGTCAAAAACTAAGCTTTATTTTAGCTGTAATTGCTATAGTACCACATCTACGTATTGGTACATACTAAGTTTCAACTTTATACTATAATTGGTGCATGAGATATTAAGAACCATATTCCACCTCGTATAAAATATTTAAGTTTTCTAAGATACCTTTGTAATAGCTCTATATAGTCGTAATTTTTAGCTTTAACCCTAGAAATAAAAATCAGAACTTTTTCTCTTCAGCATCATCAAAATATTTCTCCATGCTAGAAGTCTACTAGGCTTAACTCCTGTAAAATTTCTAAGATAATATCTGGTTCGGTTCTTGACATAAAAAATTAAATTTTTTAAAAATACATTCCATTTAAAAATTTAGGTACATTCGCTTGGTGGCATCACTACATTTAACTGTAAATTTGAACGAATTCCAACATTATGCATGTAATATTTGCAATATTTTCAAATCGAACTTGAAATATTTTGATAATATAAAATATTTCGGAAAATTTTCAGTCTGAATCAGATTTTAATATTATGCGCATATCCAAAAATAATAATTCAAGCAGAAGTGATAAGCAAAAATATTAATTTAAATAAAATATTAACTTAATTACCTAATTAAAAATAAATTTACAAGTGATTTATAAGTGTTAAATTAAACGATTTATTTTTATATCATCAAATTAGTATTAAAGTATTACATTGTTAAAATATGGTTCATTATTTTCCTAACCCGTTTGAATATGGTTCATTATTTTCCTAATCATTATTTTCCTAATCCGTTTGGATATCAAAAAGAAGAGAAAGAAGTTATTTATTATTCAAAAGTACTACTTAATAATAATAATAATAATATTAATTTGTTTATTTCCCAAAATTTTTCTACAATTTTAAGCTAAGCTAGATATAAAAGAATTGAGTGTTCTGACAGAGTTTATCTTTACGGTATAGTAAACATTTAAATGGTAAGACATGTTTTTTATTAAAATGTTTGGAATTCAAAATCAATTTCAAGGAAAAATGGAAAAAAAAATTGTGCTAGGAAAGTACTGAAACCTATTCAGTAATTATCTAATATATAAAATAAAATCAGTTTTTATGGAAATTACGATTGTAGCCTACACTTGTGAACCGTTCCTTCCCAAATTTTGCATGGACATTCTCGAGACTACCGGGCAGGTACAGGACATAATTTTATATTCTCGAAATTAGTGGTTCGCGAGTTATTTCAATATTTGAGCTTTTAAGTAAGTTAAATCAGATGAAGTAGACATAAAATGGAGAATTTACAACTGCAGTCGTAGCCGAGCGGGTAAGGCGTCTGACTAGAAATCTGGGAGCGTAGGTTCGAATCCAGCCGACCCCGAACATGTCTGATTTTTTTTTTTTTAATTATGTGTTTCGATTTTACTACCGGCTGCGAACACGTGACGTGAGTAACAGGGGCGATGAAACCTAATTATATATTACAGAAATTGGTGGTTCGCGAGTTATTTCAACATTTGGGTGGATAAAGTATGAAGGATGGTGGATAGGGATTGGAGGATGAATGGAGGATGGTGGATGGGGGATGGGGAAAAATGGAAAGTGAAAAATCAAAAATCAAAAGTGAAAAATGAAAAATAAAAACTGAAAAATGCAAAATGAGAAATGAAAAATGAAAAATGAAAAATGAAAAATGAAAAATTAAAAATGAATAGTAAAAAGTGAGAAACGAAAAATGGTTTTAATGTCTCCAGTTTCTTGAGCTGAAAAAGTGTATTCGAAACGGGAGTAATGTATCAACGGGAGAAACAGACCAATGGATAAACGGGAGTAACAGGGGCGATGGAACAACGTGAGCGTAGCCGCGGTACGCGGCATATTATAGGGGGCGATGGAACAACGTGAGCATAGCAAGCGTAGCCGCGGTACGCGGCTAGTTCACAATAAAATATGAATGAAGAAAGATAAACAACGACAAAAACAAGAAAAAAAGAAAGTAATATACAAATACTAGAAAGGAAGAATAAAAAGGAGAATAAGAAAAGGCTCATAAGAGATCGGTTAAATTAAATGATAGAAAGAATTAAAGGATTGCTAGAGTGTGCACGATTGGCTTTAAATTTAAGTACTATTTAAGAAGACTATAGCACCTAATTGCAATCCCAACTTTCAAACTCATTGAACACGTTGTTTACCCCCACTCCCACGCCCCATTTTATTTATTATTAACATAATGAAATGAAATTAGTTTAACCTCAAACTGGTTTTAGTTGCTATTAGGCCAGTTTGAATATTGGATTGGATTGGGTCCGAAGGAGCTGTTCCATCACCAGGTTATATTAACTCATCAGAAGGTGTATTGAGCAATTAATCACATCACAATGTCCGTTCTTGAACTGAATTTCATATCCACGAATTGTAGCGAAGAACGTTTTGCCGTAGTGAATTAATTACTGTCGTAGTGAATTGCTGTTTTACTTTGTGATTTAGTTGCATACCCTTCATCTCATATTTAAAACAAAGTTGGATGTGCACCAGAATATTTATTTTAATCGTAGGTTTTCCATTTTGTTTTTTAATAAAAATGTATTTATCCTTGAGTTTTTTGTGTACTACATACTCGTGTAATGCAGTATAGAATTGAAAATGATAAATTTGAACGATTAAAACTTAACATTTATCACATAAGGTCTATAGGTACTTCTGCATTTATCCTTAAAATTATATCACATACACGATACCATAAATTATTCTGGATGAAATACTCAAATATGATTTATTTTATTTTTTTTAGCATTGAAAGCATAGTGCATACATTTTAAGAACTATTGTTTGGTGGCTACAATCATGCACTTGAAAACTTATGTAGACCACCGAATGAAAACTTTGATATTTTTCACCGTAATCTTGTGATATTATGCAATTATTATTTAAGAACTTTTGTATGGAAACTATTGCCACAAAGTATTCTCGAGCTGTAGCAATTTAAACATTATCAGGGACTTTCGTAATATTATTCAAAAATGATTGTTTGCATATGTCAAAATCGTAGATCAAGGCGATCTTGAATTATCGTGCGATCGAACAAACACACGGATGACGAAAGCGAAAATTATTAATGTATTTATTTTGATTGCCGAGGAATTCAATATATATATATATATATTCTAGAAAAATTCTGTTAAATTAATATTTCTTCTTCACATTTCCGATTGGGTTTGAATTTAACGTTGTAATCTAAATTTCTGAAAATATATGTATGTCACTCCAACAATAGGTAAGCTATGTTCGCATAAGAGTGTATTAGAGTGCAACCCGGTTATAACTACTTTGAGGGGACCAAAAAAGTAGATTGTTTTAATTGATAGTACGTTATAACCATAGAGCTATAGATATAGCTCTATGGTTATAACCATAGAGCTATATGTATAATGGAGACAGCGAGCAGCGACTGCTTTGAAGCCGGAGGTTTTCTCGCAAAGGACCGGCGATATTCACTATGCTACTATCAGCATCTGACACACATGTATGTTATACTCCGGTATTGAAAAGAAAAAAAGCCCAACCTTTAAATACTACGCAACTATTTGCATTTCACTGCCACCGGGCATGAAACGCTCCATACAAAAATGTTCAATTTTGCATCAAAATGCTTCAAAGTGCTTTATACAGAAACGGCGTCTTGCGATCTTCGTTAGTTATAGCTATGGTTATAACCAACATAAGAACGTTTCACATTTGTGAATGGGGATAGAAAAAAGGTACGTTATAACCGAAAGTACGTTATAGAAATGCACTTTATAAGCAGTTTTCACTGTATATCTTTGAATCTATTTTTTCCCCATATTTTTCCATAGTCGCTTGAATTGATTTTCGTTAGAGAATGGATGTTGCAGATATAATGATGTTAAGTAATTTCCGTTTAGCAGAAGATGCAATTTAATTTGATTGTTTAGGTTTTTCTTAAGTGGTTTCGTCTTCGGTTACTTGTATAATAAACTCACTTAAAGTTCATATAAGAACAGATACTCAGAAATTAAATCTTGATGTACTTAGATACGAGCACGATGATGTTAAGTTATCCTCCTTACTAAATAATGCAATAGGTACAGTATTGAAATAACATTATTTGTATTTGTATTTGCTATTAAGTTATATTAATATACAACATAAAACAGAGTAGGTACATAATTCTTTTACTTCACTTAAAAATACCTAGAAGTAACAATACTACAGCAGGCATTGATACTGTGTCCAAGCAATTATTATATGAACTTATTGATAAAATCAATTCCCTAAAAGCTTATGATTTTCGTTACTATGAAAAAAATCTGCCAACAGTCTGGGCGCAACTTTATTATTTTTCCGGCAGAAGTTCGGAACGTGTTTAATTCGGAGATGCGGTGTACCATATGTTACTATGTGACTGAAAACCTAACAAAAAGTTCGGGAAGCGGTTAGAAAAGGGTGTGACATATGAATTAAATAATTGGGTCATATTCCGGGATGCGGTCTAGAGGTTGAAAAAGAAAAAAACTTAAGAGTAGGTTATTATTAAACGAGCCCGTGGAAGTGAAAAGATATTCGATATCTGATCAGACCTGAGAGATATAGCGGAATTTATGAAAATATATGCAACCACTTTGCACCCCCTTAGGGGTCGAATTTCAAAAAATCTTGAAAATACATTCTAGGTATTCATATGAAGAATCCGTAGAATAAAAATGAATTTAATATTTGAAAAGACCTAGTAAATATGACGAAATTCGTGAAAATATATGCATTTTATTTTCACTGATAATTTTTTTTGCCCCCTCTTCCGAACGCCAATGAATATTCGAATTTTTTCTTATCATAATTACTTTTCTAGTTGATTTATATATACATTCCGAGTTTCAACTTTCTAGCATAAGCCGTTCAAAAGTTAGGACAAACACCTCCCACCCCCGTACCATACGACCCCTAAAAAAAATGTTATTTTTCCACAATGCCACTACTATAGCCCTATCTAAATCCCAAGTTTCAGTTTTCTATCATTATAGGTTTTTAAGATATAAACATCGGACCTTTTTCCTTCTCACCCTTCTCCACCCTCACCCTCTACACCCACACCTCCAAATTTTTTTTTTTCCACTTTCGTGCTCCCCCGCCCCATTTAAAAATTTTACTTTGAGCAATCTTTTTTTATTAAGCTTTATACTCAAAACAAATTTTCTTTTTCTGGTGCAATTGGTTTGTGAGATATCGTAATCTAAAGTTTTTCACCCCCCATTCCCATACGCATCTACCCCCACCCAAAATTTTTATTTCAGTCTACTCTTCTAGTATAACTACAGATACTTGTTAAGTTTTAATTACTTGCCTTAAATGGTTTAGGAGATATGGATTTTAGAATGTGTCGATCTCGGCATTTTTGCGTTTCGGACGCATTATTTCTCCCTTCACTCTCACACCCCTTCACCCATATCATCATTTTTTTTGCAAATGGGTCCACTATCAAAGCTTTATAAAAATCTTAAGGTTCAGCCTCCTACCATAAGCGGTTTCTGAGATCTAGAAACCAAAATTTAACGTCTAAAACGCTTCCCCCAGCTTCCCCCTCATCCCTCAAAAAATTCTAACTTCAAAGGGTCTATTATGTATATTCATAAAAAAAATCAATTTAATAGCTCATAGGGTTTGGGAACTATAATTCCTCAAATGAGTTTGCGTACGGCGTACGGCGGGCGCACAGACGGACTGAAATGCTTTTGCTTTTTTGGTGCTTATTAGTAATAAAACGTGTAAAAAAAAATTTCAGGGTAGCAAATTTTCTTTTAAAAAAAACGATAACAATACTTTATTATTAAAATAATAAAGTAATTTACTTAACAACATACCGGAAATATGAAAAAATTTTAATATTAAGACGAAATGCCACTTTTTCCTATAAAATTGTACATTTTCAGTGAGTTTCTTTCGTAGGTATTTACGTGATTATTTTCCGACTTTCACCAAATTCAGTAATATTTCATTCGGAAGTAAAAATCGACTTAAAACGGTACATCATTTCGATGTACACGTTGAAGGATTCACAATGCTCGTGGGAATCAGAAATAGTATACCATACTTTATGGTTATGTCTGTCGTTACATATATCATATTAATGTTGTACGTGAAGCTCAAGTGTCTAGCAATTATTGGTATTAATAAAAATATGAACTCGAAACGGAACGTGCCATACATTTCGTATTCTAAGTAAAATCATAAATAATATGAACTTTCAGTAGATAAACAAGTTTATCTCTAGTTTTTCTAAGGCGGAAGTTGACATCCATGATGAATATTATCCATTTGTGTGAAATTGGTCTTATAATGTTTCATCCGCAAATCTTTATCGTAACTGTCGAGTCGAAATTCTTTGTTATACTCTTGATGCAATCTGAGAATATACAGGGCGGATTGATAATGACGTGGAAAAATTGTGAAAACATATTTTTATCCGGAAAAATTTATTTTATTTTTCAACGTAGTCTCGTACACTTAGTCCAGCGTTTTTCCAATTTTTTGATCCCTTCCAAATAATATGATTTGTCCAACCCTTTGGTTTCGCTTATGACGTCAGTATTCGTGGTAAATCTCTTTCCAGCAAGCCATTTTTTCAAGTCTGGAAATAATAAAAAGTCGCAGGGTACCAAATCTGGAGAATACGGTGGGTGAGGGTGCACTTCGTACCGTAATTCAAACAGTTTTGCCGTTGCAACAGCGGACTTGTGAGCCGGAGCGTTGTCGTAATGAAATAAAACTTTTTTCTTCGCCAAATGAGTCCGGTTTTCCTTGATTTCAGCATCCAATCGAACCAATAACTCGGAATAATATGCTCCTGTTATTGTTTTTTTTTCTCCAAGTAGTCGATGAAAATTGTTCCATTGGAGTCCCAAAAAACTATCGCCATAACCTTCCCAGCTGATACAACGGTTTTTGCCTTTTTCGGTGCGCTTGAACCGGCTTCCATCCATTGTTTTGACTGTTCTTTGGTTTCTGGAGTGTAGTGGTGGATCCATGTTTCATCAACAGTTGAAAACTTTGCTGTGAAGTTGTCACACGAGTGCGTTTTTGGTCGATTGTGAGCAAACGCGGCACCCATCTTGCGGATAGCTTTCTCATGTCCAAATGGTTTTTCAAAATATTCCAAACACGTTCAAATTAGATGCTTACAACCTTAACTATCTCACGCACTTTTATTCGATGATCTGCTATCACGATATCATGGATTTTATCGATTATTTCTGGCGTGGTGACCTCATTTGGACGACCTGGACTTGGTGCTCGTACAACCACACTTAAATTCAGAAAACCATTTGTAAATCATTTGGATCGATGGTGCAGAGTCCCCATAATGCTGAACTAATTTTTCTTTGGTTACTTAAGCTGTTTTCCCTTTTAAAAAATTGTGTTTAATCAACACACGAAATTCACTTTTATCCATTTTCAACAATTTTTGTAAGTCAACTTGCTTAGACGGCTGCTTCTCGAAAACTAAACGAGGTATCAGGCCTAAACGCTTAAACTTTGCAGGTAATCTATTTAAGGATGGTCCAGATAAATAAAAATAACGAATTTCTTACCTGCCCACTCCTTCTTGATTCTTCCACGTCATTATCTACCCACCCTCGTATTAAGGTCGTTTCCGAATACCTTGCTTCGTCTACGTCTACGTCTATGTTGACGTCACAGCGTAGCATTGCTCTTATAACAGCTTAGAAAAAGCTTGGCTAAATGGCTCAGCTGATGCTTATTTGACACTTAACAAATCAAAAATTATATTAAATTCTGTAGCAAATTTTGAATTTTTTTACGTTTGCTAAGATTGGCTGATAGGTCAGCTCTCTAAAAAATAGTCAAGACACGAACCGAAAACGAATTGAGAACCATTTTTATAAATAGACGTAGACGAAGCAAGGTATTCGGAAACCAGAAGTGTTACGAAGGTAGCAAAATGCTACTATTGACAATTTTCTGCTACTATGTTACTACTTAACTAAATTCGCAACGATTAAAATATGATACATTGACAAACCATATCAATTGTAAAATTCATGCACTCCTCTGGTCTTGCATTCGAAACCGCGTACCATCGATAGCTGTCTAATATTATTGTACTGAGAAATATAGTATAGTGTTAGCGCATACCGAATACATAATCGCAATCGAATTACGCATCTTTTTCAAATCTATTACCTCGTTCACGTGGTAGCGTAGTGTAGTGTATCATATTATGAAATAAGGTTCATATACAATATGAGTATTCACGTGAAGTGAATTGACGTTTCGCACTCTTGATTAATTTTCGACAGCTGTCAGAAATTATATTTATTCCATTAAATACAGTTGCCATACACGTTTTCCACGATCGTCATTTAATATATGTAGAATTAATTAAAATAAGTTTTAACTAAATTTTCACAATGCGAATACTAAAAGCCGAACAGCGAAACAAGTAAAGTTTTCTGTTAACACAGTTTTTTGACATTTCACTCGAAAAGTGATACGGAGTGAAATGGCAAGAGTTCTCGTTGGAAGGATTAAGCCCCGATCACAATGCATCCGTTCCGTTCCGTCACGTCCAGCTGTCAAAGTAGACCTTATGGGCTGGCCATGTAAATGCACACAATGGTCGTAACGGAACGGCACGGAACGGACGAGTTGACCAAAATTCAACTTTTACGGATCACAAAACCTCACATTTCGGAAGTGACAGTTGAAATTACTATTATTATTATTAACAAGTACATATAAAAAAAACAATTCTATCATTTCTATAAACTCCGACATCGTAAAATGAAGAAAGTGCTACACGTATTCGTAAACAATCCACTGTCATAACGGAACAGAGTATTGATAGGTTGACATAACTGAGCACTGATATGTTGACATAACGGAACGGATTGGATCGTGACGGAACGGACCAAAAATTTGATTCCTACTGTCAAACACGGTGGAGGTAATGTTATGGTTTGGGGAGCCATAGCTACAGTTGGGGTGGTAGATTGGCTTTTGTTGAAACTACTATGGACCGCTATGTTTAGGAGAACCTGTCGGAACAACATTTGACCCCATCAGTTGAGAAGTTGTGCCTTGGACAAAGTTGGATTTTCCAAAGCAAAAAGCACTTTTCGTCAAGAACTGGTTGCTGTGAACCCAGATTTAAACCCAATTGAACATGTATGAGAGCTACTGGAGTGCAAAACTCGGAAATGTTGCATACAAAATAAAAAATCTGCCAACAATCTGGGCGTAACTTTATTATTTTTCCGGCAGAAGATAGGAACGCGTTCAATTCTGAAATGCGGTGTAGGCTACTATGTGACTGAAAACCTATCAAAAAGAACAAGATCATGGAAGTGAAAATCTGATTGGATCTGAGAGATATGGAATAGTTTATGAAAAAGTACACAAAAACACTTTCTTGGTATTCATATGGAGAATACATAGAATGAAATTAAATTCATTATTTGGGACGAGGTAGTAGATATGTCGAAAATCGTGGTAAAATATGCATTCTATTTTCACAGATAATTTTTTTTGCCCGCCTTCTGAACGCCAATAGATATTCGTTTTTTTTATTCATAATTATTTTTCTAGTTGATTTAGATATACACACCGAGTTTCAACATTGTAGCTTAAGCCGTTCTATATATAGGAAAAACACCTCCCACTTGTACCACACTACCCTTAAGGGTCGAATTTCAAAAAACCTTGAAAACACTTTCTAGGTATTCATACGAAGAATCCGTAGAATAAAAATGAATTCAATATTTGGAAAGACCTAGTAGATATGACGAAAATCGTGAAAATATATGCATTCTTTTTTCACTGAACATTTTTTTTGCCCCCACTTCCGAACGCCAATGGATATTCGAATTTTTTCTAAACCAATTTACTTTCCTAGTTGATTTACGTATACACACCGAGTTTCAACTTTCCGGCATAAGCCGTTTCATGGTTAGGAAAAACACCCCCACCCCCGTACCATTCTACCCCTATAAAAAATTATATTTTTCCAACATGCCACTACTATAGTTCTATCTAAATACCAAGTTTCAGCTTTTTATCATTTTCGGTTCTCAAGACATAAGCATCGAAATCTTTTCCTTTTCACCCTCCCACACCCTCACCCTCTACACCCACATCCCCCAATTTGTTTCCCCTGCTAGGGTTCTATTGGGCCAACGTCTGCTAAAAAATTTGAGCACCTATCTTATACTGTTCTCGAGATATGAAACGTGATTTTTTTGAATATTTCTAATCCCCCCTACTTCCATGTTCTACTACACCCTTAAAAAATTTTACTTTGAGCAATCTTTATTTGTTAACCTTTCTACTCAAACTGAATTTCTTTTTTCTAGAGCAATTGGTTCGTGAGATATCATAATCTAAAATTTTTCACTATGAAAAAGTACACAATCACTTTACACCCCCTTAGGGGTAAATTTTCGAAAAATCTTGAAAACGCTTTCTAGGTATTCATATGAAGAATCCGTAGAATAAAAGTGAATTCAATAATTAAGAGTTAGTTATTCTTTCCGGTGTCAGTGGAGTGAAACTCCAACACGAAGTCCCCAACTGTGGACTAACCGCCATCCCTGAGGATATGACAAATTTGGAAAGAAACTTCACTGGAGAAGCCAGTTCATCATAAGATTGTGTTGGACTAGGTCCGAAGGAGCTGTTTCGTCATCGGAGGGCATAGACTCTTCAGAAGGTGTATTCTTGCCTACTAACCGAAACACCTTGACAGCTGGTGGGATTGCTGAGGTAAATTGGTGGGATTGCTGAGGTAAATTCTAGTCCTTCGGACCTAGTCCAACACAATCTTATGATGAACTGGCTTCTCCAGTGAAGTTTCTTTCCAAATTTGTCATATCCTCAGGGATGGCGGTTAGTCCACAGTCGGGGACTCCGTGTTGGAGTTTCACTCCACTGACACCGGAAAGAATAACTAACTCTTAATCATAATAGCTTCTTTGGTAGCTTACCACGAAAAATCTAATAACAGTGAATTCAATATTTTGGAAGACCTAGTAGATATGACGAAAATCGTGAAAATATATGCATTCTTTTTTCACTGAACATTTTTTTTGCCCCCACTTCGAAACGCCAATAAATATTCGAAATTTTTTTTCATCCAAATTACATTTCTAGTTGATTTACATATACACACCGAGTTTCAACTTTCTAGCATAAGCCATTCCATAGTTAGGAAAAACACCCCTCCACCCCCGTACCATACTACCCTTATAAAAAATTATATTTTTCCAGCATGCCACTACTATAGCTCTATCTAAATACCAAGTTTCAGCTTTTTATCATTATAGGTTCTCAAGATATAAACATCGGAATCTTTTCCTTTTCACCCTTCCCCACCCACACCCCCTACACCCACATCCCCAATTTTTTTTTTCCCAACTAGGGATCTGTTGGGCCTACGGCTGGTAAAAAATTTGAGCATCTGTCTTATACTGTTTTTGAGATATGAAACGTGATTTTTTTGAAAATTTCTTATCCCCCCCACTTCCATGTTTCACCTCCCCCTTCAAAAATTTTACTTTCAGCAATCTTTATTTGTTGACCTTTCTACTTAAACCAAATTTCATTTTTCTAGAGCAATTGGTTCGTGAGATATCGTAATCTAAAGTTTTTCACCCCCCACCCCCGTACGGCACTACGCCTACTCAAAATTTTTTTTCAATCTTTTCTCCTAGTATAGGTACAGATATTTGTTAAGTTTGAATTTCGTGCCATCAACGGTTTAGGAGATATGGATTTTAGAATGAGTCGATCTCGGAATTTTTGCGTTTCGGACAAATTATTTTCCCCCCACTCCCACACCCCTTCCCCCATATCAACAATTTTTTTTGCAAATGGGTCCACTATCAAAGTTCTATGGAAATTCCAAGTTTCAGCCTCCTAGCGTAAGCGGTTGCTGAGATCTAGAAACCAAAATTTTTCGTCCAAAACCCTCCCCTCTCCTCCCCCTCACACCCGCACCGCCCTAAAAGATACCAGTCGTAGAGGTTCACCCAACCTACCCACCATAAAAGTTTCACGATAATACCTCAACGGGTTTGGGAGCTACGCGCCTTCAAACTGTTTTTGCGTACGGCGTACAGACGGACATTATTTTTTTTATTGCTTTCTCGGGGTCTACTAGTCCTAAAACGTGAAAATACAAAATTTCAGGGTAGCAAATTTTTTTGAAATTTCAGGTCGATCACAATACTTTATTATGAAATAATAAAGTAAAATTTATTTAAGGAAACGCTCATTACAGAATGGGAGAAAATTACATCCGCAGAAACTGGTCATTTAGTCGCATTTAAGTTCCGAAGTCTGGAAAAAGTAATTGATGCTAAAGGGGGTTCCAGTCAAGTATTAAGTCAGAAAATAATTTTAAAAATTTTAAAAAAATTTTTTGTGTATAAGCCAGCCAGTACTAAGTGTAGAAGACTTTGGTCCATTCATTTTTTATGTTTTTATAAATTTACCTTTAAGTTTGTTGTGAAAAGTTTTTGTATTTGTTTTTTTATATATAAATTTAAGTTACTGACAAAATCCGCATTAATGGATTTTTGATTTAGGCTTCCAATTAACCAGAACCTCAATATAAGGTGTTGCCGTAGACTTTTGTCCGTCACTGTATATGTACCTATCTCTATGAGAAGAACCATTTCATAGCAACGTTGCGGTACGTCATTGACCACGTGAACGAGGTATATTACTCTTCGGAGTAAAGAGCAAAATGTGCATTTTGTGTGAATTTTGATTTTCTTAAATAAATATTCACACTCTAAGATATTAAGGTTTTTTTAATCATTTTATATTTGTAGTGGATATACAGTGTTATGAGTAACATATAAGCATGTAATGACGTAGCTAGTTCCATTTAATTCAAAGAAGTATTAGAAAATATTTTTGACACCCAGGTTAACAATTGCTGCCCTGAGAAATATCAAAACTGTCACACTGGTACGGTACTCGGATTAAATAAGTTTATTTATTAATACTTTTAATGTTTGTTGGTCTCCATCGGTTCATTTAGAGGAAAACAAATAAGTCGAAATAAAAAAGTCTTAAAAATTTCCCAACAAAGAAACACTTTTTTAATTGAAAAGATTCAGTATTGTTACCATGCTGTACCGAATTCTTAATACTAAAGCGATATAAGTGTACCTTTGGGAATAAATTAAGCTTGAGAATTTAGTCAGTACTACAAATATTCCGCTTGAAATCTGCATATTGCAGCACAAAGAGTCCCAAAGCGTTATGCAGCAAGCAACGCTAACAGATCTAATGAAAGGAGTACAATAGTGCTGAATAATGTACAGAGTTCTGTCTGATAATTAGAACGATATTATTTTACAGATGCGAAGATCTTAAAGTTTTATCTCTGAATAGTGAACATTATAATGTATGTATTTACATATACATAATTAATAAAAAAAATGGTTTCCAGTTATATTCGATTTACTCTGTACTTGGTGGTTTCTTTAAAAATCAATATCGATTCAGATTCGGCACTTGACGCATTCTGATGTATTTATCAAGTGATATTTCAGCATACGTTCTTGTCCATTTTGACAAGAATATTTCCCCAGAAAACACCAGGAATGTTCTAAAAGTGTCGGTTAAAGAAATAACTCCGCTGAAGCCGGTATCCGGCTTGAACACGAAAGATTCATTAAATCGTTCGAATAAAAGCAACTAAATCGAACATCGGAAAAATGAAGTTTATGAATTATTTATTCTTGAATATAATTTTTTCATCGTTATCATTATCTTTCATATTTATTTAGTACACAAAATCACAAAATTTCGATTCATGTACGCAATGTTTGCCCATTAAAATAACCAATATTGTCCATATAACTGCCTACTACGAACTTTTCTCGCTCGATAATACTCCGATTGAAAACGATACTCATAAAATCGGTCGTGTTCGTCCTGTATAATTTTATTTCGAATTTCCTGGATATTGTATACATATCGTTTGGTCATGCAATTAATTTGTGCAAAAACTCGTAATTTCTGACATCAGTTTCAGCCTGACATTGAACATAATTACGTTTCGAGCAAAATTCATTTTTCCTCCGTCGTCAGCACAATGATATTTCAGCAAGACCGTTTATTTTATGGTATAAGTTAATCATTCTGAAAATGTTCATAAAAACGAAGTGAACCTACGTCGGAAAAGTTATCAAGTTTCTTCTTGCAACTTTTTTCATCAATGCTAGTTCTTATTAAAATGATTAAGTGGAAATTTTTCAACATTGCGAGGGACGAACTTCGCAGCGTAAGTAATTTAATTTGGTGCAAGGAGTTGTGATGTTATATTAATAAATCGGCATGAATTTCGGGTTTCGGTGTCATATTTTGCAATTTTTTTGGTTTCGTTAAGAATGAAATTAAATGATCTGCTGATAGGCCTTCAGTATCTAACAATTAATGCTATAAATTAAGGTAATTAGGACGCATATAAGTATTTGCTATTTGCTCCAAAGGATGGCATCTATACTACTAGTAGTACAGACTATAATCCTGATTTGGCTGTTTGTTCAGTTGCTGTGTACAGGAATCCCTGTTTTTTTCTTCACTAAATTACATCAGCTACCAATTTATTTATCCCAAGCTCTTTTCTGTAGTTACGTTTCGCCAAATGTACACATACACCCCCGAATGCAAGTAATAACCATCCTAACATGTAGTAAAAAGTTGACACTTGTGCTCGTATATCTGGGAAAAAAGATATTTAAACATCCTTAATCAGAGTGATCCCCTTCATGTTTATGGGTCTGGAAGAAGTCCTTGCTCAGAAATTCGAGAAACCTGTTTGATGTTGCGAAAGTTACTATGCTATTTCATTGAATGTCTCGTCTACTAAGCTAACAAGACCAAATCGTTGGTTCGCATCTTTCGTGAAAAGTTATGATATTCTACTACCATATGAGAAGAAGGTTTAAGAAAAAATGTTAAAGCTTATGTGAAATTACTTAAAGAGATTTTTTCAACATGTTCGTGCTTACAGTTTTGATCAGCCAACTGTGTTTTATGACAAAAGATATGCACTATAGCCAAATCCGCTTGAAGTTAGTCCGTCCATTATTTTTTTGTCCAAATTATTTCGGGGAAAAATTATATAGTTAGTATAATACTTATTATAAAAACTCGGCCGACTTTCGGGGCGCAACTTCATTATTTTATGGGTTAAAGTCCGAAACGGGTTTAATGCTGAGATGCGGTGTAGGTTACTAAGGACGACTGAGAACCTAAAAAATAACGTTCCAAATAGCGTCTTGGCTATTCCTTAGGCTGCCAGTCCCTTAAACCGGGTTTACACGTTACGAGTGGAAACGGAACGAGTGAACTCCGATAGTCAGTCTGACATTAACTCGGACGTTACTCGTGCAAGTTGAGCAATGTCCGACTTTACTCGTATGGGATTATAACACGAGTACACGATACGAGTGACTATCGGAGTTCACTCGTTCCGATTCCACTCGTAACGTGTCAACCCGGCTTTAGCCACCCACACCGTAGTTCAGCATTAAACACGCTTCGACTTCACCCCATAAAATTAAAAATTTGAGACCAAATTATTGGCAGATTTTTTTTAGTTTTAATTATTCTAGTAGCACATCTACATATTGACATTAAGGTTCATCTTTCTAGCATAGGCCGTTTCTGAGATATGAACAACTACACCCATCCCCGTACCTTGCTACACCTATAAATTTTTTTTTCTGTGATGTCTCTATAGTAGCCCAATACAGTTTTAAATTTTTGGCATTCTATCCTTTGCGGCTTTCATTTCCATCATCGCTCCCTATACCCAAACCTTCCAACTTTTCCCCGTTAGAGGTCTACTGGAGCAATCTTCTATGAAAATTTCAAAATCATATCTGATATGTTTCGTGAGATATATCAATTTAATTTGTTGGAAAATGACTGCTCCGCACCTTCCACGCACCACCCCCCCCCCCCCTCAAAAATTATACATACAGTAGACTCCACTGGTAATTCTATATACAGAAACAAAATTATATCTTCCTGGCACAACTGAGTCGGAAGATATTGTAATTCAAAGTTTTTTAACTCCCCAGCCCCACACGTCACCATCCCCATATCCATTGTTACTCTCAAGAAACCAACTGGAACTTAAAACGAGTTGGAAGGAAGCGGCAGTTATCGCTCTTCCCAAGCCGGGGAAAAACCAAACAGATCCTAGCAGTTACAGACCAATAAGTATATTGTCAAGTATTGGTAAAATATTCGAAAAGCTGATTCTCAAAAGAATGAATACCTTTCTGGAAAACGAAAATATAATCCCACATTTTCAGTTCGGGTTCCGCCAAGGTCATTCGACAAACCACCAGCTATATCGAGTAACCAGAGATATCAATAAGGCGTTTGAAAATAAGAAGTCTGTGGGGATGATAGTCCTCGATATAGAAAAAGCCTTCGATTCGGTGTGGCATCAAGGCCTAATATACAAGCTAATTGATCTAAAATGTCCTACATATTTAATCAAGCTTATATCTTCCTTTCTATCATCAAGATTCTACCAAGTGAAATTAAAGTCACATCTTTCAAATAAACGTAGAATACCTGCAGGTGTGCCGCAAGGCTCATGTCTCAGTCCTATGCTATATAATTTGTTCACTTCTGACCTTCCTAAAATGGATGACTGCGAAATCGCCTCCTTTGCTGATGATACTGCCTCATACTCCATTTCAACGGACCCCAGTATAATCATTTACAACCTTCAACTACAACTGGAAGCCTTTTCAGATTTTTTCAAAGATTGGAAAATCAAGGTTAATGTGGATAAAACGCAAGCTATTCGACCGTATTGTGATTGTCACGTCGCGTCACTTCGATGACGATTCGATATCGGCGCATGAAAAGGCGATTGTGAGTGTCGATTGTCATCGAGCGTTGTCACTTTGATCGTGAATTTTCGTCGATGACATTCCGAGTCCGTGACGCCTGAAGAAAATTAACGTCGATGCAAAAATGCAAGTATAGATTTGACAAAAAGATGTTTCTTTCCTTATTTTGATGGATTCGCAACAAGTAATCGTCATTAAAAGTGGTGTAGATCGACACACATTAAAGAAATACGGCTCCAATTTTCGGCACTGTAAAATTCTTTGGGACTACCGACACGAGATGCAAGCAGAAGTGAGAGCCAAAAATGGGCTGAACAAGATGTATAGCTTTTCCACTTTAGAAAAAAGCATTATCCGCATCTTAAATTTGAATGTAGGATTTGATATTGCATAAAAATAACGTCATAGTTGTAAACGAAGACATACAAAACCTTAAATTCGCAATTTACAGCTGATACACACATATCAATATGGCAATGCCATTGAGTCACGTCGATGGAGTTACACAATCGCTTTTTTCGATCGACGTGACACTTCGCATCGGCATCGAAGTGACGTGAGCGCGACATTCACAATACGGGTGATTTATTTCACGAAAAGAAGAGCTAAGAGATACCTTCCCTACCCCTCCATTAATGTCTTGGGCCAAATGATAAATTGGAGCAATGATATTAAATATCTTGGCGTTTACTTGGATAAGAAGCTCACATACCACCAACATATAGCCCAAGCGGCCTCTAAAACAATGAAAAGTATTAGAGTAGTATTTATATCCCTTCATAAACAGGAAATCGAAACTGTCCCTGGAAAATAAGTTGCTAGCATACAAAATCGTGATGCAGCCAATGCTGCTCTATGGCGCTCCTACTTGGAGTTGTTGTGCCAATATTCACAAGAGAACTCTTCAAATTGTGCAGAACAAATGCTTGAAGATTATACTTAATAAACCGTGGCACTACTCTACGCGATTACTACATGAAAATGCGACCATGGCTTTGGTTTACGATACCGTACAAACATTAAAACAGCGTTTCTTGCTTCGATGCACAGCCGCGGTAAACCCTTTGATCCTCTCTTCGCTTCAACCATAGCAAGAACCACTAAGTTAAGTTTTTATGTACTAGTTAAGTAGATTTAAGTTAGTTTAAGTTAGTTTTAGCTATTCGCAGGAAGGTTTTGCTCCATTTTCGTTCAGAAATTGACTATCAGTATTAGAGACACCAGCCTCCGTGCTATAATGGAATAACATTTGATGTAGAGACGAAAGTCTGAGCACTGTTTAATTATAAGTTAGCGTAAGCCCTAAATGTTAATAATTTGGAAAATATATATATATCTATCTATCTATCTAAAACGAGTTCTCTCATGGGATTAATTCTCGAGTACTCGCCCAACTAGTAAATGTTCCGTGATTAATCGTGGAGTGCTCTTCAAGGAGGTTCGAAAACCTCGTTTTCTCTTCCATTTGACCTCATTTTTACAAGATCGTGTCCTCTGAAAGCAGATTTCTATTGTACTCGAGGAACAATAGTTTTTAAATCTTTTTTAAGAGTGCATAAAAACCAAGGGCATATAAGTAGACTGGGTGGCTTTGTGGCAATTGTCTTCGGTGCACCTGGTATCAGGTTCGAATATCCTTGGCGACAAGTAATTTTCGAGAATGGGATTGGGTGCCGAACTACCAGTTAACTCAGCTGTAAATGCGTAGGTACCTAAGTTCAAATCGAGGTAAACGCACGGACGAGCGTGTAGCTGACCACTTCACCTCCTAGTGTTTCGTTGGTACCAACATAATCGCCTAAAAACAGTTTCAGGATTTCTCAATATTCAACCAAATTCTTTCCAAATCTTACTCTTACAACAACTGTCTATATAATATGTACAAAAATGTTGACCTCATCACAGTACTTAAACTGTGTTGTGTAAATCTTCCAGAACAAATACGATTTGCATTAAGGAATAGCTTAACATTTTTATTTCCACACCATCTTCTAAAAGTAATGGATCCCATTTTTTTCAAAAACCTAATTTCAAAACAAAATTGATTAATTGTGATGGAAATTTTTAAGTATAATTATTACAATCAGAATTTTAAATTTGCTCAATGTGCACTTCAATGATTCAACATAAGGCGCAAAACATTTTCCATGGATTGATAAATGTTGGACTTTAGGCATATTTTAAATTTTATACATACATGTATACATTCAGTCATGGCTGCGTGGTACAGAAAAAAGAATTCATTATTTAAATGTTAAGATAAAATATGATTTAATATTTGAACGCTTTAATAAATGTAGGATAAGACGGAGGATCAATTTTTTTAGGTTGTAATATATGTGTATATGGTAGAGTTAAGCCTTGTCAAATATGTAAAAACAGATGTAAGTACATATATTAGAAATTCGAATTATTAAGCCTCGAGTACACTAGCAACTAAAACTTGTTAAGCCGGCTACAGACTTATCGCGTTTCGCCTCTTTCGCGTCTTTCTCGGAAACAGTGTGTAGAGGTTTCTTGGGAGTTTCTCGCGTTTCGTTGTTCGCGATTCATGCGTTTTCTCTGCCGGAGGCGGTTTTTTTACAATATTAAAAGGTGTTGCTAACGAGAAAGTAACGAAAAATACGCGAGACGATTTTCCGTGACTTGCTCGTGAGTTTTTGGTTTTTGGTTAATTTCAAAAGTTTGGATTTGAATGAGTTCAGAAATTGAAAATAAATGAACTTCACGAAATGTAGAGAAACCACGAGAACGTAAAACTTGCGAATTGCGTGTACAATTGTTTGTCGTGATCTCGCAAGGTTCATGTGTTTTTCGAAATAAAATGAAAAATTCACGAAATGCGAAAAACAAGAAAAGCAGGAAAAGTCTGTAGCCGACTTTAGAGTTGCTCTCAGACATTTGTTGCTGCGTGTGTACAAGGTTCTGAGGGCGCATTTGCCCAAGTTTGGGTTGGTTGGTTTCTCTAGCCAACTTGCGAGAGTTGAAGTCTGGCAAGAAAGTTTCGATCGGTTCCGAAATTTTTGGGCAAATCAGTACAGTTGCATTGGAAGTGAGGTTAAGTTCAATTTTAGGTATCATATCATTCTATAGTTTACGTGCGAAATATGAACGGAAAATCTAAGTTGGGCTTCGAGGACACATTTTTGTTTATTACCAATGTGGAACTATATCCAGAATTGTGGTATTTTTCTTTCTCTTTTTGACAGTTTAACGAAACTTTGATGATACAAGTTTTACTTGCAAGATTTTTGTAGAGCTACTTTCTAGAGTAAAATTGCTGCAATTTGACAGATAGTGTAAACATCGCTGCAAATTACTCTAGCAGGAAATGTTGTAAGTTACTTGCTAGTATACACGAGGATTTAGACACCAAATTTTTTGCGGTAAACAGACTATGTAAATCTAGTACCGATAAATATGCCAGTACAGTTAAACATGTCTATAATGGATCCTCTATAAAGCGGAAACCTGCCATAATGGAAACACCCTGTATAAACCGGAAACTAGTATAACGCGGAAACGGAAGTTTTTTTTTCTTACAAAACGAAAACAATTGAAATGAGTGGAGTCTGACTGATTGCGAGTGAGAGACGGAAAATGCTTTCAATTTCAGCAATTTTTAGCAAAGGTGAAAATATTAAGATTCTGAAAAAAAAATTTTCGAACAGGCATTTTTAGGGGCCTTTAAAAATGGGTTTTCGAAAAAAAAAAATCGGGAATTGTGATAATATCAAGTTTTTGAAAATGCAAAACTGTATAAAGCGGAAACCTGCTAAAACGTAAAGATAATTTGAGTACCAAAGCATTCCGTTTTAGACAGGTTTTACTGTATATTGTTCACACATTCCAGCGAGTATAATTATCTAATTAATACAATAATAATATTGCCAAATCGAATGAAATTTTTTTCTCACATAAAGCTATTAACATAAAGCTATAAACACAATTTTGTATAATAAACACATTTAATAAAATAATATTATTTATTATACAATAACGTGATTGAACATTTCAGTTAAATAATTTAAAAGTAGATATTTAAATCAACTAATAAAATCTCAGCCATTAAAACGAAATTAATATTAACATTAGTTAATATTTAAACATTATGAAAGCGAAAGTTTTGACTGGAATATCTTCTGAAGGACTTCTACTTAAACACTTTGCGTGCTACACTTTTTGTCAAAAATTTTGACAATGCTATTTAAAGGGTCAAAATTTCTGTTCCGGTCACCGGTGACCCCCATGGCATTCAACGTGTTAAAAGTAATAAATTAATAAAGAATGTTTGTTATAGAGATAATTTTTAGATTCTCGATGTGAAGGGTTAGTTAGTTATAAAGGGAACTTAGTTTTAAAGAGACTTCATTCTAAAGAAGTTTGACTAAAAACAGTATACCTACACTATACACGTTATACTATCATTTGATTAAAAAATGCAAAAAACGCTAGTTTTTTATGGTTACCCACAAGAGTGGCTAGGCGGTACTTTTGAACTTTTGAAGGCAATATCTATGTATTGTAAAAGCACTCTGTAGAACTACAAGTAATATTGCTTTACAAAATAAGTGTAATCTTTTTTAATCCCGAGGAAACCCTACCTTGCAAGAATATGTTTTTTTTATTGTCCAGGCTTTTGCCGTATAAATTTTAGCCGTTGGATTAAACTGATTCAGATTTTATTTACTTTATTAATAAAAGTGTTTTATGATTAAAAAGCTTGGTGCTCGATTTAACAAGGCCGTCCGCGTTTTTTTTTTGCATAGATACCTACTAGTTAATTTAAAATAGGTTTTTACATAATGAGTTCAGCTCCACAATTAACTCTAGAACCGTATTTTGGATAATTATCCTCAAAACTTTTCCTAATCTAATTCCCAATGGACTCGGAATATTTCTGCTGTTCTAATTTTTTTTTATCAAATTCTAGCACGTAACTTATACTGCTATCTGTTAGCCAAAAGTTGATAATCCAGAGTAAAATTTTTCTTCTGATTTCAAAACAATCTTAGTTTGTATTGTAGACTAACTGAGATATCATAGAAAAGAAAACGCAATTACTAACGTGTAATTGGGCCCTAAGTACATTTGCCTACCTAAACAATATCTGAAATATTGTTCCATTATTTGTTCATCGTTTAGTGTCTATAATAACTTCAGTTTCACTTGTATATGATAATTTTTTTGATAGTAAAAAAAACTGCTAGTGTATTTATTGAGATAAATTCGTGTACATATTTCTTTTCTTCGAATAAATCACATACTAATGTCTTCGATATGAATAAATAAATACAACCGAAATTAAAATTACTTAAATAGTAGAAGTACTTACGCAAATTGCTGCTATATGCGTACAGTCAAACGTAAATAGTGAATAGAATTTGAAATTCCTAATCAAAAGTAAACAGCGTAAGGTGCTTGCTCGTCTGGCATCGGAAAAAAATTTGGACAAATCGAAAAAGCATCCTTAAACGAATCCTTGAATAGATCATTTCAAATTTAACATTTTGCTCAATGTTGTTCGTAGAATTTCTCTCGACAGGTAACATACATTATAATATAAAAGTCGACGAAATTCCCAATTTTTTTTTCACACATAGAAATATTTTACTTCATTGTGGAATATTTCCCCCACACGAAAAATGAAATCTACTCAAAAGCACACACAATCACTTAATCACTTTAAAGTGCCAAAAATTTTGGTACATATGAAATTCTTATACAGAAGCATGTTACTGCAATTAGTAGCGCGCGGTATTTTCAAAAACGAAATTATCTTTTCACAATCGCACTGTGGTCAATAAACGCGATCGTCTAAGTCACAAATTCTGATCAAATTGCAAATTTTATCGATTTCTATCACGGTGGCCACCATAACTACCTGATTGGTCTAGCAATCGGCTTAGATATTCTACTTTTATATTTTGTTTATTAATCGTATAAAAACAAATTTTATATTTTGTTATGTTTGTTTGATTTTGTGTTACTTCACACATTTCACACCAGTAGAACTGTTAATCGCGAAGGTGAAGCGCGTCTTAAGAAGACGTTACAATGTTTTGTATTGTGCGGGTGCGGATACCATGAAAATTTTAAACGCGGCTCCGCTTTTCGGTTAAATTTGCTATCGGTTTTTTATTGCACGTTTATCGCGGTGAAATGGCTTTAGAACAGATCGTCATATTTTACTAAACTTATTGAGATTAAAGCGCCAAAAATTTTTACATATTAAAGTCTTTACGTTACGTACGTATGTAATCTAGAAAGAAATCCAATAAATATCACCTAAGTACTCGTATTTACACAATTTCATATCATACGAATAAATTCTGATTTCAGATATAAATATAGAAAATTTTCTGAATTATAGAACTTTATTTTATTTGTGAAGACGTCACTAAATAATTGACCTTGCTATTGAGTCATATCCGCAAGTACAAGCCCATAAATGCTTAGCATTTTCGTTTAATTTCATAACACGTTTCGATCGAACCCCGCGATTAGATTCAAATATTGATGGGATAATTAGTTTTCTTCAAAATATTATAGCACTATTGTTTCATTTAACAGTTTTTACTTTCTTGGCGCAACTTGAAAGAGTTACTTAGAAATAATAGCTCATTCTTCAACCTTTCGAACTCTATTATTTGACTTAATGGAAGTACTAAATCTATAGCTCATAGTTTCATTACAAGGGTTCCCTGATTTATGATCAATAAGTGCGGAAAATGTGATATCAATTGCAATTTGATAGCTTATTATGTAGATAATTTCCAACATTGTGCTAGCTTGTGATATAACCCATTCCTATGACTATTTAATATGTATTTAGATAACGAAAAATGAATAGTGTTTTGTCGTGACTTTTCTAAAAACATATGGTCGGAACGATAGGCCTTAAAGCTACTCCGGGCCAAGTAATAAAAGGAATAGGGCACTTGATATCAAAGGTCATAATCTAAATTTTTTGAGAAAGTTAGATTGATAGGTAAGCGTGCCTGCAGGCCCTGGTTCGATTTGGGCTGTCGCGCCATTGATGATGATGATGATGCTGGCGTGTATAATTTTCTTTTTAAAAACAATGTTCAATACAAAGCCCAAAATACGTATGACAATAGGAGGAAGGAGAAGTTAGGAGCCAGAGATGAGCAATAAATAACAATGAACATTTCGCAACCAAAACTCCATCGGTTGTGCGGTCTCGAAAACACAGATGGAGGAGTTAATTAAAGACCTTATACTTTTTCGCTGACCTACTACTGCAAAAATAGAACTCTAAAAATTGTTGAATATACATACAAATGGATCCACTTAATACACATGCTAAGAAAATAAAATTTTTGACAGCTGTAGTACGCTTCCGTATGCTAGAAATTTGAAACTTGGTTTGTATTTGTACAATGGACGAAATAAAGCTGAAGAATAAGTTCATATTTTTATTAGCACACAAAGGTGCATGATAAGTGGTTTATCCCACGGTTTTTTCTCATGTGAAAAGAGGGTTCTCCCAATTTTTCATGAATTTCCTTATATCATATAGGCATCTCGAGTTATTAAATTAATTTTATTTCTACAGACTCCTTCTATAAGCGCCTAGAAACGGTTTTCCAAATTTTTCGATATCAAGCTCTAAAGAGGGTGTAAGTGGTTATGTACATTTTTACGAATTTCGATATATTTCTTAGGTATAATGAGAATATCAACTTCACTTTCACTTCTAAAAGCTTTAAATATAGTCGGGGAAAACCGATTTATTTATTTCCTGATGTTAAGCACGGGTGGAGGTATTGCCCAAATTTTCACGAATTCCGACAAATCTTTTAGGTTTAATGAGATCGGATTCGTTTTTACTTCAATGGGCTTTTTATACTAAAAATTATTTTTTGGATCCTATGTTTAATTAAAATAGAAAAAAATAAAAAGTAGTAGTAGTAGTAAATATATTAAAAAAAATCTGTCAGCGGTCTGGATGCAGCTTAATCGTTTTTAGATTGGAGTCCTGGACGTGTTTAATGCTAAGATGTTGTGTAGGCTACTATGCGGCTGATAGCTATTTTGAACGTTATTTTTTTGGTTGCCAATCGCATAGTAACCTGCATTGGATCCCAGAATTAAACGCTTTCCGGACTTCTACCCAGAAAATAAAGTTGCGCCCAGACTGTTTTTCGATTTTTCTATTTAGTGTTATACTTCGACAGACCATGTCGTAACCACTTGTGATCGAATATAATGGAGCTTCTAGTGACTTACTACTGTTAGTTGACATATAATAAATATATCGAGGAGGATATCACCCACATTTTGCGTGAGTGTCAGGCGTTTGCAAGGAGGAGAATGAGATGGCTAGGCAGTCTTTTCTTTGCCAGTTTGGAGGACTTGAGGTCAATAGGGCATGATCAGTTAGTCAACTTCTTTAAGGATTTGGCTTGTTTAGGGGAGGTTTAGTGACTTATGTAGGAGGCTCTGAAGGGGCTATGCGCTCTTTTGGGTCTTTTGGTACTGTACTTTTAGTAACTAACTACTGTTTTTATTCCTAACTTTACATAAGCTTTTGGTCTAAAAATTAATTGAGATCGATGATTGCTTTCGGATTTTCAATAAGTTCTTGATTATAATTTGTGGGTTGATTCGTAATCGTTTTTTATTGTTAGTTATTGTTTTGATAAAAATTTATGTTATTAGTACATATACATTCGATGTGTAGTTTATTTGTGCCATAACGAGTCGCACTAACTAAGTATCATATGATATGATCCTGTTACTTTGCCACATTTTGTCACAATTAATTTGTTTTTGTTTCAATGAACAGGATAAACAGACCCAGTGAAATTTTGGTCAGTATTTACGATTATCAAACTATCACCTTCTCTCTAAAATATAAACCATCGAAAGACTTCTCATAAATTGTTAGAGCCCATTTTGAACGGAACATTAACCAATGTTATCTAGGATATGTAATCAACTTGTATTAGATATTGTGAAAGTAATGCGTATAAGAACTCATCTATTCTGATGTAAGCGATGAAGTGGAATGAAACGACAGTTACAAAAACGATTGTTTTCAAAACTATTCTGGCTAAACAAAATTCGCAATTTTGTTCGTTTGTTACTTTAAAATCGGGTTTCAAGTTAAAGGTTCAAATTGTGTATCTTCTCCTTCTCTTCTTCTTTATCATTATTATAATTATTAGTAGATGGGCGTTGTGTAAGCAATTTTCTGATTGCCAATTTACAGATTGGAAATTAGAAAATTGTAATTAAATTCGTTGTATAATTATGATATAAGACAGCTTAAAGCTTCTTCATAATACCCATTTAGGTTCAATTTGACACGTGCCCATTGAGCATAATCGCTGTTTGGTTTTTTTAATTAATCCAGATTTACAATGTTTTCCTAAAATACATAGCTCAGGTCCTGTACTACTCTCCAGTTAGGACTAGTACTAACTAGAACCGAAACGAAATTTCAAATACGAATTTTTCGTTTGAGTGAAAATTGTTATTGGATTTTGTTTGTGATTTGACAGAAATTTTCTTACACTATAAGAGTACTTTTAGCACTCGCGTTCTCTTTTATATTGACATTCGCATTGATGGCGGTTTTTGATGGCGAATCAAAGGAGTTCGTATTGAACACGATTGTAATGTACATATTCACCCATGCGTTCGTGTGCTATGCGAGAGATCCCACTAGGAAATTTGAGGAGAACTAAGTGAGGGAGCAAGTAACGAGGTATCTACTATCCCTCACAATGGAGGAAAAAAGGAGATTAATAACAAAATTACGCAGAAAACCGTCACTTCTCTTTTTTTGCTCCGAATGGATGAAAATGGGACAATTTTGAGTTTTACTGCAGAACTAGTCCCATTAGAGATCTCGTTTTAAGCTCCCTACAAGTATTTTTAAATGCTTTCTTTGGAGGTATATTAGAGATCTGATTTTAGCGGACATGCTCTTGCAAAAAGGAGGTCAAACGGAGGAGAAAACGAGGTCTCCAAACCTCCCTAAGGAGTAGTCCGGGATTAATCATGGGATGCTCCCATTTCCTACTGGGATACGATGCAGACTATGCCTGGATGCGATGGTGTAAACGCGGATTAAGACCTAAAAGATATATCGGAGTTCGTGAAAATGCTCACAACTACCTGTAGGGGATGAATATTCGAAAAATTTAGGAAACAAAACCGAGTCGCTTATATAAAGGGTTCGCAAATTAACTCGATAGCTCGATCTAAAGGATATGAAGATATTCGTTAATAAGATGCTCTATGTAGACATCAACTCGTACATTTCTACCCTTTGCGTTTCTACAGAAAGGAACATTAATTTTTTTTGCTCAGTACAATCTAAATGCTCTAATCACCTTCTAGGTCTTCTGGGTGTGACTCGTGTGAACATTTCAAGAGCATCTTTGAAACTGTTCATAAGGTTAAAATGTTGAATATGAATTGAGTTACCGCTCTATTCAAAATTTTGGATGTAGCGATTGCATCGTGACATTCTTGGTCGAACCAGTCATTATTTTTTCGCCGGGTTTGATATATGTACTAATGTCTCTTCTGCCAAGGAGTTGACGCCATCTCGTATTTTTGCCCACATGCACACTGGCACACTCTAGACGTTTTTGTAAACATATTAGTGTTAAATGTTGATCCAGTTTTGATATCTATGAATGTGCCACAGTTTCGTTTTTGAGCTTGTCGATATCGAATTTATGAGCTCTATTCGATTTCGTATATCCACCGCGGAGGATTCGTACATCAAGTTTACTAGAAGCAGCCCTTTTCTCAATTAGGACGTGGTATATTATATTGAAGGTGTGACCACCTAGTGATGTCCACGTTCGTTTGTGAATATCGCTATGAGGGCTTGCAAAATCAATAAGACGTTGGCCATTGCCATTGATAATGTCATGGAGACTTTGCCCTCCTGTTGTTCCTCTATGAGTCTCCTCCCTTCCAACTTTTGCAATAAGACAAGTTTTAGGTCATTCTCAGGGCAGTGAATCATACATATGTTGTCTCTAGGGTGTTATAAAAGTCGTCTTTAGTTATCTCGTCCTTGTCTTCTGTTGGTGCGTGGACGTTGATTAGCTAAACTTTGAAAAATGTTGTTCTTATTCGGATTGCACATAATCTTACGCTTATTGGTTTGAAACTCGCGACTTGTTGCTGAATTTTTTTGTTAAGGTATAAATTAATCATAAAATCAATTCATCAATATATTACAACGTACGAACATGAGATTTGAATTGTCATAACATGTACTAAAAAAAACGTCGCCATCAAAAGTGTCAACCAGCAGCCGTATTCGAAAAAAGAACGCAATCTGAATAATAATTTCGCTATGAAAAACGTGTTTTTCTGGAAAAAATTGTATTTTCCTATCGTTGTCTGGTCTGACAGGTCACCTGTACTTACGTTCAAAATGTTAAAGTATTGTCACGTTGTACGGGGGTACACGCTACCTAGCAGGAAAATAAATTCCCTCTGTAATTTAATTTATGGCCGGTAGGTACTCCTTAACCGTGATTAAGTAATTCGCTTCTAACTCTTTATTGGCAACTTCGATCGAATCGAACATTATTTTTAAGTTCGGAATCACTTTGATGATTTCGCAAAAAAAAGGTTCAAGCATACCTAGTCTTTTTTGAACAGATAAATTAAGTTTTTTTTAAATGGAGTGACGCTAACATTATACCAGATCTAATAAGGATTTTTTTTGGGATATACTCACTTCAAACAATTTTGCAATTCATCGGAATAATACAGTCACGTCTGTCAATCACAGTTGCAGACCATGTACGATGCTCAAAAACTTCTCTGTTTTCTTTTAGGCTACTAAGTTTGACCGATGGTCAAGCAGTCTATCGTCCTTAAAGCTAATCGTGACTTGAATAACATTCGGACAATTGAAGACTTTTTTAGAGGGGGTTTTTTTTTGGTGTGAAACGTACCATGAAAATTTCCTAACTAAATGTGTAAAAGGTGAAGTTTATAACATGAACATCGCATCGTCCTTTAAGGGGGTCATCCCGTGTGAAGGCTATTTTTTTAAAGACTTATTGGGATTTTTTTGGCAATGTAAATATAGATACAACTGTGCAATTTTTATGATATATGAGCACATTTCACAATTTTTTCAGCCCGAAATTGTCGTTTATTGCAAAGGTACTATATAAGGCAACTTAGCCACTTATTCTTAAAAAAACCTTTTTTTCGGGATTGTTAAAACGTAAACACGCCCATTACATTCTCTTGGGGGAATTTTGAAAAAATTGTGAAACAGGTTCTTAGACGTTTTCATAAAAAACAACTCATGAGACACGACGTATTTTAAAAAATTGGTGAAAACATAAACAAACCCTTCACACCCATTTGGTTCTTGAAATTCGAAAAATCGTGAAATTGGGTCTTAGGTCATCACATCAATTGCCGTAATAATCAATTTCATATCTCATTAGAACTAAGGAATGGCAAAAATTGTGAAAACATATACAAACTCTTGGGGGTTGAATATCCAAAAATTAAGCAATGGGTTTGTAGGCGATTATATAAAAAGTCTGAGCGTAAAGAGCGATCTAATATTTCATCAAACCTAGTGCCGCATTTCCACATGCGTATGCATGTGCCTTGTGCGCGAATGGATAGGCGATGTGGAAACAATGCGCACATTCCTTTGAAACGCGTCCAAACAGTGCCAGCGAGACAAATGTACGCGCATCTCGATTTCATGAGCGTACTGACTCGAATGTGCCCTTTCTACATGCCAATGTGCCTCGGCCAATACACATGCAGGCGCATGTGGAAATACGTCATAAGAAATATGTCGAAGCTTTGAAAAGCATACAACCACTTTACAGCTTTTAGGATTAAATATCTAAAAAAAACTGAAACTAAATTTTTGGCGCTTACATAGGACACCTTAGGAAGTATAAATGAATTCGATATGTCATCAGATTTAAACAATAAGTAGGAATCTGTGAAAACATATGCAACCTCCTTGAACCCACTTAGGAGTTGAATATCCAAAAATCTTGAAAGGAGTTAATAAATATATAAATGAAGACGACACGAGAAAGTAGAAACTAATTCAATTTGGCAACTTTTTAAATATATACCGTCAATTTTGGTGTTTTTTTTACGACTTCTTCAGCTCGACAAAACAAAACGGCTTGAAAAATTTATAATAAATTTTAACGATTTAGTTTGAAGTATGATGATGTTGAGTTTGTATTCTCTATCCATTCTGTTATAACCATTAAGCGCAGCCAGAATGAACATCCTTATGTGGCAAAAACCGCAAAGTGCCATTAACTGGGACTTGGTTCCGGGTAACGGGCACTCAAAGCTTTTTATGGCAAAGCATTCGGAAAAAAAGAAAGTATTAGCTAAGGTTTAGCAGATATCAGACCGAACCCTAAGGAAGCTTTGGACTGGCCATTGTCACATGAGGAAGCATCTTAATAAGATTGGTCTCTCTGAGAGATCTGCAGAATATGCAATGAGGAAGGCGATACACCAGAGCATGTCGTCGATGAATGTGAGGGTTCAGCTCACAAAAGACTTCGTCACTTCGGTCAGGGTTTATAAAAGCACACGAACATTGACTAATAACTTTTAAACACCTTAAGCTAAAAACTTATAATTTAGTACGCACAGCATTGGCAAATAAACGCATTCTTTTATTGCTCAAAAGGATGGACAGCTATCAGATTTTTAACTTATAGTAACTTTTACAAACTTCACGGACATTTTTTAAACCATCGGATGTACTCGAAATCAGAACGTTGTATGAAAGCACGGGCTTCCACACGAGGATCAGTTTGTTCCACGAGAGTAGAGTTGCGTGGTGAAAAGTATACAAATTTTAAACAATGTTACCGCTGGTTAAAGGTTGCTAAGAAAGCCTACATTCGAGCCATCCGAACTTAGGTGACGGAGGTGACGTTGACTTTAAGGAATCATTAAATTATAGTTAGTATAGCTTGTAAACTGGGTTGTGTAGTAATATATCCGCATCAAGCTAATACAAAAGTCCACAATTTTATCTTCTATGCTTTACCAGGTGAAAATTGTTCAACATTTTACACTTTCCAAGTAAGGAGAAGTCCATAAAAAAGTGAAGTGAATACACAAAGAACATACTAGTGTAGCCACAAATGCGAATAGAGAGGCAACAAGCGTATTTGAATTTCGAAAGAAAGTGTGATAGTTAAATTAAGTGATTTGGATTTGTTGAGTCTAATTGTTTTAATTGACTGGAGACATCGTAGACTCGTAGACCATGGATCGATACGGGCTATAGTGCCAAGATGATGATGTTGATGATAAATTGTTTTAATTAAGGAAGATAAATAAAGCGAGTTTTGTTTATTAAGGGAATCTTTTAACTTGAAATTTCGGATAACTCTTTGGGCGCACTAGCTAAGCGATCAAATTGTTCAAAATATCATGGATTAAATATTTAAATTTAAAAGTCCAAAAATTTAATCCACCTTTAGCTTTAATCGAATTGAATGGTCTTGAAGTTTTGAACACAAAACGGAATAATTTCATAAGTAAACAAAAAACACCTCCTTGAGTATTATTAATGGCGTTACAAGAGTTTTAGACGGTTCCCATTCCCACCCTAGTGCAAGGCATAAATAATGCGCCATAAATTCAAACATGTCCAAAGCATTACAGTCGGTGTGGGTGTGCAAGCAATTGCGGTATGTACAGGAGTGCATGCTTACACTGCATATCCTACTCCTCAATTCTATCAGCGCGGAAAGGATATGCAAAGTATGTGCATTGCTGTACACTGGGGTGCATTTCTAAAAAAAAAGTTCCTGGAAAATGAATAGCGAAAACTTTAAAACTTCGAATCGTTACACTTGGAATCTTCTTGGTGTTGAACATGGAATTGTTCGCATCCTAGCGTTCTTTTATATCGCTTTTATTATGGCTCACTGCACCGTTTCAGAATTGCCATTTCTTTTATCAGTTCGAAACTTTTAAATTTCACAGGGAATTTCAGCTTTTCAGGGTTATATTAACTGTGTCTGTTCGACTAAAGGCAATAAATAGCATTTCAATACAACCGGATATCATACCATCACTTTATATTATAAGTGAAACCATACATGCACGAGTAGTTACGAACTTTGCGCTCGATAACAGCAATATTTGAAAATATAGTTCTATTTAGCAAGTCGTTTTGTTCGAAAGTCGATATCAAAAGTTTTTATAGCAACAATAATCATTGGCTTTGATTGGCTGGAATTGGTCTATTCGACATAACCTGAATATTACACAGTAAACAATTTTGTGAAAATAACTAATGTCCTTTAAGCAGTAAAATATTGCGCATTGATCATTAAATTTAACAAAAGAGTAAGAGTTCATAAAATTTTGTATTTTTACACATTTAATTCATTTATTTACTTGGGAAGTAATATTACAATTGGAAGTGTAAATTTTTCACATTTAATGTGTAAAATTGATTATTGTGAATAGAATTATGCAACTTGCAAGTATTTTATTCGATTGAAGCTTATTAATTGTTATTATCAATAAATTAATAATATTATTGTATTATTTAAGGAAACGTAAATATTTCTGTTTGTAGTACATATTAGTTTTTCCAGACGGTGTATAATTTTAAGCATTGTAAAATTTTGCCCTACCACACCAGCAGTTAATTTAAACTTTTTTGGAGATTGATTTCCACACTTATGTGTGAATTTCCACATATAGTGATGTGTTTCAGCGTAAGTAGTAAAAACCACAAGAGAGCGTAAATAAACTTGGCAATAGTAATTTTACTGCTTCCAGAGTGACAGCTACACTCAAAGAAAAAATATGATTGTGGCAACCATATTTTGGAAGAACCTTACTATGATTGAGGTTATAGTTGCCAGAACTATGTAACAACATGCAACATGTTAAGCTCAAACAAAATTATGATTGTGGCAGGCCCGTGCGCAGGAAAGTATGATGTTTTATCAAGTTTCCCCATACTAAATTGTGATGACCTAAAAAAAAAAAAAAAAAAGGTCTTCACTTCCATATGAAAATAGGCCAATGGGGGGGTTTGAACCCCCAAAACCCCCCCCGTGCGCACGGGCCTGGATTGTGGAAACCTTGGTGTGTGATTCACGCAACCTTCTTTAATAGTATAATGGTGGGGTCAATCATAGAATTTATGTGACATGGTTGCTTGAATCATAGTACTGAATTCAGAACCTTGGTGTATGATTCACCCAACCTTTTTATACTCTAGATGAACATATAGAGTATTATAAGTTTAATCCAGCCCGAAAAGTTTGTAACGCATAGAACCGAGCCTCGGACGAAAAAAAGTTGTATATTATTTTGTGTTTATTTTTGGCCAAAACCCCCAAATCCGTTTGCTGTCCGTCCGTCCGTCCGTTAGCACGATAACTCAAGAACGCGTTGACCTAGGAAGTTGAAATTTTGTCACAACTTGTAAAATGAAAAAAGTAAGGCTAAGTTCGTTAATGGGCGATATCCTTCCACTCCTTCGGGTACCTCCCATACAAGAGTCCTTGAAACACGTTTTCACAATTATTGCTCAAATGCTTCAAGTTAGGAACTTGAAATTTTGCATACTTAAGGTTTACAATGTTTGAATTGAAAGTTGAGAGTATGATGAAAATCAAATAAATCCTTCGTGTAGCAGCCTAGAAAAGTCCTTCAAAAATGTATGAATATTACTGAATCCACTATAACTCCAGAACGGGTTAAAGCAGGAATTTAAAATTTTACAGGAATTAGTTTTATACCAAAACCAAAACGGAGTTCATTAATTAGTGCCATCTGTTGACTCCTTCGAGTAGCTGTCATACAAAAGTCCTTAATAAACATGTTCACCAATATTAAACGATAACTTTAGAACACTTTAAGTTACGACTTTGAAATTTTATACTTATTAATGTTATAATAGTCGGAGCTGAAACTATTAATATAAAAAATATCCCATAAGTCTTTCATGTAGTTGCCATACAAAAATTCTGTAAAATGTCCTAACTTACTTTATGGAACTCACTAGAAATCAAAAAATCGAGTAGCCACTATACAATAATTTCTACATGTAAGTAAAAGGTCATGTAATAATTGCTTGTGCTCTCCTCATTCTTTTGATTTATTTCCAACTAAAATATAAATCGGAATTCAGTTTTTCATCTAGAGTATCATACGATTGGCTTGCAGCCGATCGTGACTGCGTTATGTTTTAATAATATAATGGTTGGGTCAATCATAAAATTTATGTGGCGTGGTTGCTTGAATCATAGTTCTGATTTCAGAACCTTGGTGTATGATTCACGCAACCTTCTTTTATAATATGATGGTTAGGTCAATCATAAGATGCATGTGACGCTGAAAAATAATTCACAAAGAAAACACTTTCGATCATAAATAAAGGACTTGAACAAAAATTCAACACTCTCGAACAAAGTACACATGAAATTGGAAGAAGCGAACTTACACCGCGAACGACCCTTTCCGTACTGTGAGAGGTATGGTTGTGGGAATTATTTTATCAAATTATATGGTTTCACTGATCATAGAGTATTGTTGTCGTGATTATAATACACAATTACATCATTTAACGAGTATGATTAGTACAACCATATTAAATTTCAGTAGGGATATATGTTTACTGCAACCATATTATGTTTTTACGAATTATATGCTATGGCTCGTACCATCATAGCCATGATCACTGGAAACATGTCAGTTTTACAATAGTTAGAATAAGGTTCTTCTATAGTCAATGCAACCTTGGAATAAACATAGTTTTTCTTTCAGTGTAGCAATATAGTTCTAATAGATATATGGTTGAAACTTGTTTAGGACAAGATGAATTGATGAACTAATGATTTGAATGTTAATATGATTTGACCGATTTCTGAAAAAAATACTGCTTCTTATGTGTATATTCAGAACTTCACAGAACCAAACGAAAAAAAATATTTGTAACACATCTTTTTCTTCAACTAGAAAAAAGTACAATATTTAGTATCTTCCGTATACCAATCTTTAGGTACCTATACCTACAAATATTCGATTGAAATAAAAAATTTATAACTGACGGAATACAGCTGAAAACTGGGTAAATTGTCTCATTGGAAATTTAAAAATTACACTATTCTATTCAATTTTACTTTTTTATTTTTTAATAATTTATTACATTTTTTATTGTGATCGACTTGAAATGTAAAAAAAATTTGCTGTTCTAACATTTTTGAAATATCAAAACAAAAAAAAATTTGCTACTCAGAATTCTTTGGAAAATGAAAAAAAATTCATGCTCAAAAATGTTTGAAATTTAAAAAAAGTTGCTAGTTTTAGTACTAGAAAATCCCAAAAAACAAGAAGAAAAACAGATGTATGTAGGTACGTCTGAAAGCACGTAGCGTACAAACCCGTTGAGATACATATTATGATGATTTTTTTTATTGGAGAGCCCACACGAGTTTTACCTTTGGGAGAGGGTGTGAGTGAAATTTTCGTTTCTTGATCTCAAGTTTTAAGAACCCCTAATGCAAGGAGGCCGAAACTTAGAAATTATGTGGGATAGTTGCACTTTACAAAAAAATGGTTTATAGTTTTTGAAGGGTGTTTTAGTGGGGAGAATGCGCCTGAAGTGCTCGAAAGCTGAAATCATTCTAAAATTCATATCTCCTGAAGAGTTGATAGATAACACAAGGTTGAAACTTTGTAGTTGTGTTAAGAGATGCCAGAAAAACAGACAACGACGCATTTGTACGCTAAAGGAGAATTACATGAAAACTGGTTTTCCAAATTTCTCTACATTGTCACGAATTTTTAGTTATATTGAGTTATCACATTTAATTTACGTCTGCAAACTCTACATACATATAAGTGCAAAGAAACATTTTCAAATTTTTGGATATCAAAATCCTATCATAGGCCACAACCTGATGTGACTAAAATTTTGTGACTGCGCTTGTGATCGAATAGTTTTTTCGCATTCTGGCGCTGGAGTCAAAAGAAAGGTCACAATAATTTCACCACATAGTTGGAGACATGTGTACCTTGATCTTTTTTATCGCTTTTTCTTGCTCAGTTCGCGGAAAATGCATAAAACATCAAAATTGAGACTAATGAAAGAAAACGAAAAGTCACAATTAATTCAAAATTGTGACTCTCCACCTACTTTGTGACTTGTGACTCTGGTGCTGAATAGGCCTAATAGTGTAGGTTACTATGCGATTGGCAACCTAAAAAATAACCAAGAGGAAATTTGGAACGTTACAGCCTACTCCATCTTCTTTTTTTGCTATGCTTTATGATATCCATAAAGTTTCAGCCTTATTAGATCTACTGTTTAGGAGATATGGATTTTAAAATGTCCCAATGCTAGTTTTTTAGGGTTTTGGGCGAGTTGTTTTCCCCTTACTCCCATACACCTCCACCGAGAACGACAATTTTTGTACACTCATTGTTCTACAATAATTCTAAGTTTCAGCTCCTATCGTAAGCAATTCCTGTGATATAGAAGCCAAAATTGTGGACCAAATGCTCCGTTTCGCTCTACAACACTTCACTCATCTCTCTATTACACCTACACCCTCTAAACTTGCCACGTAGGAGTACACTCAATCATAGAGATATAGATAACGGAGACTGCAAGACGACGTTTCTGTATAAAGCACTTTGAAGCATTTTGATGCAAAATCGAACATTTTTGTATGGAGCGTTTCATTCCAGGTGGTAGTGAAATGCAAATAGTAGCCTAGTATTCAAAGGTTGGGCTTTTTTTCTTCTCAAGACCAGAGTATACCATACATGTAAGTAAGATGCTGATAGTGGTGTAGGGATTTCCATATGGAATCCTTAACTTATCTTCGATACAATTAATAAACATATAATATTATATTATTTGCGAATATCGTTAAACTGACTTCCATTTTTAAAACTTTTTTATTTTTCAATAATATGCCGACTTGATTCAAATTGAAAATCAAATGTTCTTCTCAACCAAGTGGCAATCAAAAAATACAAAACACTTGGTTAAGTAGAACATTTAATTAATGATGAGACGTTTCACCACAGTAGCATAGTGAATATTGCCGGCCCTTTGCGAGAAATCGTCCGGCTTCAAAGCAGTCGTTGCTCGCCATCTCCACTACATATGTATGTACTATATATCTCTATGCACTCAATGTACCCAGCAAAAATTTTTTAATTCAGTAGCTTCAACGGATATATAATCTACGCTTGTGGCTTTTTTGTACTACGTATGGCGTCTACGGTGGACAGACGGATAATATTTAATTTTGGTTCTTAGTGGCTTACTAGTCCTTACTAGTGGAAGGTACCAAATTTTATATTATTGCTTCCTGTTTACGCACTCTTCCTATTCGTTTTAAGCACTTCTAAATTCCGACTTGTATTCCATTATCCATATTTAACAATATGTTGACTCTAATTATCTTATAGATAAGGAACATTTTTCTTCAACTGAATTTCCATTTTTTCATCCCGAAAAGCCCAATAAATTATCATTCAAATAATTTAGAATAAAACTCTTTTATGTCGGTAGATATACATATGTACCTATACCAAAAGCGTCCTATCAAGTTCAGAACAGTTTTATTGTGAGAAAAGAAGAAAGATTTCGCTCATCACTGAGAGATATCACACGATAGCTGACAGTTCAAGATGAAAATAAGAAAATCGTAAAAAAGTTTCAAACTTTATCCAACCTTAAATTAAATGTGGACTATCGAGGCATTATAGCATGTGATTTTCATTAAAACTTTCTGATGAAAAATGCTTTGAGTCAAACCACATAAGATAATAGATAAGTGCTTCTGACATATTTATTGATGATGGCAGGCCTGGTAGTAGGGTTTTCTCATGGAGATGATTTTTTTTTTTGCTACACCATAATACACTTAAGCCTAGCCCCACATAGGAGTATGTGGAGAGCTTGTGTTCAGTTCTATTGAACACTGATGAAACAGTGGCTACCTCTTGCTGATCTATTGAAACTTCGATAAGAATAGCCGGAAACTCGTTTTAAAATGGAAAATTCTGAATGCAGTATCATCGTTATTCGCAGTAATGTATCCTATTTGCTATATCCCACTAGAGAATATATAGGTATATTTACACAATAGTTATGTGAAAACAAAATGTTTTTTCATTCATATTTTTTTAGCAATGGGGAGATTAACCTCCAAATCGCCGCGGGATACTGATCCTGGATAGAGGATAGCCATCAACATGTTCAAAGAAAACGAACATGGTGCGGGGGGGGGGGGGATTAAAAAATTGGCAGCATTTAATAAAATTAATAAATTATTAACGTAGAATGTATACAAATTTATAATTACTCTGTATATAAAACACACGTAAATATAAAAAGGTTTTTATGTTAATCTTTCAAAGGTTAAAAATAAACCGAACGAGTTAAAAAAATTAATTACCATTTTATATTGGCAAATGAACCTTTGCAGACGAAAAAGGGTTCATGGGGTATGGGTCGAGTATTAAATAAACAGAGAGTCAATTCAGTCTACGGCTATTGGTTCCAATACAAAATATTAAATCCTGAAAAACACTTTTCATCCTTTGATCTGAAAGAAATTCCTTTTGCTAGTTGCTACAAGGATTTTTCTCTGATATAATTTTTTTTTTTTTTTTTTCAACGATTATTTGTATATAGTAGGTAGTAATTATTACATTAACTAGGTACTATATATATGCAATAAAACAAACATCCTCTACACAAACAGACACAAATCAAAATGCTAAAGATTTATCGGAAGCTCGCTGGTTTTAAATTTGACGAAAATAGTGCAAGTTTGGAACATACAAAATTAGTTTGTGGAACATATAAAATTAGAGTTGTGAATCTCCGCTTCTGGTATTGATAAACTACTTCATTGGCCTCGTATACACCGTTATTAACATAGTCAGTATTAAGGCTTAAGGCCATAACACAATAAAAGTAGAAAGCAGCGGCAGAAGCAGAATTTTCTTAGCAGCGACAGCATGGACACCTTCTACTCTGATTCTGTTTTCACTTTTCACTAGAAATTGTAATAAAAAAAAAAAATCTACCAATGGTCTGGGCGAAACTTTATTATTTTTCGGGTCAAAGTTTGGGAGCGGTCAAAGTCGGAATATATCATCAGTTGTCTCGAGATTATGAGGTTTTTTGGAAAGTTAATTTTGTTCTTAAAATAAAAGTATTTAAAATAGAGAATTTTAGCCGATTACCTTGAAAAGGTTTGTGTAGACTATTTGAATTTGAATTTTTCGATATATTATGTAAGTTAAAAGTTAAAGCCGATAGAAGTAAACACGAAAGAGTTGCCTTATCGGACTTAAGAGATACATCTACTTGGAGTTTGAATTTCGAAAAAATTGTGAAACAGATTTTTAGACGATTTCATAAGAAGCAACTTATGATACTCGAGGGATTTTTAAAAATTTGTGGTTCTTGAAAATTGAACAATCGTGAAATTGGGTTTTAGGTCATCACAACAAATGTCGTAATAGCCAATTTTATGTCACATTAGGACTAAGGGATGCAAAAATTGTAAAAACATATGCATATGGGGTTGAATATCCAAAAATTTAGAAATGGATTTGTAAAAAGTCTTTCGAAGTGAAGAGGGATCTAATGTCTCATCAAACCTAAGCAATATATCGAAGCCTTGAACACCATACAACCCCCTAGGATTAAATATCCAAAGTATAAATAAATTCGATATATTATCAGACCCAAGCAATATGCAGAAATATGTAAAAATATATGCAAAACCAACTGGGGGTAGAATATCCAAAAATCCGGAAAGGAGTTAATAAATAAATATGAATATTTGGGAAGACCTACTAGATATGACGAAAATTGTGAAAATACATATATGTATGCATTCCATTTTCATTTTTCGACCCTGTTTCAAATGCCAATGGATATTTGAATTTTTTCTTAAGTGAAGTGTTAGTTAATTTACATATAGTATGTACATACCTAGTTTCAACTTTGTAACATAAGCGGTTCTATAGATAGGAAGAACATCCCCACCCCCATATTATACATCCTCTATAAAAAGTTATATTTTTCCAAAATGCAACTATTAAGCCCGAAACACAATGCTCCCGTTCCGTCACGAAAAGTGAGGTTATCTGATCCGTAAAAGTTGAATTTTGATGAACTCGTCAGTTCCGTTTCGTTACGACCATTGTGTGTATTTACATGGCCAGATTATAAAGCCCGAAACACAATGCACACGTTCCGTTCCGTCACGAAAAGTGAGGTTATGTGATCCGTAAAAGTTGAATTTAGGTGAACTTTTCCGATCCGTTCCGTTACGACCATTGTGTGCATTTACATGGCCAGCCCATAAGGTCAACTTTGACAGCTGAAAGTGGCGGAACGGAACGTGAGCATTGTGTTTCAGGCTTTAGATCTACTTTGACAGCTGAACGGAACGGGAGCATTGTGATCGGGCTTTATAGTTCGATCTAAATACCAAGCAACAGCTTTATTTCGTTATAGGCTCTCGAGATATATGTAAGAATCAAAACCTTTTCCTTTTTAATCTTCCCAACCCTCACCCTCTACAACCACGCATTAAAATTTTTTTTTTCACCTATGGGTCTATTAGGCCTACTTTTAGTCGATGCTGCTGCCGCTGATTTCTGCTTTTATTGTGTCACGGCCCACAGTGGGGTATTTGAACAATCTACGCGGCCAAAAGTCAATTTACCAAAATGTGAAACGGTTAAAAACAAAATACTACATGAGCTAGTAGACTATAGTGTAAGAACAATACTCAGCCACTCCCGCCTTTCCTCTGTGCGCGCGTCGCGTGTTTACGTTCAGTTGAAATTCCATCAACCCACTTGGTGTATGTGTCTGTTCTCGGCGTTCATGTGAAAACAAATTTGAACAGTAAATATTTATTATTCTACCTTCATTTCGGAAGTAAAAGTGATGGATACTGATACAGCAGGTAATAACTCACTAACCATATTAGGATTAACATTATTTTTAGCGTTATACAGTTTAGATTATTGTTTTGAAAGGCACAGGTAGTGTGGAGAATTTTTTAGCTATTATTTTTGTTTATTTATGAATTTCTTATACTTCCAAGTTAGATCCTGCTATAATTCCTAATAAAGTCGAAGGTTTGAAGCTTTCAGTCGTAATTCATAAAAAAATTAGCCGCGGAAAAGCGCGGATAAGTATTATTTCGGTACTTTGAATTTTTTTTGACTAAAATGTCCAAAAATTCTAATTGAAGTTAAAAGGATTTTTTAAAAAAAAAGAGACTAGCTAAGTATAGTTACTTCAGTACATGGATTAGAACAAGACAAAACTAATCTGCGAACAGTGTCAACTTTATGTTGACAGCACTAAATTTTGATAAAAAGCTATGGAGAATAATTTGTAGTCTGCGATGTACCATTTTTTTTTATATCGCTTTTGTTTATGGAGACGATAAAAAATAATGTCTGAATTACAATATCTCTTTAATATGTGACATTTCACCTGCGTTTCAACTTCACATATGATGTTTAAAGCAAAATGAATTAGTTTACGAGTAGTACCCTCAGTTGATATAAACGGCAATTGTATTTACTTAATACCGAGAACAGTTCAATACGAATTAATGAATTCAATATAAACAAACCCAGTGACAATGTTTAGATTTGTATTCAGAAAAGACGACAAATATAAACAGATTTAAATCAACCGGTTAGAAATCAAATTCGTATCAATCTACTCAAGAAAATTCATTTTTAGGTTAGAACGTACACAGCTACTGCTGTACCTTCATCAGAAAGACATGTAGCCTGTCTTATTTGAAACATAGTCGAATAAATTATAGCAGACAGAATTATTGCAATCATTGTGGTGACATGTTCATACTACGTAGTACCGATGTTAATATTTCAGACAGTCTGATGGTATTTACGAAATATGAGAATTTTGAGGTTTTTCTCTCTTATAAAAGAAAAGTATGTATTATTTTCTTGACTGTATGTATGTATGTATTATTTTCTTGATTATTTCAAATAATCCAGAAAGCATATGGAACACGGCTGAATATCTACTCACATTAAAACGAGTTGCCTAGTCTGAAAACTACTTTTTTAACACGTTAATTTTAGTTTGTATAGAGTATAACCGAAAAATAAAATACTTTTAATCGAAAGCTTGAATTATTTTCAGGTAATTCAAGAATTTTTCTTTCTTAATTTTTTTTTTAATAATAATTAAAAGTGTTTTGATTGACCTAAAATACCAAAAAACCATGATAACCACAAATTTATTAAAAACGAAATTATAAACTGAAATTATGAAAAGTGAGCGCACGAGAGTATGAAAACAAAAAATATTGATATTTATTTCTCGATTACCGATAGAAATATAAGAAGCTTAGAATTGACGTCTGTAAATAACCACTACAAGGGATATCTTTCAAAAACAAGGAAGGGTGTGTTTTTTGTATGTAATGCCAGAAAGTTGAAACTTGGAATTGTATGTACATATATAGATGTACTTGGCAAGTAAATTATGCAATACGAGTTAAATTTAATTTGGCGTACCTTGCGTAAGTGAGGAAAAATAAATTATTAATGAATTTGGGGAACTGTATGGTACATTTTCACGAATTTCGTCATATTTATTAGCTCTGCCGAGCTATAATTTTACTTCTACGAACTTTTGATTAGAGGATCTAACATTTTTTTGTGAATTTTGATTCAATATAGCGCTAGGAGCTGTGAATTCGTTGGGTGCATTTTCACGAGATTCGACATATTTATTTGGACTAATGAGATATTAATCATATATTTAGCACCCTTGTTTTTAATGAAATTAAAAAAAAATTATAAAAACTTAAATAAAAATTTGGCAATGAATCTGCATTACTATTATTATATATTATTTTTCGCGAATCCTGGTTCGCATTTAATGCGAAGAAGCGAAGCAGGTTAATATTTTATGATATATCTCAGCATTAAGCGCGTTAAAAACCTGTACCCAGTAAAGTTGCATTCAGAAGACTATTGATATATTTATTATACATATATTATTTTTGGAGAATGCTTTCACATCACATTTTAACTGAAAATACACAAAAGGATATTTCGATTTCAAATGTATTTCACGAGTTACAGACCGATTTGTGGAACGCTCGGCTGATATTCAATACGATTTTTTTATAACGTCAAGCTTTAAATGCGTTTTTCTTGAAACCACTTCTTCCGGAGCGCAGTACATTCTACAGCTTCAACAAATGAACCAAGTTTAATGATACAAAAGCGTAAAAGAAAGTAAACTAAATTTGGGGGGCCCTAAAGTCGAGTTTTTCTTATTTTTTTATTTCACTTTTTTTTTTTTTTCAGTTTTTAAGCCAAAAAAAGAATGAAAAAAGTGTTTTTTTCTTCAAATAGCTGCCATTTTAGTTTCAGGGCGTTCTTTCAAAATCGGAATACGTTGGGGCCCCGCAAATTTGATCTAGTTTCATAAACTTTTTGAATTTTTGGTTTTAGATCACTTGGCAAGGCTGTAGAAGGTACCGCGTGCATCAACTCACGCCGATCGCGGCCATCCGTCATAGGAGCTGCAGCCGCCATTTTGAAATATATTTGATAAAAAAAATCACAGTTATTCTTCACTTGTACCTCCATATAACCCATTAATAGTTTTATTCAAATATATTTATTTTATTTTCAAAAAAAATCCTGAAATTGAGTCATTTTTGGAGCCTTTTAACTGATACCTTGCCTTGCCCTCACATCGTCAGAAAAATTTTACTTATATTTTTGTAGTTTTTATTAGCCTCGTATTCAATAACTGGCCTAGTATGTATTATATGTACAGCAAAGAAGCCTAGTTTCGATAATATCTAAACCACTAAATCACTGGAAGAATGATATATGTACATTAGTCGTGGAAAACGACAACCCTGTGGACATTGTTCAACCGAAATTTTACGATATTCCTCAACTTAGACAGAAATATAAAATATTAATTCATTAAGTAAAATGCTTGGCTATGTAGGCAAGAAGTCGGTAATAACAAATTGAAAGAGCCTTTATTGTTATAGATTTTCTGCTATTATGCGATTCATGTGTGTAATGTATTTTATTTAGTGCACATGATTTACGATTAACTAGTAAGTGGGAGCTTAAATTACATAAATAACATAAGAGATACCGTGCGCACGGGCCTGGCGACAAGTAATTTTCGATAATGGGATTGGGTGACCGACTACCAGCTCACTCAGCTGTAAATAAGTACCTGATGTAAAATCCTGGTAATAATCACGGACGAGCATGTGGCTGACCACTTCACCTCCTAGTGTTCCGTAGGTATCGTAATTAAGGAACTCTACCATTACTTCAAGGTATTGGCCCGATTTTGGCTGTTGCGCCATTGATTGTTGTTATTAATATGTCAGTATTACTCGATCAGTAATTTTATAGTAACCAGAACAGACAAAAAAGATCTATTTTTGACAAAAAAATCCGACTCAGTTATCACTGTGAAGGTTTTTCATCGAAAAAATTTCAATTTCGGTTTGATCACAATTAGCAAAGTAGCGTTATTTTGATCAAAAAGTACGTGTGATGATGTAAAATTACTAAAAAAATGTATTTCACAATAGAAGCATGTTTGCTTTAGTCATTAAAAAGTAAAACTAGGAATATGCCCATGTTTGTGACGATTGCATACTATAACAAAAAAAGAAGGCTTACAGGTTTCACAAAAAAAGCTGCGTATGAAAAAAAAACTCAGCTAAGTATATTATTCAGATGAGAGTAAAGTTGAGTTGCACAGTGAATCGCAGCCGACATCCATTTAGCTTGCTGTTTTACCTATCATAAAAATAACTTCTGAAATAAAAATATATTCCCTGTGTGTTTGCATAAAAACCGTAGACATAGACGCCCTTTTCACAGCTCCATAACTCTTGAGTATAATGTTGCATGGAGAGAATAAAAGTGGGTACCTAACAACTTACCTAAAATTCCATTTCATCTTCGCACTTACTTTGTGAAATTCTCATGGGTATTTACCTTATAGATTCTCATAAGGTTTATATCTCTTTCGCTATACTCGTGTTCATAAAAAATCATAAGATGGGATCGTTTATTTCCCAGGGTGTTTATAGCTTTTGAACATATCATCTTATTATTCTTTATAGTATGACTTTACTCACCATCTAAACTGTATTAAATAAAGTAAAAGACGAGTAGTATCTTCAATTGTTTCGTTGTTTCAAATGTTTATACTCGTAGCCGCGTCCTTATTTATTATTGCCATCATAGGTACAAACATGTACTTACTTCTTTTTTCTTTTTCAATTGATTCTATTAAATATCGATCATAAATAAGTTAACAAAATTAAATCACATAAAAATTTATTGTAGGGAGATAGTGAAAGATTGGGCTTCTTAATAACAAACAAAATGTTGAACACAATCCTTCAGTCACCAGGTGCAGCAGTATAAGTAGGTAATCTCAGGAAGGTACTATCTCAGGAAGGTACTATCTAACATATTCTGTTTAGCTTAATCCGACTTTTAAGCTTAACCTAATCCCATAAGCATACAAGGGTATTGTCTTTAATTTTACAAGAATGTATGTGTATAATCCATCTACAATGAAAGTTCAGATACTGCGGATATTTCGTAAGGCGACTATCCTATGATGATATTTTGGGGATGACTGTTTCGTCTAAGATATCCAGCCAGCCCTGGATTAACCTCTAAGCATTATCAGCACCTGCTAACGGCATCAAAGAAAGGACGCACCGCAGACATCCTATAAGGAAACTGTCCTTGACTGTTTTTATCGCTAAGATGTATGTAGGTACGCCTCAGAAATCGTAGCGACTGCGAATTGTTTGGAACAGTATTCTTGAGATCGGCACACGGATTGTGAAACTTGCAAAGTGATTTCATCATTATTTGCAAACCATATAAATTTTAGCAGATGATTACTGTTTAGTGTTCGGGGTAAAGTGAGCCTCGGAGGGATTTTTCCCCATACCAACATAATTTTATTTGATAATTAAAAATAACAATTTTAGCATTGCTAGAATATACAAAAAAAAAAATCAATGCAACAATCGTGGACTGAAGTTGCAATGAAAATGTAATAGCTTCTGTTGCTGAAAAAATTGTTCAGGGGGGGGGGGGGGGGGGTAATGCCCTCCCTGTCCCCCCCCCCCCAAATCAAATGGTGGCTGAGGTTAATTAGTTCAAATGATAGCTGAGGTTAAATAGTTCAAATGATGTCTGAGGTTAAATAGTTCAAATGATGGCTGAGATTAAATAGTTAAAATGATGGCTGAGGTTAAATAGTTCAAATGATGGCTGAGGTTAAATAGTTCAAATGATGGCTGAGGTTAAATAGTTCAAATGATGGCTGAGGTTAAATAGTTCAAACGATGGCTGAGGTTAAATAGTTCAAATGATGGCTGAGGTTAAAAAAATCAAATGATGGCTGAGGTTAAATAGTTCAAATGATGGCTGAAATTAAATAGTTCAAATGATGGCTAAGGTTAAATAGTTCAAATGATGGCTGAGGTTAAATAGTTCAAATGATGGCTGACAGGGACGTCATTTCAGTTTTTTTAAAGGTGGGGGGGGGGGGGGGCAAGATGTTATGAATGTATATATTCTTATATATATTTTATATATAATATATGAGAAACCAAAATTCAGGGGAGGGGCCAATGCCCTCCCTGCCCCCCACAAATTACGTCCCATATGCATACATAGAAAGGAGTAGATATCTTTTATATCACCGGCAATAATTAAATTTCACGAATAAATGACTAAGCTAACATCCTAAGCTATTGATTTTGCATAAAAAAGATTTAATAGTTATTGCCCATTTTTCAGAATTTCAGTACAAAGCATAAGGAGCTCACTTTTCCCCACAATGCCCTACTAGTTAGAAAGTTTCTTATGAATTCTTTAGGAAGTTCATTATAAATTTATTGTAAAGTTAATTACAATTTTCATATAAATATGCACATACTAAACTCAGATGGTTTCATAGAAATAGAAGATGGACACTTTTAGGTAAATTGGTTTGATAGCGAAACGTTGCACACTTTTCAGGTCAAATTTTGATGTAAAAGCTTTTAAGAAACTAAAATTTTTCCTGCACTGGAGGAGAGGCTACACATGTTCCTATTTTATATTAATAATAAATGTAATTAAATTATTACCCTTAATTTCATCACTACTATTATCATTAATATATTCATTACATGTAAGAGCACACTCCTCTTATTATACACATCCTATTATTTCGATAGCACGAAAATGGTCAAACAAACTTTCGCCTAAGTAATTGAATTAATTATTCGCATGGTTTGCCCGAAAACCTTCCTGTAAGTAAACTCCAACTTTAGCGCAAGTTAGCACTTTTAAGGAATTAAGTCTACACGTTTTGCTAGCATTAAAGAAGACTGGGCTATCATGTTAATTAAGAAGAAATTTTGATTCTAGATAACGAAAGAAGCTTAGTAAAGTTAGAAAGATTTCCGATAGAAAATCAAATTAGATTTCCGGTCATTGGAGTGAGCAATTTAAATATGTATTTAAGAACCCTCCTCAAGGAATATTGGATAGCTTGCAATGATGTATTGAAGTATTACGGTAAAAATATAGTTTTTTTAGTTCGATTTATGGGACATTGTCGGAGTAAACTATTTAAATACGCGTTAACTGAAGCTGGAAAACTCTCTTAGTCTAAGGCAATTTGTTGAACCGAATTCGCTTTAATAATCGTTATATTGACGTCGAATAAGCACATCGGTGAAGCGATTAAAATTAGTTTTTTTTTCTGAAAAAAAAGATTAGATACTTAATAATATCCGGAAATTCCGTAAGACTATATCTACATACCTATATGCGTATAAATCTACTTATATGGAAATCCAAATTGTATTCACATTACAAACGCGTTGGTCCTTCAATAAAACCCAAATCACAAATCTCACTACTCTGATATTTATATATTCTGTAGTGAAAAGTACTTGACTACTATTTCAGAAAATTCCTAACAGCATATAGGATCACTTGAAGGAGTTTAAAGCCCCTGAAGTCACATAAAGATACTTCTAATTTTGGTAGAAGTGGATATGTAATCGTATCACTACACACTCTACATAAGTGTAGGCTCATCAATTTGGTTATTCTGTAGGGAAAATTCAGGATGCTTAATAAAGTTTTTAGATTGTTGTAAAGGTTGTCCAAGCAGAAGAGAGCCCATTTGCATTTCCAGGTGCTTTTGTAGACTTTGAAAGCTGACACTTGACACATATCAGCTAGAGACTATCCGATTATAAAATATTTTCCAAGGAACGATAGGAAGGTACTTAAGGTACATACATTTCTGAATTTAGTACGTTATCGAAGACTTTTTAGATGGTATATGGGGTCTTTTAATAGTGACGCTTGACATTTGTTCGGTTATGGAGACAATGTTGTTTAAGAAACATCCATAGAATTTGTTCTGAACTATTCAATAGTGTATGAAAGGTTAAGGCGTTGAAGAACGTGAGCAAGTCATGAAATTATATTTTCAAAATCAGTGCTCCTCCATTCGAGAAACGTTCGTCTTCAGCAAAGAGGCCAATTTTTTGGTGAATGAATGTGGAAACAAGCAAAGTTATTGGATTTGGAACTACAACAATCCACACCAACACCGAATGCATCTCGAGAAAGTCAGGGTAAACTGATTTCATTAATATCGGCTAACTACTCTTTTACTACGTACATACTTAAAAATCTGCCAACAGTCTGGGCGCAACTTTATTATTTTTCCGGCAGAAGTTCGGAACGTGGTTTATTCGGGGATGCGGCATATGTTACTATGTGACTGAAAACCTAACAAAAAGCGGTTAGAAAAGGGTGTAACATATGAATTAAATAATTGGGTCATATTCCGGGATGCGGTCTAGTGGTTGAAAAATAAAAAACTTAAAAATAGGTGATTATTAAACAAGCCTGGGGAAGTGAAAAGATATTCGATAACTGATCAGACCTGAGAAACATGGTGGAATTCATGAAAAAGTATACAACCAGTTTACACCCTCTTAGGGGTCGAATTTCAAAAAATCTTGAAAACGCATTCTAGGTATTCATATGAAGAATCCGTAGAATAAAAATGAACTCAATATTTCGAAAGACCTAATAGATATGACGAAAATCGTGAAAATATATGCATTTTATATAGACTGATATTTTTTTTTGCCCCCTCTTCAGAACTACTAGGGTTCTATTAGGCCTACTTCTGGTAAAAATTTGAAGCATTCATCTTACACTGTTATTGAGATATGAAACGTGTTATTTTTGAAAAATTCTTATCCCCTCTACTTACGTACTCCCCCGCCCCCTTCAAAGATTTTACTTTGAGCAATCTTTATTTATCAAGCTTTATATCCAAACCGAATTTTGTTTTTCTGGTGCCTCTGGTTTGGGAGATATCGTAATCTAAAGTTTTTCACCTCCAACCCCCGTACGCCACCACCCCCACCCAAAAATTTTGTTTCAATCTACTCTCCTAGTATAAATACAGATATTTGTTAAGTTTTAATTGCTTGCTATTAACGGTTTAGGAGATATAGATTTTAGAATGTGTAGATCTCCACTTTTTTGCGTTTCGGACGCATTGCTTCCCCCTCCACTCCCACACCCCTTCACCCATATCATCAATTTTTTTGCAAATGGGTCCACTATCAAAGCTTTATAGAAATTCCAAGTTTCAGTCTCCTAACATAAGCGGTTGCTGAGATCTAGAAACCAAAATTTTTCGTCTAAATCGTCTAAATATTTAAAATTTACGATTTGTGATATTCTTTCGGTGGAGTTTGAGTTGCATGGTTGCAAATTTGCTATTAAATGCTATTACTTTATTAGTAAGAATATAGTATTGTTATTGATTTTCAAAAAAAAAAAAATTTGCTGCCCTCAAAATTTTTTTTGTGTACATTTCATGACTAGTAGACACGAAAAAAGCAATAAAAATGTTCACTCCGTCTGTCCGCCGTACGCCGTCCGCCGTACGTCGACCGCCAAAATCCTTTGAAGGCTCGTAGCTCTCAAACCAGTGGAGCTATTAAATTTAAAAATTTTCTAGGAATAGACTGGGTAGACCACTTGAATTGACATTATTTTCAGGGGTGGGGGTGTGAGGGGGAAGGTGAGGGAAGCGTTTTAGACGAAAAATGTTGGTTTCTAGATCTCAGCAACCGCTTATGTTAGGCGACTGAAACTTGGAATTTCTATAAAGCTTTGATAGTGGACCCATTTGCAAAAAAATGTATGATATGTGTGAAGGGGTGTGGGAGTGGAGTGGGAAGCAATGCGTCCGAAACGCAAAAAAGTGGAGTGGCGTACGGGGGTGGGGGTTGAAATACTTAACATTACGATATCTCCCAAACCAGAGGCACCAGAAAAACAAAATTCGGTTTGAGTATAAAGATTTATATATAAAGATTGCTCAAAGTAAAATTTTTGAAGGGGGCAGGGGAGTACGGAAGTGGAGGGGATAAGAATTTTCAATCAATCTCAATAACAGTGTAAGATGGATGCTTCAAATTTTTATCAGAAGTAGGCCTAATAGAACCCTAGTAGGGAAAAAAAATGTGGGTGTGTGGGTGTAGAGGGTGAGGGTGGGGAAGGGTGAGAAAGAAAAAGTTCCGATACTTATATCTTAAGAATCTATAATGATAGGAAGCTGAAACTTGGTATTTAGATAGAGCTATAGTAGTGGCATGGTGGAAAAATAAATTTTTTTTAGGGGTAGTATGGTACGGTGGTGGGGGGTGTTTTTCCTAACTTTAGAACGGCTTACGCTACGAAATTGAAACTCGGTACGTATATGTAAATTAACCAAAAAAGTAATTCTGATAAAAAAAATTTGAATATTCATTGGCGTTCAGAAGGGGGGCAAAAAAAAATATCAGTATATAAAATGCATATATTTTCACGATTTTCGTCATATCTACTAGGTCTTTCAAAATATTGAATTCATTTTTATTCTACGGATTTTTCATATGAATACCTAGAATGTGTTTTCAAGATTTTTTGAAATTCGACCCCTAAGAGGGTGTAAACTGGTTGTATACTTTTTCATGAATTCCACCATGTTTCTCAGGTCTGATCAGATATCGAATATCTTTTCACTTCCCCAGGTTTGTTTAATAATAACCTATTTTTAATTTTTGTTTTTTTCAACCTCTAGACCGCATCCCGGAATATGACCCAATTATTTAATTCATATGTTACACCCTTTTCTAACCACTTCCCGAACTTTTTGTTAGGTTTTCAGTCACATAGTAACATACACCGCATCCCCGAATTGAACGCGTTCTGAACTTCTGCCGGAAAATAATAAAGTTGCGCCCAGACCGTTTGGCAGATTTTATTGTTAATTTAACATGTTCAGTATCTCTGATGGGGTTGCAAATTATTATTAAGATGAGAGAAGATGATTTAAATATTCTGTTTTATTTCCAAACTTTTGGAATTTTTTTGGGGGTCAAAAAACACGGAATTGCTATTGTTACTAAATTTTCCAAGATGCAAACTAAACACGAGTTTGAGTATACCAATTGCAAAATTTGAAACCCATTTAAAAAACTGTGCTAATTCTTTCAATAAATCGTTTTTCTTACTTTTAATCCAGTTAAAAGTATGTTGCGTGCAAAAAAAGGTGATGCAAATCTACACAGATTTTCCTGATGCCAGTAAGAACTATGATCATAATTTACATAACTATTGCAATTTCTTTGGGGTAGTTCTTGTTAAAAATATTAATTTTTGATTATATTATATTTTGCAGCCCTCAAAATGGGTTGCAGATCTTATACAATATAACGTTTGCAATTTTTTGTAGTCTACATAACGAAACTACGTTTTTAACCATTTTGAGCATGTTGCGGAGCTCGTAGAGTGGCGCGAACCGAGATATATTACTTTAACAACAAGCTTAACCATTTCTCACAATTTCAAAAAGTTCGGAGTTATTATCGAATGATCGCTTTTTAATGTCTTCAATGACTGGCCTAAGATTTTGCATGAAATAAATAGAGGAGAGGGTGGTAAAGTGACCCATACTGTTTATTTGTTCCCCTAATTATTTCTAATGATTCACAATACCATTTATGGTTTGTGTTACATATCAGGCTTTTTGATATGTAACTGTTAAACACCATAGAACAAACCGAAGTGCATTGCTTATATGAATAAAAACGATCCTACATATGAACGAAGGGTCGCCTTGCTTGCGCAAGATATGCAAAATTTATTCCATCAAAATCTATTATTGTCTTCAAAGGTGCATCTTACCTGGAAGAATATATCAAGAGATTTGAAGGAGCGAAACGTAGCTGCTGGCAAGACAGGATAATGAAAAGATCAGTCAGTACTGAAAGTGATGAAAATGAGGCCTCTACGACTGAGTAAATTCGACCAGGGACGTCATTTCAGTTTTTCACACATCGCAACGGTGCGGTGAGCAATTTTTTTTCTATGTACTTCGCTCTGTTGCGACCCGCCTTTAGTGGACGCACTTCCATAACAATGTATGGCAGGCGGGTTTTTGCGATGCGACCCGTCCGCCCTAGTGGACTCCGACCTTAATACCACATCCTTGATTTAGCCATTGGATCAGGATATAATAGCAATATTCAAAATGTATTACATTAAGCTAAAAGTATTTAAATATATTTTACAATCAGTAGAGAAAAAATCATGACGTAGATGCATGGAAAAATTATACCGTAATGGATTGTGTTACAAATGCTTCCATTGTAAAACTTATAATTTTTAATTTTTACTAACGAATTTTTTAATATTAAATGTTGTTTGTTTAATAAATGAATTATATTTTATAGAAGTAACATAATATCGGCTTTCCTTAATTTTTTTGCACGATTTTTTTGAACAGCATGTAGTTATTTTTTCAACATAAACGTTATTTTAAATTGTGCAACACATCTTCGATATTACTATAAGCTGCATTTCTTTTTTTACATAGTTTTTATTGGAACGTATCTACCGTGTAAAAAGAGAGTTGGGTGTATATTCAAATGGAAGTGAAAAACAGAAATTTGTACATAGTGCTCCACAAGACGCAATTCTGATTGATTGATTTTCGTAGCGTTCACCTTGACTTTCAATTTCCTCCTTAATTGTTCGTCTCTATGTGTTTCGTTGGCACTTTGCTAAATCCTCTTTTATTGAGCTTTTGTATAGTATAATATAACCGACCCTCTTGTTCTCGGTGAGAATTTCAATCAAACTAATCAACAACACTCAAATGTTTCAATATTATACCTTAACATACGTTGTGTATAAAACAAAGTGAACTGACTGGTATTGAAAATAAGTATAGACTGATATATTCTTGATATTATTGTGGCTTTATCCACAAACTAAAAATACCAAAGTCCCTTAGGCGCTGTACACATTACATACGACCGAACGAATTTTTCGATCCGATGTTTCGTTTTTCGATCTATTGTGAAATCTTTAGTTAATGAAAAATTGGTTATAATCGTAAATTATAGCATTTCCAAAAATATTATGAAAGAAAATCTCCAATAATTTGTAGTTTTAATTGATAATAAAAAGAAAAATGAAGACGTCGTACGACTAAAAATATTCGTAACGGAAAACTGACTTTTCTTTTAATATTATCAATCAAAATGCAAATGTCTTGAAATTTTCTCTTGTAATATTCTTAAAAATGATATTATTAACGATTTCAACCAATTTTCTAGTATCAGAAAATTTGACATTGAGCGGAAAAATGGAAATTCCGGAAAATTTGTTCGTTCGTGTGCAATGTGTATAGCGCCTTACTGTGAAAAGTACTGTGACATTAAAGCATATCTCATTGCAATTAGCCGAATTGTTGACGTTACATGTACATATGTATGTATACCACAAGCAAACCGAAGGATAGTGTATGTCCCACCACATGTTGTCAATAATTACAAACCACTTCCAGTCGACCACCCTCCCGCCACACAATTTCTGTGTCTGTGGCTTTAACCTTTCAGATGTGATACATAATTATTTTATACGGTTTCATTTCTGATCGATTTTCATTTTCAATTTGTCACCGGTTCAAACGCAATTTGATTTTTCTTTATGTAGGTGTGAGAGGTATACTCGTATTTTGAGCCTTAAAGTAACAATAAAATATTATAATATTTCAAGAATAGTTTCTGCTAGGACGTTGGAAATTGGTCATCTACAGTAGTTATTAATTCCATGATAGGACGAAGGTGGAAGAGATATCGAAAAGCTTCAGTGGTCACATTTTAAAAAATGTTATCAATAGCTAACTCTAACGAGCAGGACAATGGGCATTGAGGAAATCTAAACGAAAATAGAACAATTTTTACTCAAATTAACCATAAAAAATAACACAAACAAGAATAACTCAGATATTTTATTATTTTGTAAATCTAAAGTTTTGTAACCTGAAATTTAAAAAAAAATTGCTATGCAAAATTTTGAATTTCAACGTTTTAGAACAAGTACAAATTTAAAATCAAAAGTAAATTTGCGTCTGTCCACCATACGGAAATACGTTTGAACACTTGTAGCAAACAAACCTATTGAGTTTGAAAAAATTGATCTTAGTAGTTACTAAGATCAATTTTTACGGAGGGCAGATTGGATGAACTCTTGATGGTGATGGCAAAAACTAAAGTTAGTTGCTTAGAGTGACTGCTTGACCTAGTCCATTTCGACTTTGAGATCGTTTCCGACTATGACTATGACTATGACAATCGTAATAGTCTAAGAGCTCGCGACAAAAAATCGCAACAGTTTTGAGAAAGCTAATATTTTAGTATTTGGTTACATTTAGGGTGTATGTGAATATTCTAGAGTCAGCAGGTCTGACGTCGGGACACCTGACTTTGGTGACCTGTCAAAGTTGTCAAAAAAATCGAAAAATTTAACAGTTTTGAGAAAGCTGAAAATTTGCCAAGACCTAGTTCTTACAATGAAAAACTGAAAAACAATGGTCAGACACTCCAACAGTGGGACCCACCCAGTCAGCCCTCCGCCAAGGTGTTAAATCGAGTACGTGCGATTTCTGTTACTACACGGAAAAAAAAGGAAATGTGCATTGTACATTGCCCCAATGTAGCTGCAAATATATACAATATAATAAATACAAACATAAAATATGTATTCTTTACACGTAAAGATGTGATCATTACTATTTTCTTACAAATTCTAATGTACCTAGGAACATTAAGAATTGTACTAATTTCCCAAAATACCAATGTGGATAATACATATAAATAATTTTCTGGAATATATAATTTGTATGTAACTATTGAAAAGTAATGCAAACTAAGAAAGTGTTATTTCTGCTCTTCTTTGCGGTAGATTTGAATAAATCAGTTTTGACGCGTCTTCTTTCTAAAGCAGTCAAGTTAATTTATTAAGTTAAGTTAAGTTATTATCAAGTTAATTTGTTAATAAAAAATTAAGTATATTAAGTAAAAATAATTATATAAATAAAATTAAGAATAGTATGGAAATCAAATAATCAATAAAAAATAAATAAAATTTTGTTATATTTTTTATCGATCTTCCCAACATGACCTAGTGTAATTTTTTATAGTATTATACGAGTACATATTGACAGCTAAAGTGGACTTATTACTAATCGAAGGACTGATAAAAACGCAACATATTTCATGAACAATTTCGTTCAATTGTACATATTCATTCGTACTCGTTCCTACATTTTCAAATGTTCCCAAAACATTCCATATTGTGGTTTTTACATTTGTATTGTTTCGGTTTAACAAATTTTCATTTTTGTTACTGACATTTCTAATTGTAGTGACCACTCTTTCGTTGTGAATTATACAAATTGCGAAATGTGATTTGTACTCAAAAGTAGTAATAAATACAATTAAATTTGTTTTATCACATTTTAATAACAACATTTTATAGTGGTACTAAGAACTAAAAATGATGGTTAGCTGAAGTTTCACCATCGCGATAGTAACGAAAACCAGTGGCAGTCAAAACTATTTCTTTTTTTCCGTGTATGCGCGCAATAATCATGCAAGAGTTTTAAGAAAGCTGAAAATTTACCAAAACTTAGTTTTTACAATGAAAAACTGAAAAAAATGGTCAGACACCCCAACAGTGGGACCCACCCAGTCAGCCCTCCGCAAAGGTGTTAAATCGGGTACACCGAAAAAAATATGATGAAATTTTCGCTGTAAAATTAATAAGATTCCTCTACAAAATCTCTCCAATACGAACGAAATATTATTATGATATGGAAAAATATTACTTTTTCAAAGCATATGTTCTTAATAAGGAAACATATGCATATTATACGACTCTTATAAATATAATATTTTATTAATAAGGGTTATTATCAAATTCATTTTTTAGCATGAGTATGTATTCCATAAGAAAACATATTAAAAGTAATTGAATCTTCTCTTATTTTATTAATAAGGAATCTTATAAAATTAATATTCTTTAAAATATACGATCTTCTTCTTCTTTTTCACGCCGTCCTTTAAAATTTATAAAAATAAATATTAAAAGTCCAAAACACTTGTAAAAATTTAATTCAAGTTTATTATTATTATAATTACAAAATAATTACATTGTGATACACATTAGTTTTTAAAAATATTTAATTAAAAATTTTTAATATTTTCATTACATTAATTTAATTTAAGAAATTGTATTTCTTATAAGCCTCTTGCCATTACTTATATAATAAATATGAATTGGAGGTCCCGTCCATGTTTTACTTTATTATTTTAACAATTAAGTATTGTGATTGATTTTTTAAAAAAAAAAATTTGCTACCCTCAAAATTTTTATTTTCACGTTTCATAACTAGTAGACGCGAAAAAAGCAATAAAAATTTTCAGTCCGTCTGTCCGCCGTCCGCCGTACGCCGTACGGCGTCCGGAATTATCGTTTGGAGGCTCGTAGCTGCCAAACGCATTGAGATATTAAATTGAAATTTTTTTACCGAATAGATGGGATAGGCGCCTTGAAGTGACCAAATTTTTAGTGGTGGGGGTGTGAGGGGGAAGAAGGGGGAAGGAGGGGGAAGTGTTTTAGACCGAAAATTTTGGTTTCCAGATCTCAGTAACCCCTTATGTTAGGAAGCTGAAACTTGGAATTTCTATAGAGCTCTGATAGTAGACCCATTTGCAGAAAAATTGTCAATATTGATCAAGGGGTGTGGGAGTGGGGGGAAATGTAATGCGTCCGAAACCCAAAAAAGGTGAGATAGACACATTCTAAAATCCATATCTCTTAAACCGTTAATGGCACACTATTCAAACTTAAAACATATTTGTAGTTATACTAGGAGAACAGAATGAAGAAAAATTTTGGGTGGGGGAAGTTGTGTATGGAGGTGGGGGGTGAAAAACTTAAGATTACGATATCTCATGAACCAATTGCTCTAGAAAAATAAAATTTGGTTTTTGTGTAAAGGTTGACAAAAAAAGATTGATCAAAGTAAAATTTTTTAAGTGGGAGGTGGATCATAGAAGTGGAGGGGATGAGAATTTTTCAAATCAAACACATTTCATATCTCAAGAACAGTTTAAGATAGATGCTTAGAATTTTTACCAGAAGTAGCGCTAATTAAACCCTAGTAGGGAAAAAAGTTTTGGGGTTGAGGGTGAAGAGGGGGAGGGTGGGGGAGGGTGAAAAGGAAAAAGTTCCGATGCTTATATCTTGAGAACCTGTAATGATATAAGCCTTAAACTTGGTATTTAGATAGAGCTATAGTAGCGGAATGTTGGAAAAATAAAATTTTTTTTAGGGGTAGTATGCTACGGGGGTAGGGGGTGTTTTTCCTAACTATTAAACGGTTTATGCTAGAAAGTTGAAACTCGGTGTGTATATGTAAATTAACTAGAAAAGTAATTGTCATAAAAAAAATTTGAATATTCATTGGCGTTTAGAAAGGGGGGCAAAAAAAATTATTTGTAAATATAATAGATATTAAATTCATATATTTTCACGATTTTCGTCATATCTACTAGGTCTTTCCAAATATTGAATTCATTTTTATTCTACGGATTCTTCGTATGAATACCTAGAAAGTGTTTTCAAGGTTTTTTCAAATTCGACCCCTAAGGGTAGTGTGGTACAAGTGGTAGGTGTTTTTCCTATATATAGAACGGCTTAAGCTACAATGTTGAAACTCGGTGTGTATATCTAAATCAACTAAAAAAATAATTTTGAATAAAAAAAACGAATATCTATTGGCGTTCAGAAGGGGGGGAAAAAAATTATCTGTGAAAATAGAATGCATATTTTCCCACGATTTTCGACATATCTACTACCTCGTCCCAAATAATGAATTTAATTTTATTCTATGTATTCTCCATATGAATACCAAGACAGTGTTTTCAAGATTTTCTGAAAATTGACCTCTAAGGGGGTGTAAAGTGATTGTGTACTTTTTCGTAAACTATTCCATATCTCTCAGATCCAATCAGATTTTCACTTCCATGATCTTGTTCTTTTTGATAGGTTTTCAGTCACATAGTAGCCTACACCGCATTTCAGAATTGAACGCGTTCCTTACTTCTGCCGGAAAAATAATAAAGTTACGCCCAGATTGTTGGCAGATTTTTATATCTAAATAGTAATGTAATTTTAAATTTGTTTGCAAATGAAGCAAGTTGATATTTTTAATTTATAGAGGAAATAAGTTCAGACACAATAGAGCTCTTTGGATTGTAGCAATTGAAAATGCTATATATATATATATATATTATTGCAGAAATAGCCATATTTGTTTTGATTCCACCGGGTACAATAAATTTAAAACAAAAAAGGATTTAAAACGCGAATCTAGTGCTTTTAAAAATGACGTAAAATTCAAAGTACTTAATGCAATTATCAATGCAAACATAAAAGTCGGTAATCGCTTGAATAGTACAGCCAACGACAACTACATAAATAAGTAACGCCCATACTGTTGGCAAATTGTTTTACATTTCGAAGGAAGAAAAAATCAAATCAAAATCGATTCAGAATGTTAATTTAGGGAAATTACAGAAGCGCTCGCTACGTACACATTTATTGCGATAGTCGCTTAATCCGCAAAGCTTAATGGACCAATTAAGCAGATGGGCCATATCAATAATAAAGCAATGTGACCATAAAGTTTCCAGTTCAACTAATGTTTTTTGCGACCACCTAATACTTGGCTGTTGTTAATTTGGAACGTGTTCTATGAAGGGAAGGAATGAGGAGCTAATTACTAAATGTTAATTTCTCTTACGAGTGCTTAGTTCAGTTAAACTCCTATTTGTGTGAGTCTATTAAAATCGAATTTCCATTCAGCCAAATAAAGTACACTTGTAATGAATCACGAAAGTAATTCTGAAATTGAAATCTCATTGTAGAAATTCTATTTTCTCACTTTGATATTTGGATTTCGTCGTAACCGTGAGCTGTAAGGTATGTAGCCATATGGACGTGAAAAAAATCTTTTTGCTGTTAGTTCCGTTCATATTATTTCTTATTTGCGTTCTTACCAGCGTTAAAACTTACGAGAAGAAAGGAAAGTAATATTTTGTTTATTGTTATTAATAATACGGAACTGTACAGCATTCGAAAAAAAACCGTTCCGAATAGACTCTTGATTATTTTTCAGGTTGTCAGTCACCGCACTTAACATTAAACATTCCGGACTTCCGGACTTCTACTCAAAAGATAATTAAGTTGGCATATTTTTTATTTATATATGTTTTTTTCATTTTCAATAAAAACGTAGGTGATACAATATCAAAAGTAAAAAAAATTAAACCGGCTTTAAGCCGTTTATATGGATAGCCCATTAAAAACACGATATTTCGTCAGCCCAAAGTAATTTGTCGAAATTCTTAAAAACGTAGACCGCAATTTTACATCCTTTTAATGGGTGAGAATAGCAAAATCATAAAATCAAAATTTTAATCACCATTTATAGAAATCCCATTGAAGTAGAAGCGAATTCAATCTTATTAAACCTCAAAGACTTGTCAGAATTCGTGAACGGGTTGAATATCAAAAAATGCTTTAATCGTTTGTTCAAATTATATTTAAAGCCTTTAGAGGTGAAAACGAATTGGAAATCTTATTAGACCTTAGAATTCCCGAAAAAGTACACAGCTCTTTGAATATTGAAAAATTTGGAAAACAGTTTCCAGCCACTTAAAGATATGACGAAATTCGTGAAAATGTTAAAACAAAACCTTTTCAAGGACATTTGTTTTACTTCACCTTTGTGTGCCAATGAACACCTCAACTTTTTAACATAAACCGTTTCTTAGATACAAAAAAACTATCCCCAGCCGCTTATCTTCATAGAGAAATATATATTAACAACTCATGTTAGAAAGTTGAAACTCGGTATGTAATAGATAAAAAAATTTATAGGGAAGCAAACAAATGGGCATGAAAATGGAATGCATATAGTACATATATTGACGATTTTCGTCATATCTTTTACGTATTCCTAAATATTATTTAAACTCAAACTCAATGAATATTTATTTATTATAACTCTATATGCGTTAACAGAGCAAACATATTTTAGAGATTAGACACGTCTCATATTAACAGCTAAGTTGTAATAATTGAAGATCCGACCTCCAAGGGGGTGGAAAAGAGTTGAATATATTTTCACGAATTTAGCCAATACATACATATTTATTTCCATAAGTTTGTTTAATAATCTTCCGTTTCCAATATTTTTTCTTTTTCAATTCCTTAAAGGGTATAAAAGGGTTGAGCAGTTACTTACGAATTCCATCATATCTCTTTGGAGTGATAACATCGAATTAGTTTTTTCTTCTTCGGGCTTCCTTCATATCTATCTAAAAACTAATTTGAGGATATTTCAGTGAGTGTTTTCATAGTACATTTCTAACTGAAAATACTTGTTTTCGGTGTAAAATACAGTACCAAAAATGAAAACATACAGTGGTTTACCCGAAAAATTTGTATTTTCAGTGAATTCAAGATTTTTGAATATTCAACCTCTAAGTGCGTGTAAGAGGGTTGCATAGGTTTTCACAATTTTCGGCATAACTCTTAGGTTTGATGAGATATCAAATTGGCGTTAAATTAAGAGGAGTTCTAATAGCCAATATAGCTATTTTAAATTTTCTGATATTCAATACCCAAGGTCGTATAAAGGGGTTTTAATAACTTATTACATATTTCTTAGATCTTATGTGATATCGAATTGATTTTTAATTTCAAAGGCTTTATACAATCGCCAAAAATTTAATTTTCGAAGTTTTAGTTATTCGATCCTACGTAGTATAAGGGGTTGCATGCTTTTTACAGTTTTTTGGTGCGGTGTTATACTTCCTCCAACTTTGATCGCGTCACGGAATATGACTCAATGGTTTCTAGTGCAAGCCCATTTCAACCGCTTCCGAAACATTCACCCGAAAAATAAAAATGTTTCACCCAGACTATTGCTAGATTTTTTATTTGTGATATTTTACTTTGATAAAATAGGGAAATCTACTCTTGCCTGCAAATTTGCCGATTGTTGGTTTATCACAGTTCTAGTTCGTATTACTCCTACTGTTTCATTATGTTCACCACATTAATATTTAAGGCATAAATTGTTAACATTGTACAGTGTGTAGAAGAAACCATTTATATAAATCTATAACACATTTTAAATATTTTATATAATTCAAATAATACTAATTGTTAAGAATATAAACAAATGTTATTTTGAAGGTCATTTCTATTTTAAAACACAACTACATTTTTCACAATGCAATAAAGTTATTATTGTGGCGCCTTTTTTATCGCTTGACGCTTTAGTAAATAGAGTAAGATGTTGTGAAGGAAAAAATCAAGATGTCTTATTTATAACTTCACGCGTGATCAATTCGCATCACTATGGCTCTTTCCTAACATTAAACAATTTTACGCTAAACTCGGGATCAAAGTAATACTTGGCGGTCTACGGAAAAATTTATTTCAACTTTTAATTGCCAAAACTTTAAGCACACGTAACCCAAATTAAAAATTTTGACATCGAAGTTGAAATTCCGAAAAAAAATTTATTTTAGAATCGACTCCGTTTTTGTACAAAATAATATTCATTAAAGATAGCAGGGTTCGATTTTCAACATTCGTACTTAATAGGATATTTAATAGTTATAAATATTCAATAATTACGCAGTCATGACTGCCAAAAATCTGGGTGCAAGTTCATTATTTTTTTGGATAAGAGTCCGGAACGCGTTAAAAGTTTATTTGAGGTCCAGATTACTATGCCGTTAAGTGTTAAATTCCGTTCTGCATTGATTAAAGACAACTGAAATTTAAACAAAGTTTGTCACTACCTGGTAAGCCCAAACCTCTATTATTAGCCAGCCATTGACGTAACAAATATTATTCTATCCGCATTACCTACATATGGAAAGAAGTTTTCGTGACATTTCGTGATATTTCCGCTATTTGAACGCTATTGAGGAAATTAGTTGTGAGGTATGAACGAGTATGTAGACATGATTACCTTCAATTATTACCAGAATAATTGTGCAGCGAAAGGATAATAAGCGTTTTACTTCGTAGTTTCCATGAGTAAATTTCCTTCAGATAAACTTTTTCCAATAAATTTCGAGGCATTATATGTACAGTTAACATCTTGTTTTAGTTGTAATAAGATGAGGATCTGCTTTTAGCAGATATTTTTTTTCACAGCATTGCAAAAGGACTTTAGAAGTTTTATATTTAATTTTCTATTGTTTTAAATGTTTTCCATTAAATCGAAAATTTTATTATGAATCAATTACGATTATTCAGTTTATTATGAATTTTTTTTTTAAAATGAACACAGTAAATAATTGTCTAGTTAGCTATAACTAGAAACTTTCTAGTTTGGAGAAACTTTGTACTTTTTTTTTTAGAAGTCCGGAACGCGTTTAATGCTTTAACACAAACAATTTTCGAAAGTCGCGAAAACTTTAACAATATGTTACACCCCTCGTGAGTTTAATATCGAAAAATACTTTAATTGGTTTTCCCCGATTATATTTAAAGCGTTCAGAAGTGAAAGTGTATTCCATATCTCATAAAACCTAAGAAATATATCGGAATTCTTAAAAATGTACACAACTAGTTTACATCCTCTAATGGCTTGGATATTAAAAAATTTGTAAAATTTTTCTTTAATTTGATAAATCAATATGTCCAAAAAAAATTTAAAGTTCTTGGAAATGTAAAAAAAAATACTTTACTCGACATTTTTTTACGCCAATGAAAGTCTGAGCTTTTGCTCGCTTTAATTACACAAGTAGCACATCTACATATACTTACAGTTCCAACTTTTTAGCATAATCCGTTTCTTAGATACAAATATCAGTACATTATAAAGTGAAAATGGAGTTTGAAGTTGTTTCAGATTTATTACTACGATTCAGTTATGACATATGGTATTATATATTCTTTATTGATGGCATCTGTCAACCATTTTCACTTTTTTATCACTATGATGTGCAAAATTTTTCTCAGGGAAATTGTTTTTAGATCGAAGTCGAATTCGCTCGCGGTAAAATTATTGGTCCTAGTGGCTCACAGTTGATGTACTGGCGAATCGTACTAAATGATGGTTTAGACCTATATGAAGTATACAGTTTAGTTACTGTGATGTAAGTAAACACACACAGGTTTGTTTGTTTTTTGTCAGAATAAGTTTACACTTAAGTGTAGACTACACTTTAAGTGTAATACAATTTATACTGAAATTGCAAGGTGTAGATCGTGCTTAAAGAACGGGTTATTGTAGAAACAAGAGAGCTAGAATTCCGAGCTTTTTGCTATATTCTTTCACTTCTATCAGTGCAAATTAATTACCATTCAATATTCTTGAATATATTCACTCAAAACAGTAGTATTATAAATCCACCATGTCAATTTTATCTGCATACATCAATCAATTTTGACAGATGGGAAGCTCCACTAAAGTGTAGAAAATTACACCTGCTCCGGATCCAGTGCAGAAAAGTGTAAACTGAGTACAGTAAACTCGACCAAAAGAACAGCCACCTCTGATATCACACCGACTAAAAGAACAGCAAAAGTGTAAAAAGTTTAGAAAAGTGTAGAAAGTATAGGCAAAAAGAACAAACCTAATGTAATCTCTATAGCTTATTGGAACTTCCATGAATAGGGATTATTTATATTGAGTAGAGCAATCAACACAATGATAAGGTGAATGAATTCGAATAGTGACGAAATTTTAATTGATAATTTAAGAATTTTTGATGGTAGGTCTATTCTAATTGGTGAGATAAAACCGTAGAACTTTTATATCGTACAATAGGACAGGCCTTGTCAGTGAAAGCCATGATTAGATTTTTTTTTCTTTCTCTACCATAAGCCAATCATAATTTGAAGCCTTACACTGGGCGCGAATATAAAACTTTAGGAATTTTGTGTACATCAGAACCGTGTTAAAAGAAACATCAACTAATACTGTTCGTTGGTCATTCGAAACATCTAAGGATTGAAAAAGTTATAATTAATGATTACAAATCGAAGTTGGTCACATTTTTTTTATTTTCTATACATTTTGCAGGAAATTATTTTTGATAGTGGACTTAAAGGCAAATAATACCTACTGCTGAAATTAAGTACGAGTATGATCTGAAATGAAGTAGATGGGCTGACCACAACACTGAAAGGAGTTGAAAAGTTGGTCTTATAGTACCTACATATTCCTGAAATACATTTCGGTTTACGGGTACAGTGCATTGAAATCCTGTACACTAATAATACGAAATCAATAGTTGTAGGCTTATCCGTCTTTGCCTAGCTTTGAAGTGAAATTTGTGATCTGTATCTCAGGAAACGTTTACATGAGGTATAGTTATATTTTGAACTTATATTAATTACTGATATTAAATTCATAAGGTTTTTTCATTCATTTTTCCTGAATTTACAAATAATCAGTCTTATCATTAATTAACTGCCAAGTGCACCAAGCAAAATAAACCATAGTTGTAAAGGCTTTAGATCAGCCTAATCTCTAATAAAGTATTTATATGCCAGCATTGTATCCATCATTAGAATAAAAACTATGAACTATGAATTACTGATATTGAAGTCTATTTGAAAAGCCTTAGAAATTATCTTTTGCTGTATAGGCTATTTGCAAGTGGTTGCAGTGCACAATAGCAAAAATCAATGAATTTTGAAATGTATGTGTCCCAAACAATACTTCCCAAGAGAATAAAAGAATTGTGTAGAAGGAGTATGACCGTCGGAGGTGAGGGTGGAAAGAATATAGAATATTCCAGTTTGGATATTTCCAGAGTAATTGACAACAAAAAGTTGAACCTTTGTGTTTTCGAATAAATATCTCAAGATTGGGTGCAGTGACAATTTAGACTGTTACATCAAATGAAAGGTAATTCGATTCCCTAATGAGTTATAGCCCTTTGCGTTGTGATTATTCGTTTTCAAAAACATTTTTTTAACCACCCTATATTTCAATTGAAATTGAAAATTGACCCACCCTGTAGAACAATTTTTTTCGCCAAATATATCACGGAATGACTCCTTACAGGGTGTTACACGGAGTGCCAAACAAGGAGTGCCAAACACCATGTATAACTGAAATCACAGCACTCAACAGAAAAGAACACTTTTAAATATAGTTCTATGTTTCTCTATTATTATACCTATGCTCATTATTATTCCATATTTATGTTTTTAGTAAATTTTTGAGTATGGAAAAAATTAGAAGTAATTTACAATTTCTTTACTCGAAAATCCGTTCTTAACACATTTTTTCCCGGTTATTACTTACTCTGCTCTTTCGAAAAATTAACAGATTATGCTAATAACTTTTTCTGTAATATACCTATTTAGTAACACGCATATTATACATATGTTATTATTGTTTTGTGCAGTTTCAAAAGAAAATATATTTGATTTTCGGATTCGCACTATCATTGTGAATTTCAATATTTCTAACCAAATTTACCTAGTACAGACAAAGTTATTACAAAATTTTTTTTTGTGAAAAATAAGACTTCACTGTCATTGGTTAGGAAATAAAATAAATATGTGCGGAGTAAATAAAGGAAGTAAGTACCTAAGGTAATAATCATGGACGAGCGTGTGGCTGACCACTTCACCTCCTAGTTCATTACTTCAAGGCCTAGGCTCGATTTAAGCTGATGCGCCATTGATTACTATGAGTAGTCTGGATGGCTTAGTGGCTAGAGCACTTGTCTTTGGTGCACCTGGTACCAGGTTCGAATCTGCTTGGCGACAATAATTTTCGAGAATGGAATTGGTTGTCGGACTACCAGTTCACTCAGCTGTAAATGAGTACCTGAGTTAAAATCGGGTAATAATCACGGACGAGCATGTGGCTGACCACTTCACCTCCTAGTGCTCCGATCGTCTTGTAATGAAGTAGCTTTAGCATTACTTCAAGACTTACGCCCAATTTGGGCTATTGCTCCATTGATTATTATTATTAGTTCAAGATAGGATTTACAGGCATATTCAGGATCAGAGTCACAAGTAACAAAGTAGGTGAAGAGTCACAATTAATTCAAAATTCATACAAAATTGTGACTCTCGACCTGCTTTGTGACTCGGTCGTGAATAGGCCTGTTAATTAAAATTTGTGGCAATTTTAAACTTTTTTTTATGTTGTTTGGTGATGATTGGAACAGTTCATTTTGAAATTAATTTTAATCTTGGATCTTTCGAATTTATTCTCCGTCGTCGTTAAAGGGGTATAAGATCTAACTACGAGTTTCGCCACATATGTATCTGAAGAACAATTCGATTTCTAATTGGCTTTTTTTCATTTACAAGCACTTGAAGGAAATTTCTTAAATCGATTTTGTAGTTTTCCGTATTCTCCCCCAACTATAATTTGTCCATAAGACTTGCGGTTCATAAGTGTGAAAGTTACTATCCAGTTTTCAAAGATACATAACGTCGTGAAGTCCCGCTTCTTTTCCTGAAAAATAATAATGTTGCTCCCATAAACCTTTTTTAATTTTGTCTATGAATATCTTATAGTTAAAACTATGCTATTTGCGTACCTATTTCCGTTTTCAAAATTTTCTCCAAATAGGTAGTTGACTCTGTTTCCTGAAATAACTCATTTACTTCGTCGTGACTTATAAAAACATTACACCACAATACACAGATCAGGCCATCTTTGAATTTTACCCAAAAGTAATGATATCATATTTCATATTTTAATGCATAACACATTAAATTACAATGTTATATTAGGGAACACCCGAAAAATAAAATCGAACATCACATTAAAATCACTTACGAACCACCGGCCTTTGCAGATGTATGAAACTCGCCGTATGCATACACATTATATGGATGTCAAAAAACAAAAAAAAAACTGAAAGACAACCATTATTAAATCACCCATTTCCACAATGCATTTATTTGGTTTCACATATCGTCGAAATTTCACTTTGCAACGTCGAAGGAGTTCAGAGGAAGCACCAAACCGACACACCAAACAGAAGCAGCTCTAAGTTAAAAGAAATTTATTCAAACAGAAACACTTTCACTATGGTGTAAACACTTCGTATGGGTAAATATTTACAAAACCAACAAAGGATCGCAATCACGGCACACATTTCACTCGCTTGACTTTTGAATAATCAAAGCGCACAACAAAACCCCAACATATTTAAAGTATGTATGGAATTGACCACTTGTGCCAGGGCAACATTGTAATAACTGTAGACCCGAACCGAAGGACTACTCGTACGTCAAGAGCAACACTTGTTGAGGAAGTTTGCGGTTAAAGATTCACCCCGTTTCCTGAATAGAATATCGCTCTGCAGTGTTCGGGACCAGAATGCTTCGTTATAACTCCTAAGGACGACGAGAAAAGATTTTGATGCGAACGCTACGTAAGCGAAATCTGTACAAACTCGCAAGGACTCTACCACCGCTACCGGTGTGAAGTAGCTCCGCGTTGTGTGAACCACAAGAGCTGGTACAAAACTGCACGATTTTTCCAGCCATGGACAAATTCAAGTGATCCACTTTCCAATGCTGGCAGCCGCTTTCCATGGCGAAGCGATGCGTTTGCGCCCCAAAACGCTATCTTAGTGTAAGCGGCTAGTCTTTGGAGACTTCTTTTTCTTCTAGATACTAGACACTTACTAGTTCGATGTGTAGTACCTCTCTTATTTAGTCTTATAAGTCGGTACTTTTTACACTATCGTGTACTTTTTCGAGCTTTTCGATAGCACAGTACACACCTTCACACAAACGTCAATATTTTTAAAATGCCACGGTACGTTATGGGAGTACGGTGACCAATTTTACGGAAATTGAAAAGAAAATTGTCGCCATAGAGTCAAGGATATCACATATGTATGTACTCTGTTACGATTCTCTATTGATCTGTAATAGCAATGTAATCCGTTTCAGTGCGAATGAATTACACTGAACTGTAAGTGAAGTTTAAAACGTTTCTAACGACAGATTTATGGGAAATAGAACTATTGGCAGTCATCCAGGTGAGTATATGACAGTTTATGACCACTTCGATAATGAAGATAAGGATATCATTAAATACGTGACGTTAAAAGTTTAGTACGTTTTGCGTGACAAAAGTAGTCGTGTTTACCGTCTTTGAGTGGTAAAATATATTATAGGTATTCGACCTGCGAAAGTTTTCACTTAAAGTAATAATTTTAAGTGAAACTTTCTTTACACAAATAACAAGTTGAAACTTAAACAGGGATAAGATAATGCAGCCATTTCCAAAATGGTGTAAAAAATAATCTTTTAGTCACAATTTAGTTGTGGAGGAGTTTTGTTTGCCCAAATAACGAATGAGAGTTCGTGGTGTCAACTTCACAAATGTGAAATTTCAAGCGCTATAACTTGTTTGTTCTTTCGCTTGCAGATAAAATGTTCACACAAGTAGTCGATAGAACACTTTAGGGTAACTAAAAACTCTAACTTAAATCGCCTCATCTCACTAACCCTTACGGGAAAAAACTTGTTCTTCTTCCTTACTCAAACATTTTTAACGGACAATTTTACGTTATTAGTTTTTAATTATTGAAAAGTATTGTAATAGACCTATAATTTGAAAAAAGTTTTGAAATCGTAAAATTTTGTATTTTAACGTTTTAGGACAAATAAGCCCGAAAAAAATCCTTCTGTCCTTCATAGACGCCGCATACCGAATGCGGTCCATCGTACGTAAGAGCGTTTGACTTTCAAAGCGATTAGCTTACAAAACCGTTGAGATGTTACGTTCAATTATTTTGGAGGATAGACTGAGTATACCGCTTTGAGTGGGTATCTTTTGTGTTGGGAGAGGTGTAAGATTGGAAAGCGTTTTATACGAAAGATTTTGGTTTCCAGATCTCAGGAACTGTTTATGCCGTACGCCTGAAACTTTGAATTTATTATAAAGGTTTAAAACACACATTAGTTGAGTATTAAATTTGTTAAGTCACATAGGTATGTAGATGTCGTGTGTCTACTTTGGAAGGAGCGCAAGAAACTAGAGTTACATACCTAATTTCAAGGAAATTAAAAAGATGAAAAAGAGTTTTTAAATGGTGTTGCATGCTTTCTTCAAACACAAGTTTTGCTAAAAAAATAATAGTTACGGCAGACAGGTTGGCAGACATTTTAGTACCTAATAAAGTGAAGCTATAAAAATCAGTTGATCACTAACTTTAAGGTTTCCATAATACCACCTTGATCTTCCCGGAATAACCACCGTGTGGCGCTTTTATTGTTCTGATTTGAGCTCTGTTTTTGTTGTTAAGTTGGTACATCTGTTATTGACATTCTCTCTAAATCTAAGCGTCATAGCTTGACATTTGCAAAAGTTACGTAGCGAAGAGTACATCTATCTCTGTGTGTGTTGACAATTTTTTACAATTTTATAAATGGATTTAAATTTTCAACAGCGAACTTGTATTAAATTTTGCGTATAAAACGGATTTAATGGTGCGCGAACGTTGGAAATGTTGGAAAAGTGTTTCGGCTCATCCTCGGAAAAACAATCTAGTTTCGAAACCTGATCCACAGCCTCGGACTGAATTGTTCAATTTATATGTATATATATGAATATGTTGTTCGGAAACTGCCCGTTGACACCAACGGAACACTATGCTTCAAATCCACACAACTAGTAGCATATGCCGACGACATAAATATACTTGCAAGATCCCTGGAGAGTGCCAAAGAAATAGTTGTAAACCTTCATTCGGTAGCAAGGGAAGTTGGACTACGTATTAACGAAAACAAAACCAAAGTTATGACACAAACTAGGAAAAACATGCCAATCAGACAAAATATTACAATAGTAGACTCAACCTAAAAATGTAGAAGACTTTGTATATCTCGGGGCAAATATATCGAAGGATGGAAGCGAACCCATCGAAATTAAAAGAAGAATAATAGGCGTATTTTAATGCTCTCCAGAGTAGGATAGTACAGCATAAGTATACGTGAAACAACAACAACATCCAGGATAGTAAACCCACTAATTTTACTAGGTTATATATCCTACTCCGGAGAGAATGAATGGTGTGAGCCTAGGATGAATTCGCTTTAATTCGCTTTACTCGATTCGATTTTAATGGTTGGCAGCACTTTTGTTTACACAACAGAAATGCAACCGAACTGCAATAAAATCAAATCCGGTGCCAGTTATATTGCCATAAGTTTTGCAGCAAAGAAAGGAAAAATAGAAATTAAAGTGAAATGGAAAAGCAAGAAAAGAAAAGGTGAGTGATTGCATTGTTTGAATAAAATTTCGTCCATAATAAGATGTGAGAAGTGGAAAAAATATGTCTCTCGTATCGCCGTTTGTTTACTTTACATGAGAAGGAACTTAAACAAAACTTAACATTTTGACTATCTTTAGCAGATCTCGTCGTACTTTCAAAAATATTTTTCAAATTGAATGTAATACACCGAAACGGAAATGTCACTTAATTTCAAACTTGACAGCGCAGGGCTGCCAAATCTTAACAATAAATTGTACTCCAGATAATACCGTGGATCGTTTTTTTTCGTTTGCCGATTAGGTGCTCTATTCTGGAGAGCATTAAAACACGCCTAATGATGGCAAATAAGACGTATTATTCGGTACTTCCAATAATTAAAAACAAAAACGCGCACAGAAAAACAAAGCTTAAACTGTACAAAACAATAATAAGACCTGTGCTATGCTATGGCAGCGAAACGTGGACATTGACTCAGGCGTCCGAAAAATTAGTTAACGCCTTTGAAAGAAAAGTCCTCAGAAGAATCCTCGGACCTGTGAGGGAAGACTCGATCTGGAGAATACGATACAATACAGAATTGTATGCCATCTTCGACAGTCCAGAAGTATCGATCTTCATAAAATTTAAAAAGCTACAATGGGCTGGTCATGTGTAGCGGATGGATGACGGAAGAATCCCCAAACGCACACTAAAGGGAAAAGTCTATGGACAAAGACCAGCTGGAAAACCACGAAAGCGCTGGGAGGACTCTATTGACGCAGACAGCAAATCACTTCTGAGATGTAGAAACTGGAGGACGCGGTCACTGAACCGAGAAGGCTGGAGGCGGCACATCCAGGAGGCCAAGGTCAGATTTGGACTGTAACGCCATCGTAAGTAAGTAAGTAAGTATGTAAGTTGAATATTGCCTATGGATTCGTCCAAGAGATTTTGGTTAATGATTTGGGTTTCCGTCGTGTAGCAGCAAAGTTGGTGCGAAAAGACCTCAATTTCATGCGAAAAAGAGACCGTGTTGACGTCGCAAAAGAGATGAGAGACGAGTTTATGAGTAGGACACGCAATCCAGACATCAGGCAAATTAATGGCGTTCACCAAATGAGCCGAGACCTAAAAAATCACGTCGTTTTCAAAAAAGAAGGCAATGCTCACGGTTTTCATGGATTACAACGGTGTAGTGCATCATGAATTTTTGCCAAAAGGCCAGACAGTAAACAAAGAGTATTAACGTATTTGGGCGTTATGAGACGTTTGCGTGAAGCAATTCGCCGAAAGAGACCAGAACTGTGGGCAGAAAACTCGTGAATTTTTCACCAAGATAACGCACTGTCTCACAGTGCATTATTCGTAATTTTTTGACGAAAAAAGCAACAAATATCTACCATCCAACAGCCACAGAATTCACCTGATTTGGCTCCCTGTGACTTCTTTCTGTTCAATCGAGTTAAAAAACCACTGAGGGGAACGCGTTTCAGCAGCCGAGAGGAAGTGATGGAAAAATCGCAGGGAGCACTGATGGTCATACCAAAAACCGAATATAAAAAATGTTTCGAGGATTGGATCAGGCGCTGGCATAAGTGTGTTGCAGTCGATGGGGATTACTTTGAAGGGGACAATATAGATTTAGATCAATAAACTTGTATTTTTAATTTTCTCAATAAATTCCGGGATCACAGTTAAGTTTCCATGAATCGAAAACATTAGATAAATATATTTATAAATGTTATTTGCTAATCAAAAGCTGTTTTCAATCTATTCAATTCATTTTACAATAATTTAATCAAATTATCCATTTTCCCATCAGGCACATAATGTGCGGGTGTCTTGCTCCATAAACTTGATATGCCCTGTAGTGTATGGAAGTATTATACTACTCCAACGAAACTGCAGACTTTTGACATAATTCATGCATCACAAGTATTCCTAGAAATTCGAATTTAGGAGAGATAGAGAAATATACCTTATTCAACCAGTGAACTTCAAAACTTATAGATTTTGAAACTAAAAGTAAATATCATTAATTACGTAATAAATTTATCGATGTAATCTATTCAAATTCGAATTATTTCATGTGATTAGTTTATAATTTTAAGCTTATCCTCCTTAAAGCTATGAGAATCAGACAATCAAGTTTCTGCTTTTTTGTTTAAAAAATTGTTTTTAATTTTTGAGTATAAACTGAATTTGAAGAAATAGGAAAAACTACTGTAAAAATTCTCCATATACTCTAAATTCCTACACGATATTCAAATATTTTCTATGGAACACAACACTAAAACATTACCAATGTAGAAATAATAAATTACTTTCATTAGTAGCTTCGCAATTTTCTATTTTCCTAAATTGAAAATTTTGATCTGAACTTGTTCTATCTAGTTCATGTGTTATTCTGATTATTCTGTTCAAATAATACACACAGCTAGAACACTCAACACTTAGATACGTCACATACATCCTAATGCCATACATCGAATTTAATTTTCTTAAAAGTTGTTGAAGGTTTTTGAAAGGATTGTCTTAGGCTTAGAAATGTCTTTTCGATTTACTTAAAATTTCGTTCAAGATCAAATGCTTCGCGTAATTATGTTCGTTGTGCGTAAATTTGCACACTGCCATCGAAGGTAGAGCTTTATTATTTTTTTTATTTGAATAAAGTTTATCCATCCAAGGAGTTTTTTTTTCAATAAATTGATTTATACTTAGTGGATAATTGGCTGTTATACAAGAGAAAAGAAATGTTGTATGAGGTTACGTTAGGGATGTGCATAAAGTCGGCTTATAAGGCCCGGTATTTTAATGTAGAGTTAACTTGTAAGTTGTCAGTTAATCAAAACCACTGGAGTTAGCTTTATATGGAAATACCAGACCTACGAGTTAACTTTACATTGAAATACCGAGCCTAAGAGTTTTCTGTGTCTTTCCAAACCTAACATATAAATATTTAAGAACTTTTATACATACTAAACATACCGCTCACATTATTTATTTATGTTCCTCTACACTTCAGAGGTAGTTGCTGCTCTCGTTTGTCTAGTTTGAGCATAGTAGTATCTGAGTTCATATTCCGGCCATATAAAGATTCCTTTCCTTATATCCATTTTTCCTTGCTTTTCAACAATATCCATTTCCGTAATCTCATACGAAACTATCAGTTCATACACAATCCTTGGAGGTTGGGTGATTAATCAGCACATTCCCATAAAAATAAACATTGTTGTCACAGAAGGGCTAGTTAGAAGAACGGAATAGTGAATAGTGTGTTTTCACGTTCATTGGCAGTTTCCACAAAACTTTTGAATTTTGAAATTGTTAAAAATACAAAGGAGTGAACATTTTGCCTTTTTTATAGAGAAGATAGAAGAACTGAAAGTAATAACCGGGTTTATGATCATCACTAAAAAACAATTACGTGTAATATACCTACTCTTTTGGCCAAGCCTTGATGGTTCTAAATGTTGCAAACTTTTGCTGACTGGATTAAGGTTACATTAACATACAGATTTTGTATACAGTACAAAATGTATATTAAGAACAATGAACTCATAGTCTGATGATATATCCTAATTATGGGCTAAGTTTATTTTATTTTTACCCTTCATTAAGGTCCGGTTATCATAATTGGATTACATTAATTCGTATGGAGTGGCAAAATTACTTTACGATTATAGGGAGTGGAGTTCATCAAACTCATTAGGACTGAATATTCTACATATCATATTTTCTAACGAATTAACAAGTACACATTGCAAATTATACAATATAATGTTTTACTATACAATATTGTCATTTTTATAAAGAACGGGTGCAACTCTACATTGTGATTAGAAAAATTCATAGTAATTATGGAGCTATTACAGCGAGATACGAGTACTACTGCAGTATCGTTCTACACATAAATAATGGTTGATATCTTATTTTCTTTTACCAATTCCTATTAATCTTAGTAGAAGTTATGGTTTTCAATAATATCTTACTAGAAATAAATGTTTTACATGTTTTTCCATGGATTGACCGCTATATCATTTCTCACTATAAAAATTTATTCCTCCAAAAAATTATGTCCTCCAGATTGGTTTTTATGAAACGCCCTTAATAACAGAGTACATTGCCTTAGTATTGTACTGCAAAAAAGAATGTGCAATCGGTAATCGAGCAGAACTTCCTTGTTGTTAACTTCGTAAATGTTAACCCATGAAAAAATGAAACAGAAATAAGGATCTTCGAAAACCCATTGGTTTCAAACTTAAAAAGGTGTACACTACCTTAATAATGTTAAAATATACAGGTCTTAGTATTTATGATATATAATATGTTTTCTACTCACTTTTTGTTGGGAAAACACGCTACTACCTTCATCAAAACGAATTTTTCAATTTTTTTTAATTTAAAGTAGGTATTCATATTAGCTTTAAGATTTTTATCATAAACAGTCCTTTAGCCAGACCCAAATAGCATCAATTTTTCACAAGCGTCCACCTTGTTAAAATACCAAAGCTTGCAAAAAGTATCACCACTCATTTTACACATTTTTCACCTTGTTAAAATACAAAAAAAAAAGTATGAACATCCATTTTTCACAGGAGTCTCCCTTGTTTAAATATTTCCTTCTTCCACCGCCTAAAATTTTGCCATCTTTCTTTGGTATGTACTTAGTTTAAAGTTTCAACTTTCCATCACCATTGATTGGTTCTATAAAATGCTTTTTTGACTTGTCGAAATTATCGCTTCAGCAGTATCCCTGCAAAAAATTAAGAACTTTAAACTTGTACCATAAACCGTTTAACAAATTTAAATTTCAGACAGTTCCATATTCAAATTCTACAAACCCGTACTAATTAATACTTAATACTATCGATTTCAATCATTTTTGAAACGAGTCCCCTATCATATACAAGGATATCAAGTTTTAGTTAATCAGTATACGCAGCTCTTGTGATATTCAATGCGATACAATATAATAAACCTTTACGCATAATCAGAATATATTTACTTCCTGAATTTTCCCCTCCAATGAACCACACGTCTTTCTTATCGAATCCATGGTCAGAGATGCTTCCCAGAATTATTCTGGCTTCCTCAAGATATAACTGATATATTGCAGCTTTCCTCTTGGTCAGTCCTGTTAACTTTTCAAAGAAGCCGCGAATTGGAATCAAGAAAAGTACTTTCTCTAGGATACCAATTCAAACTAGTTTATTCCATAAAAATAATTCCAATTTTTGCTGGTAGACTTTTCACATAATTTGCATATCAACTAGCATTTACGAATAATATAGGTATGTACTATCAAAATACTAGAACAATTTAATTAGCTAAAATTACAATAAATTAGTTGTTAATAATTGCGCTATCGAGCTTCATTTCAAATTGCCTGTTATCCTGAACTCAACTTTACTACGTACAAAAAGTTCATCCGACTCACTTATGAATATTTATGTTCTGATCTGAATGATGAAATTAATTAACAAGAATCGACGAACCTCGTGCAGAACCTCGAGTTATAATTAACTACTTCGACTGACATTATTAAAGGCTTATGAAAATTTCATAGCAGACTTTGCGACTTTTGTACGAGAACAGAAAATTATCGAATTCAAAACCCTATCTAGGAATAATTAACACTAAGGAGTCTGTCAAATTTAGAGTAGATTTTCAGAATCATATTTGGGACTTGCGTTATATTTTAAGGGTTGAAATCGAGGAAAATGGAACGTATTTATAATGAAAATAAATTATTGTAATGAGGCGATTTCGATGAATTTTGAAATGGTACGTAAATAGGTCTATAAATTTTCAGTTCCGTTTTTTTTTTTTGGTTCGCTGCCGGAAGAGCAATCTTACGTTTTTTGGGTAGACGTAGTAGAAAAGTTATTTTATAATTAATTTCATAGTCTTTTGTTGTTATTGTAAAGATCCCGAAAAAGACTTTAAATGTCTTTATACGTGTATTGTTTGCTTTAATTTAATATAATTTAAAATAATTTACTATTTTTCAAAGGTATTAATGACAACAAAAGACCCGAACTTCATATATAGTATGGTATGTTCTGGTTTTTTCCGGTCAAGTGAATTCTTTCGAGACGAATGAAAATTAATGTAGCCGTAGTAAGATCAGGTTTTTACGGCCCATAGAAAATTCTTTAAGCTCTGTTTTTTCGGAAAGACGTATTGGTCGATAACTTCAGAAGGGTTTTGAAAGGGTCTAGGCTTGGCTTGGATCGTGACTGCTATATATTTTTTTGTATCTCTTATGCCGTCATATCGCAATTCGGCATAATGTTTTAAGTCTGATGAGGCAGCAAATTTGTTCTTTCTTCTATGCGGTTTTAGATTTAATTCGAATAGTCTCCAACCTTTTGACAGCTTTCCGTGGTATGACCCAACTATGATACTCATGTGTTATATGTGGTCTTAGAGTACAGTAATCCCTCGAGTTACGTCTCCCTCGTTATACCTTATTTCGACTTAACGTCGTTCATTACTTTGAGACCAAACCTTGAAATTACGTCGTCCGTCCCTCGATTTACATCGCCGTTTTCATGGAACAGAATTTGTGAGCGCGATTTACGTAGGAAAGTTTTCGTGTTTGGCGTTCATAAATTATAGACCGAGGTTGTGTTGAGGTGTTTTTGATTCAAACGAAGTCAACGATTACAAGCAGTTACTCGAAGAAAAAAGAAAACCAACTTTGTCCCAAACACGAATTTCGACCTTCTTCACCAGTAAACCGGTCAACCCACAAACAGTAGAAATAGAAGCTATTTCTTCTAAAGATAATAACAATTAATGTGTTGCTTTATGTCAAATAAGTATTTGTATTTAAAGAAAGCCGTCTATTTTCTTCTTCGTAAGTTTTATATATACGTATTCCCAGCAAACATTGCGATTCGAAATCGAATCGAAAGCGATTCGTTTTAACGGTGTTTGACTTCGATCTCGATGTCGTTCTCAAATCGATTTCGATCCGGCCACGACTAAAAGGAACATTCTAAATCGAATCGTAGTAACGATTCGATAACGATTCGTAATAACGATTCGATAACGATTCGTAATAACGATTCGTAATAACGATTCTATAACGATTAGTTTTAAATTAAAATCGACGGCTATTCGTAGGGGGCATAAAAAATTTCAGTAAACTCACAATTAAATGAAATCCTGTTGGTCAATAAGGAATAGGAGTAAATGGAAACTCAGCTCATATGTTGCAGAAAATTCTTTTCAAATCTGATAAATTTTATACTTTTCTGTAGGGCTGAAAAATAAATATTATCTAGCAAATTTATTAAATTTGGAAGGAATTTTCTGCAATATATTGAAAATATTATAATTGACGGATAATGTAATTTATTATAATTAATAGAAATAAAAATAATTCTTTAAACAAAAATTAATTAATAATAATGAAAAAAAGAAGAAAAAAACGGAAGAAGAATTAACACTTTCGGCTTGTAATTCGCTTTTTTTGTCAGTCTGTCCTTCGCGTATATAATGATAATGACGCATTGCAGTTTTATCGAAGAAATTTTCGAGAAGGCCAGGAAATTTTTCGTGAAATGCGTCTATAGAAAATGAACAATTATAAATGCAATCTATTGGTGCATTGTTAACACTTACTTTTCACAGCCGTAAATTTTATTTAACCACTTTACTGCACTTCTTCAACACAAATGATAGTTTACTTCAATAAAATCACAAGAAATCTACACTTCAACTATTTTTCAGGAATGCGTAACGGCGAAAAAAAAGAAAAAGGAATGAGCCTACGGACAACAACAACATATCGCTAAACGAAGAATTCTCGAATTTTGGAATTCGGAAATATTTTCGATAGATACACTTCGCTAAACGAAGAAATCTCGAAGAATTCTCGAATTTCGGAATTCGAGAATATTTCGCTAAAAACGAAATTCGCTAAAATGTTTGCTGGGTTCTGGTTGCTATTTGTTGTAACTATTTGTAATTTGACGTGTAGCCGTGTACAGGCACTTGATGAAGGCTGCCTGTAACAGCCGACATACGCAACTGTATACGAAAATAAAACTTATGTAGACGAAAATCCACGACTTTAAAAAAATTAATTGTGTACAAACTTAAAAAATAAATACATTCATATTCAAAAAATAAAAGTTTATACATTTATCGCCAGAGGTTGCTTCTACCCTCGAGTTACGTCGTTTTCGACTTACGTCCCGAATTCTCGGAACCTAACTCCGACGTAACTCGAGGGATTACTGTATATATAAGTGGGAGTGACATAAGTATTCTTGGCCGACCCCATTTTAGCCGCTTCCCGAATTTTTGACCCTAAAAGTAAGTTTTTTCCCAAACTATTGGCAAATTTTTTTAACTCAATTACCCTGGCTTTTTTAATATACCTACCTTTTACATGAACTGATAGAGGGTGTACACAAAAATATATTACCAATGCGTTTCTAGTAAGATGTCTGGAATACATTCTCCTCCTCTCCTATGGTAATGCATTTTTCGTATTTTCAAAGGGACTTGATAAGTTCGTAATTGTGGTGAAATTCCAAGTATACTAACACAGTAATTCCCTATTGAAATAGCAATAATTATCGAAATCTTATTCACATGGTTGCACGACTGTCGATAAGAAAGTCTTCGTCAATAATTCGCAATAAGTCCATTTACTTTGTGAAATACAGTGACAATTGAAAACAAATCTTACTTCCAAATGGATTGAAAACTCTGTTGTTATTGCTCTTGGGATATAAGTCAAAGCTTTACACTTGGATAGAGCAGGAGATAAGTATCACAGGATTACATTTCCAAATGAGTTCTGGGAAATGAAAGGAGCTTCGGTTTTCATTGTTCATTCATTCAGAACGCTAGTGAGTACAGGGTGCTTTTCATTTATTTCGTGTATAGGTATATATATATTTATTACGTTCTCAATGTGCAGTGCGGATCAGTAAATGTAGAAGAAAAGAGATATATGTACCTACATAGGTACAAGTTGAACACAACTATTCACAACCGTTTTTGAAAGATTATTTTTATACTCTAGATGAAAAACCATATATGCCCGATTTCACAGTGGTAGCTTAAGCTCTGAGTGGATCTTAAGCTTGGGCTTAGGAACACCTTCGATTTCACAGTAATGGCTTAAATCTTAAGCTAAGGTCGTTTCTCAATTCCTTGCTAAGTCTACGTCTACGTCTATGTTGACGTCACAGCATAGCATTGCTATTATAACAGTTTAGAAAAAGCTCGAAATCGATCAGCTGATGCTTATTTGACACTGCAAAAATCAAAAATTTGAATTTATTTACGTTTCCTTAAGCTTGTAATACACTGTTTGACCAAGTGGTCATACAGTGTAATACAAGCTTTCGATTGACTGATAGCAGAGACACAAACCAACAGAAATCTAGACACGCTTTTGCTAGGTCTGACGTCATAATTGCGTCATAACTGTTATAACTAGACGTACACGTAGACTTAAGCAAGGAATTGAGAAACGCTGAGAAGCGCTAGCTTAGCTTAAGCCATCAATTTTGCGAGCTTGAGTTCCGTTTATAAAATAAGCCTACGAACTGTCAAGCTTGTGATTTTTTCTGTATTCAAGACTGTTTAATTAAAAAAATTTAGCCGCATAGCTACTCCACTACATGAGAAATATCGAATGTACGCAAATCCATTACAAAAGCTTACAGTAGGTTGCAAAATGAAACGCTACTACGCATTATGCTTAGTTTAGCTAAGCCGCAGGATACAAAAAAAAACTGTGAAATCAGTCGAATCGAAACCATAGCTTAAGTTACCTTTTCTAGCTTAACTAAGCCTTAGCTTAAGCTACCACTGTAAAATCGGGCAATAGAGTATTATAAGTTTAATCCAGCCCGAAAAGTTTGTAACGCATAGAACCGAGCCTCGGACGGAAAAAAGTGTTATATTATTTTGTGTTTATTTTCGGCCAAAACCCCTAAATCCGTTTGCTGTCCGTCCGTCCGTCCGTCTGTCCGTCCGTCTGTCCGTCCGTCTGTCCGTCTGTCCGTTTGCACGATAACTCAAGAATGCGTTGACCTAGGAAGTTGAAATTTTGTCACAACTTGTAAAATGGAAAAAATACGGCTAAGTTCGTTAATGGGCGATATCCTTCCACTCCTTCGGATACCTCTCATACAAAAGTACTTGAAACACATTTTCACAATTATTGCTCAAATGCTTCAAGTTAGGAACTTGAAATTTTGCATACTTAAAGTTTATAATGTTTGAAGCGAAAGTTCCGAATATGATACAAATCGAATGAGTCCTTCGTGTAGCAGCCTAAAAAAGTCCTTCAAAAATGTATGCAAGTTATAGAATCCACTATAGCTCCAGTAAGAGTTAAAGCAGGGATTCAAAACTTTACAGGAATAAGTTTTATATCAAAAGCAAGACTGAGTTCATTAGTTGGCGCCATCCGTCGACTTCTTCGGGTAGCTGTCATACAAAAGTCCTTAAGACACGTGTTCACCAATATTGAACGATAACTTTAAAACGCTTTATGTTACGACTTTGGAATTTTGTATACGTTGATTTTATAATAGTCGCAGCTAAAACTATTAATATGAAAAATATCCCATAAGTACTTCATGTAGTCCCCATACAAAAATTCTGTAAAGTGTCCTAGCTTAATTTATGTAACTCACTATAAATCAAGAAATCGAGTAGCTACTATAGACATGTTTCTACCTTTAAGTAAAAATTTATGTAATAAATGTCCTTCCTCTTCATTCTTTTGATATATTTACAACTAAAATATAAATAAGAGTTCAGTATTTCATCTAGAGTATCATACGATTGGCTTGGAGCCGATCGTGACTGCGTTATGTTTAACACGTAAGTTTCTACACAATACACTGCAACAGTTGCGGCAGTCACACGACGTTTGTTATATCAAACACTTGAGATTTTACATTGACTTATCTAATCGATGCAATGTATCATAGTTTAAAGTAACTTATATTTTTCCGACAATACAAAAATTTCCAAACGTTTCCAAACAAAACAAAATGCATAAAAACAGGAAATTCAAGAACTTACAATACGACAAATTCACGAGGTAATTTGAAACACACCACTTTTTTTTGCATAAAGTGAAATAAAAACGAAAGGAGGCTCTTCGAACCAAAGCTCGAAGAATCAAGATGAGCGGCATGCATGTACTTCATGTGTAGATATTTTTCTAAATTTATGTATGCCGTGTGTTACTGAATTCAATTTTGTCACAATCTGAACACCATTCCTGACATGAACTGATTACTCCAGACATGCCAATATGTAGAAGAATATGCAAAATTGTTCGTCTGCATTTCATACACACATTATGTAGGAATAAGCAATTTATAAAATACACTGTGATATAAAATCACATCAAATTTGAATCAAATGTAGTTTGGATTACGGCGTTTCTAAATATTATTATTGCATTAGAAGAATTAAATTTTTCAAAATTCTTTAAGGCGTAAGAAATGATGTTACAAGTTGTCATGCCGCGTGCAACTGGCTGAATATTTTACTTTCATTTCAAATTGAAAGAAATTGAATTTTTATATTTTAACCTTCTATTGAGTCCGAAAAAGGAAAATAAATGTCCGTCTTTCCGCCACAGCTCACTAAGTACAATTTTTTCCGTACCCAAATATTTAAGAGGTGAATTGTGAGGAGAAGTAGTTGCGATTTGGAAATGGGAGAGCGTTTTAAACAAACCATTTTGGGTAAACAAGTTTAGACTACAATATCTTCCAAATCATTTACGTCAAAAAGATAATGATAAAGATAATGATCTATGCTTGTAAGTTTATTGTAGAGTTTACGAGATGCGGTAAAGGGCGCAAGTGGGGGTATAATCTTTAAAAACAATTTTTATATTTTAGAAACCGTTACAAATATAGTCTCAAATTTTCACAGAAGTCAGGCTATAGACATCTAGGTAGCTGAGATCAACAAATATACTTTTTGAAACGTTATTTTCTTGGGAACTTTTATTAGACAGAAGAAGTGGGCCCAGTTACGGGTTAACTTTTTAAAAAATGGTTCTGTGATGGATGCATGAGGAGTAGTTAAAGCGAAAAATGTAAAACTTTATATCGCAGGAGAAGCTTACACTAGGAAGTTAAAACCTATAACTTATAAGTAAATTTACTGGGGAAGTATTGAAAAATAAAGCCATTAAAAGATGTAATATTGTTCGAAAGTTGTAAAGATACAAAATATCTAGTTTATTTTATCATTCATATGTATTTCGAAAAAACAATTTGAATGTCACAAAAATTATGTGACTCCATCATATAAACTTCTGGTTTTCTCAATAAAACCACCGTTGACGAAAAATTAAAAAAAATTAGTGGATTCAATAATTTACTTTTCATCCGAATCAGACCTAATGTGTTACAATTTTTTACGTTCTGATTTAGCTGTGAAGACGTCACTGAAAAGGAAACTTTCCATTAAAGCCTAGACTTGATAATTATAATTGAATTGTTTTCTTCGTTTACTAAATAAAACTACTAATACACATAAGAGCAAATAAACACTTTCTAGTATCTTATACCATGGATACACTGGATGACATCAACGTAATATCCAACTTGTTTCTTTGTATATAAATTCGATAATTTTAGCATCTGTTACTAAAATCAACTAAAATTTGACATGTTAGTTGCAAATTTTTATATTCTTCCGTCAGTTAAAATTTTTTGAACATGTTTTACTATTTATGTGTGATGTGATGGTCCACTTTGTACATTTCTTTATTAGTAATGGAAGCGCTTTTCGAGGGAACATTATAGGCACGAAGAGCTAGCAGTTGTTACATACGAAAAACTATTTTAAACCAATTTTTTGTGAAGGTATGAACAAATTTTAAATTTATTTTAGAAATTGTGCAATTTATAAAGTGCAATCGATTATATATAGTTACAAAAATAATTGTGTGCCTCCTTGGAGGTTCGAGATACAACTGAACTCTATCCGGCCGAAAGATTTAATCTTTCTTTCGGTTATCCAAATCTTGATGACCCAGCATTAGGGTAACAAGAATTATTTTCCGTTGGCATATACATTTTAAGCATCGCGAAATATTTAAGATAAGAACGTTCAAATAAGTATCTGAACGTTAGACAAAACAATTACTATTAAGGTATCCGATTACCTTTTAGTTCACACAAAGTGTGTGACTAATTTAAAAATTTTGCAAGGTAAGTAACATTGTTGCATCGGAATGTAACACAGTCGAAGCTACGATTGATAGACACTTGAAATGTTGTCATTGATAAATGTCAAAGTGTAACATGTATGATCTGTTTATCATGCTATCTTGTATCGCATATCATGATTTGAATAAAGAAATTTATATACAAGCAGTGTATCCATGGTATTACTCAGTGCCACGGAGCAATATCGTGTTACTAATTGTGTTTTATGTTATCACGTTTGTTTTGAAAAAAATTGAAATATTACTATCCATAATATGATTAATAAAGTCCTTTGTCTCCAGATCAGAAAAAATCCACATGATTGTGGTTTATTTATCGTAAGATAAAACCCTAAGCTAACATCTTAATATGTTTGTAAAATGTCAGTGTCTAGTCTGGTTTTCTTTAATTAAAAACAAGATACGATAAGACCCACATCACTCGATGCTCTCTGCAATAATGTGAAAGGAGAATAATAAGGAATATCTAAATGTGATATATTTTTGCAGACTTCAGAAATATATTAGATAATATTTCTACTGCATAAAATAACGTCATTTTCTCGTCTACTAACGCCAGAGCCGACCTTAGACAAGCGACATAACCGCTATCGATCCTATTCAATTCATTCAAAATTAAGTAACATTTTCACTATAAGTCTGGATGTAGTTACCTGAGCTTCAACTTTATCCATCCGAACCTAAACAAATTTTACGAGTGTAACATTCAATTCAAATTTTTTTTCAACGAAATAAACCCTTCTACAAAAGTTATTGCGAATCTTTTCTAGTCAATTGGACTTACATTTTTCCTTTTGCATATTCCATGAATAGATTTTAAATATGAACAGTTCACATCTAATATATGTATAATAATAAAAAAAGGTTTTGTATTTTCTTATCTTCGAAAGGATACTTTATCCTATTACTATTTCCTAGGGACTGTCCTTTCGTCCAATCAGTCCTTTGAAATTCAATCAAATATTCGCACCTGGACCACTATCCAGAAATGTTCACGTAATAAGGAAGTAGCATTAAGCACGTCAATTTACAGGGACAGTGAAGTTTATCACGTTTTCGAATCTTACATTCAAATACAAGTAAAGATGCAAGTTTTGTGAAAAATATTAATAATTGTCAATAGCTATGTTCCACATTTTCCATTCAACAATTTTCGATTGAAGCATGAAATTTACTAGCATAGGGCACGCTTAATACAAAGACCAGGAGCAAAATTGGGATAATGGGTTTCAAAATTAATCCTTTTGTGTATAAAACCCTTCCATTATTTAATTAGGTTTTCAGTATATTTTTAATTTAATAAATCACTTTAATGCCTATGCCATATCAATTTAAAATCAATTTTACTCTTATTAGAGTTGATTCTATTTAAGAGGCAAGCATAGATCTTTTGAGAGAAAATTATATGGAAAACTTTTGGGAACAAATTTTTACTAAGCCTGGAGACTACAAACTCGCGTAGTTAATTATTTTTTGAGGAAAGTACACATGTTCATATTTTCACATATACATATTCTTCAAAACTTCAAAAGAGATCCCCTTAATCGTGTGTGTTCTATCTTTTCTGGGAAAAAAGGAATTAATTGCTGAACCTGAGTGTTTTTTATGACTATACGGCAAGGGCGGTAAAAAGGCTTAGTAGTTTCTTGATTGAAGATTTAATTAATTTTGGATATCTGACGCAAAACGTAATAGAATCTAGACACACATTTAATAATAATTGCGAACACTAAAATACAGTTAATAAATTGAAATTGAAAATAAAAATATTTTTATGTATTTTGATGATCTAATGTTATTAGAAATGAGCAAAACTAATCACTGATGGGTACTTTTAACAGTATTGTTCCAAGCATAGAGCCTTGTGGCAATCCATTGCAAATATTGGAAATCGAACTGATGAAGCCGTTAATCTTTACAATCTTCATTCTGTCTGACAGAAAGCTGTAAGAAATTCTGAAATGTAAGCGCGTACTTGATCAGCACACACTTACATAAATCAAATCTTCGAACTGCACACTCTCTTGCTATGGATTAGGGACTAAGATGTTGTTAAGGATTTCGTTATTTCTACATGCTTCTTAAAGGTGACGATTAGATACCTGCTCATGGAAAATACTTCAACGAACAAACATCAAGCAAATCTTTCCTTATTTTTTGCGACTTCAACATCACTATTGAGACTACAAATTGGAAGAGGCAAGGTGGTATGAACCAAGATCATGGGTTTTTTGCTGATAAAATGGTTTTTCCGAAATGTTCCTAAAAAAGGTAGGAGTGAAGTCTATATGTCAAAACGTATGCAAAAGAGTAAAGACATTTCTAGAGATGAGGCGTAAAAATTTTATAACATAGGCTTATCCTGTAAAGTTGAATATTGATTCTTATGATTAACTTTCGTGTGGTGGTGAATAGCCTTATTTTACTGAACAGCTTATAAACGTTACAGTTGAAAAAAATGGCGAGAACTTTTAATTAGAAGAAAGTAGGATTCTTTTCCGAAGGATATTTACTCACAGAATGAGTCATTGCTTAATTTCAAAAGAGATTTAATTAAGCGAAAAATTCTAATTTTCCGAATATTACTCTATTTAATGTTTAATATAATGAGGAAATAAATAATATCTTATATATTTTAAACATAGTTAATAATGAAAATCTAATTACAAAGTTAAAACACATAATATGTGGTGGATTTATACTGCACGCAACGCGAGTGAAATCAAGGAAAATAAAATCTCATCACCCTTTAAAAGTTGATTGTTTAAACGAATATGAAGAGAGTAGACCAGTTAAATACAAGATTAATTTAATTTTATCAGTGTATCTACTTAACATTTCTACCTTTCTATTGACCAAAAAAATGTTTGACCTAAATCCTGAAATAACTAACCGGCAATATGTCGTCATTGTTATTTGCACATCAATTACATAGCCACGCCAAGACACGATAAATGTTGTTATTATCGTAGTAAATTTGCCAGTAAATCAATTTTGATCGGAAATTTCGTATCCTTCCAAAGTAGCGCAATTAAATAGGTACATTAAAAGCTCGCAAAGAAAATGTTGCAATCATTCAGTCAATAAAAGTACATATCAAGGACAATTTCGTATTTTTATTGAAATGTGAATAGAGTCAAAATACATGTTAAGAGAAGCCGTATCATATTTCAAAACACCACGAATATAGTACTTGAACTAGAAATAGGGAATTTAATTATTTTAAACACATTTTCAATTTAAGGAAACTTTTTCACCGGGCACCAGCATAAGGCGCTGGTTGGAGCAATAAGTTTTCAATAAGTTTCCATACTTCAGTAGTTTGGTATGTACTATATGTTGGTATGTATGTTGTCACGTACTCCTTTTCATTATTGCCATATTAACGTCTGCTACACTAAATCGAAACTTCCAGTAAAAACATTTTGCTCTACAGACCTACACATCCAGTGATTTTCGGTGGAGAATTGATTTATTTAATACGAACTTTATAAAGTTTAATTTGTCGGATCCTATAGAATCAACTCCTAACCATACCACGTTCTAAGCATCATGCTTCATATAAAATATCGCACCTTTCTTTAAATAGTTGTTATATAATAGAGCTCAAATAATTTTTTTAAAATCGAATTTGAAATTAATTTGAATTTTAATTTTAATTTAAGTTTGAGGGTACTTTGAAAACCCCACTCGTCCCCCCAACGTACTCATTAGCAAATTGGCTGAGATTTTGACAAATGACCACTTAAATTAAAATTAAATTGAAATCAGCAACCGGATTTTAATAACAAATTGGCGCCCAGAAGAGCGGAAGTCTGGATAGGTTAGTTGTTGTGCTGTGTTGTGTTGTATTGTATTTGGTTTGGAGAACACACGCAGAAAAGTAGCGAATCTTGAGCATTCAGTCAAATTTTTCGTCCTCTTTCCCAATTTCAAAAGCTCAGGTAGGGAGCGAGAACGGAGTTCCTCTATCCTCATAACATCGACGCCGCATACATGCATTCTTGCAAAAGAGTAAGCTGGACACTCGAGAAGAAAATGTTCCACCGGATCTCAACATTAAACACGTTCCGGATTTCTAGCCAAAAATAATAAAGCGCTCAGACTGTTACCACATTTTTTACCACTTTATCATGTCAACTTCAGATCATCTGTAAACAGACGATGAAGGATTCTAAAATTTGAAAACAAAATAATCAATTGTCTTAATTACAAGCGGATGAAGTAGGTACTGTAAACCAATTCATTACAGTAATTACCAAGCCCTTTAAATTTTAAAATTTTCGCCGTCCTTTAATTCTTTTTGTAACATTAATTATATCAAAAATGTCCTTTTGTGGTTTAACATCAAGACCATAAGTACGAAGAGAAAGGGGCTTTAAACATAAGTAGGTTTTAATAATAGGGAAATCCTTTATGCTTTTAAGGTACATGATTTCAACTAAAATTTATGGAAACATCCGCAAAAGGTTTTTGGACAAACCGCTTGGTTCGTTTCACAAAATCATTTTCTCCACAGAATGAACGTCTACCGGAAACCTCATTGAAATAAAGTTTATAACCTCAGGTAAGAGGTTAACAATTTCGGTTTTTAGATCGGAGTGATTAATATGAAAATCTTCAAGATGCGGTTAGGGAGTCAGCAGGTCAATTTGTCAAATGGTTCTTACTCTGACATAGCAAGACCTTATACCTTTTCCTTTTTTTTTGGAAAATTGTTACATTAGAAAATAATAATCAAATAATAATTTATACGTTGTAATGAAGTGAAAAGAGTACGATGGAATTAAGAACGCGTAAAATGTGAACGTACCATAGGTACACGTACCACTTTACTGGTAGAAACACACCTGCCCGTTCTTTGTGTCAGGTGCTCATCGATCATATTTCAGACCCTTTTGACATGTCAAAGCAATTTAATTGTACCGAAACGTTGATATCAAATATCAGCGTAATTGATAATTTCGCGTTAATTTCGCATTAAATTGAGCTAAATGGAAATTCCGAAACAAGCCATGATAACGCATATGAATAATGTATGGAATGTTTTTATGGAAGAAGCTGTAAAATTTTATATAAAGGCTGACATGTTTAATTTTAAAATTTTTATCAGTTTGCTATAGCATAACGTTATTATTTTTTAATAATAAAGTATTGTGAACAACCTGAAATTTCAAAAACAATTAGCTACCCTGAAATTTTCTATTTTCAGTCTTTAGGATTTGTAAGCCGCAAAAACTTAATAAAGAAAAATGTCGTCTGTCCACCCGCCGTGAACACCAAATGTATTTTGGAGTACCTATAGGTTCGTTGAACCACTTTGAGTGATGGTGAAAAATTTTGGATTTACCGAATCTTCCAAGCAAATTGTACCAGAATGATAAAATTTATTTTGTGTATATAGGATTAGAAGTGGAGTCTGTTTAATGTAAAAAATTTCTGGAGGGAGGAAGTGGTAATTTTTCAAAAACATAAATTTTTATTGAACCGAGAAAATAAATTTAAATGTGGTGAAAAGGACAAAACTCTGGTAGTTAAGTTCTCGAAAACAGCAAAGGATAGGGGGATATAAATTTACGACTACATAAATCAACTGAAGATGTATACTAACAAAAATTTAAAAAAATCCGCTAACAGTCTGGGCTCAACTTTATTATTTTATAGGTTGAAGTCCGTAACGTATTTAAAGTAGCGATGCGGTGTAGGTTATTAAGCGACTGACAACTTAAAAAATAACGTTTCAAATAGCCTTAGGTTCCTTAGGTTATCAGTCCCATAGCCACCCACGACCCACACTTCATCTCAGTATTAAGTACGTTTCAACTTCAACCCATAAAATAATAAAGTTACGCCCAGAGTGTTGGCCGATTTTTTTTTTTTGTTTTATTTATTCTAGTAGCACATCTACACATAGATACTAAGTTTAAACTTTCTAGCATAAGCCGTTTCTCAGATTTGAAAAACTACCCTCCACCTCAGTACCTTGCTACTCCTATCAAACATTTTTTTTCTGAAATGTCTCTATGGTACCTCTACCCAATTTTTGAGGTTTCTGTTCTTTGCGGCTTGCGAGAAATTAAAACCAGAATTTTTTCATTGCAACCCCCTCCTACTATAACTTTCTAAACCCACGCCCTCAACATTTTTTTCGCCACTAAGAGCCTAACTCCTTAAAAAATTTCAAGATAATATCTGATACGATTCATTAGATACACAAATTGATTTTTTTTTGGAAAATGGCTGCACCCCACCTGCCGCTCTTCATCTCTCGCTACAAAAAGTTTACATTTAGTAGACTTCACTGGTAATTCTACATACTGAAACTAAATTTTATCTTCCTGGCACAATTGAGTCTGATTCAAAGTTTGCACCCCACACATCATCCCACGTTTAAAAATGTCAACCACTTTCTAATCTCCTAATACCCCATAAAAAAATTACAAAGTGTCAGCCATCTTACATCAGTCGTTCAGGAGATATGAGTTTTAGAATATTTCAATCCCAGCTTTCAAGAGTTTTAACCGCATTGTTGTCCCCTACTCAACCCCTATCGACCATTTTTTTGCTAATGGGTCATTCATAGTACTACATAATTTCCAACGTTTAGCTTCCCAGCATAAGCGGTTCCAGAGAACTAGATATCAACATTTTTCATTTAAGACCACCCCTCCAAAATATACCACTCGTAGGGATTCTCTCATTCTACCTATCATACAAATTTCAACTTATTATCTCAAGGAGCTTGTGAGCTACGCACCTTCAAACGGTTTTGCATACGGCGCAGAGCTTTTTTCCCCTAAAATACGATAATAAAAAATTTCAGGGTAGCAAATTTTTTGGAAATTTCATGTCAAAAACAATATTATTTTTAATAATAAAGTAAAAATAAAATAATTGGTAGGGTATGAGGTAGTAGTGACCCTACCTCGTATAACAGCCACAGAAAACTCTTAGCACGCATCTGCCGAACTCTTCTTTAAAGTTGTTTTGATGTGGGTTAAAATTGAATAAATTGAATATAATTGAAAAAAAAAATCACTGGGGGTTTTGTTCAAATTTTTACGAATACCGAAAAATCTTTTAGGTTCCAATTTGCTTTCATATTTAATAGTGATCTTAAAATTGATTTCAGGATATTAAGATATTCAACCGCTAAGAGGATGTACGTCTATCAAATTCTGATATATCATTCAGGTCTGATGAGATGTCGAATGGTTTTTTATATTTTAAGGAACTTCCTACATACTAATCAATTTTTGAAGATGTCCTACTTTTAAAATCATCAATTGAAGCCCTTGGTGGAATAAGGGGCCAACTCGTTTTTGAAAAAGATGAAAGGGCTTGACTTTTCTGACCTCTAACTGCTATCGAAGGAAATTCAGCTGAGGCAGCCTTATGATTTAATATTATCCTTAAAAATTTTAATAAAATCATAAAAAAAATCTGCCAACAGTCTGGGCGCAACTTTATTATTTTTCCGGCAGAAGTTCAGAACGCGTTCAATTCGGGGAGGCGGTGTATGTTACTATGTGACTGAAAACCTAACAAAAAGTTCGGGAAGTGGTTAGAATATGGTGTAACATATGAATTATATAATTGGGTCATATTCCGGGATGCGGTCTAGAGGCTGAAAAAGACAAAACTTAAAAATAGGTGATTATTGAACAAGCCCGTGGAAGTGAAAAGATATTCGATATCTAATCAGACCTGAGAGATATGGTGGAATTTATGAAAAAGTATACAACCACTTTACACCCCCTTAGGGGTCGAATTTCAAAAAAATCTTGAAAATATATTCTAGGTACTCATACGAAGAATCTGTAGAATAAAAATGAATTCAATATTTGGAAAGACCTAGTACATATGACGAAAATCGTGAAAATATATGCATTTTATTTTTAGTGATAATTTTTTTTTGCCCCCCCCCCCTTCCGAACGCCAATGAATATTGGAATTTTTTTTTATCGGAATTACTTTTCTAGTTGATTTACATACACGTACTGAGTTTCAACTGTCTAGCATAAACCGTTCAAAAGTTAGGAAATACACCCCCCAAACCCCGTACCATACTACCACTAAAAAAAAATTATTTTTCCACCATGCCACTTCTATAGCTCTATCTAAATACCAAGTTTTAGCTTTCTATCATTATAGGTTCTTAAGATATAAGCATCGGGACTTTTTCCTTCTCACCCTTCCCCACCTTCACCCTCTACACCCCCACCTCCAAAAATTTTTTCCCTACAAGGCCTACTTCTGGTAAAAATTTGAAGCATCTTTCTTGCACTGTTATTGAGATATGAAACGTGTTATTTTTTTAAATTTTTAAATTCTTATCCCCTCCACTTCCGTGCTCCCCCACCTCCTTCAAAAATTTTACTTTGGTCAATTTTTTTTTATTAAGCTTTATACCCAAACCAAATTTTGTTTTTCTGGTGCAACTGGTTTGTGAGATATCGTAATCTAAAGTTTTTCACCACCCATTCCAGTACGCCTCTACCCCACCCAAAATTTTTATTTCAATCTACTCTCCTAGTATAACTACAGATATTTGTTAAGTTTTAATTACTTGCTTTTAACGGTTTAGGAGATATGGATTTTAGAAAGTGTCGATCTCCACTTTTTTCGTTTCGGACGCATTATTTCCCCTTCCACTACCACACCCCTTCACCCATATCATCAATGTTTTTGCAAAAGGGTCCACTATCAAAGCTTTATAGAAATTCCAAGTTTCAGTCTCCTACCATAAGTGATTGCTGAGATCTATAAATCAAAATTTTTCGTCTAAAACGAACCCCACATTCCCCCTCACACTCTTACCTCTCAAGAAATTCTATCTTTAAGGGGTCTACCATGTCTATTCATAAAAAAAAAAATCTATTTAATAGCTCATAGGGTTTGGGAACTATAGTTCCTCAAATCAGTTTGCGTACGGCGCACAGACAACACATTTTTTTTTGCTTTTTTGGTGTTTATTAGTAATCAAACGTTTAAAAAAAAATTTCAGGGTTGCAAATTTTTTTTAAAAAAAAATCGATAACAATACTTTATTATCAAAATATTAAAAAAAATAATTCAATAAAATAATTTTAATCTAATAACGCTTCAAAAAAAATCAAATTTTGAATGTTGTTAGAAAACCTAAAAGCCTCTTAGCCCTAAAAGGTTTATTTTGAAGACATATACAAATATTATTTTCCACTGAGAATGATTTTTAATATTGATAATAATGTTAAAAAAAAAATAATCAGTAACAATTGTTTTTTGTCAGCATATTTGAGTAAAACTTAAAATTAATATCTTAAATAACTGAATATAGGGCCGAACAACTCGTTTTCTTCAAAAATCTAATCGTTATTATAAAAGTCAGTCAACTAGAAGAATCGATTGGATAACACATAACTTTTCTTAGACCATCACTCACAACAAGCATTTAAGTCTTATTAAGTCGAGCAGCATAATCTGATGTCTTTAATGCCTGATTAAACAGTTTGGTAAAGAATTCTGAAATGGACGCTAGAAGAAAACGATTTTAAAAATGCGACCGAATAAATGCCTAGATAGTATTATCTCGCTACGATTCCCTTATCCAATTGTTATAAATAGAAAAAGTTAACCAATTATAGTAATACGTCTAACTTTATGATAGGCTCCTTGGAAATCAGAAAAATTCCTATCCGTATGAAACCATATTATTATATTAAGTGATTTAATTGACGTTTATGTAACTTTATGTTCTATAGGTTAAAAAGGTATTTTCACCCCAAACATAATTTCTAACAAATAGTACACTCGAATATCAATCACTTGAATATCTAAGTACTTACAATCTTAAAATCTTCCGAGATAAATTTAATCAGAACGGAAAGGACAAAATAATACAAGGGAAAAGAATCCGCGAAACATGCTTATGAATATTTCAGTGAATTTTGTCAAGAAACGGTCCCCATACCCATAAAAAATTGTTAATAAATTCACTGTGAAATCACTTAGAATTTCAATTTGTCCAAGAATTAATCTATCCCATCACTGAAGATATTTTTTCGATTGTGGGAATTTAGTCATTTGGTATTGATATAAAAGGATACCGGGGGCTAAGATAAAAAATTACTTTAGGCTGAATTTCGGGTTTAGAAATTTATTGCGTTGATATATTCAAATTCAAAGTTTAGTATATGGTACATGCCTAGAAAATGTATCAAACAATGCAGACCTTTTTTAAAAGTTTTGCAAATTGCGTCAAAAGTGACATCATTATTAAGCAGACTTTGTACATATTAAGTAAATTTTTATAAATTGTGAGAAGTTTGTACATATTCCACGTTGAGAACGGAATTTACATGAAATCTGGATCCGATTTCAAAATAGATTAAAATTTTAAATTAAGATTTATACAACATTTTCTTTCCGTTCATCACTTATATTTCCGTGGTTCTAGCAGTGCGAGTTTTCTTAATTTTCATTATTCAGCCGACTTGGGATGATAATGCCAATCAAATATTCTGAATAGAAACAAATCGGAATTGTTTCGGCATTTGAACGATAGGACATGTACATGAATTCGAAATTAAGGCGCTAAAAATGCACACGCAATTGTTTTATTTTCCTTAATCTGTATTTGTATTTTGCGAGCTTGGTCAACTGAACTGAATTAATTCGGACTCTAACTAAACTTCAAGAGGAGCGAAGACACAATGGAATATTTCCTTCTCGAGTGTCCAGTTTACTATTTTGCGAGATTGCACGCATACGGCGTCGATGTTATGAGGATGGGGACTCGAGTACAATGGGCAATAGTTGCCTGAGTGTTTAACACGCTTTGCATTGCGGCGTATCTCCCCCGCTTCAAACAATAACAACAATCTTCAAGACCTTCGAGAACATGATCATGGACAAATTTTTATTACTTTTATAGTGGCATTTATAGAAATTAACTGTTGGATTTTAGGTGAAAACATTTATGATTTTTATTTCATGTCTGAAGAACAGCTTGTGCTAGAAAGTTAAAATTTCGAACTTATTATGTATTGAGAAAAACGGCTTCAAAAACGAGAATGGAATTTTTTTCATTGTGAAGCTACCATAGAAGATAATTTAAGACATTAATACGTAATTTGTTTTCGGTCCCCCAGTTTGCAATTCTTCCAATTCTTACTTGAGATTTATCTCTTTAAACCAACATATTTTCATAAAGTATTTCCAGAGCTTTAAATATTTTTAGTGTTTTAGCTTCCTAACAGCGACCGTGGCCCAATAATATGATAAATTAATTGTCTAGCCTTTGCATATGCTCTCCACGTTAATAATCCTTTTATCATCGTAATCCTTTTAGCTCCACAATTTATCATGTGGTGACTGCATCGTCCAGCTGCCGGGACCTTCATGTCACCATTGGTAAATTATGGCTTTTACAAAGCCACATAAATCTATCTATCTGTTGCCCGATAAAATTGAGTCGGTCACCATAAATACTTTCAAAATATCTCTGGTTCTGAGATAGACTGAGTGACTATAAACCGCATCTGGAAGTCAATTTCGTAATTGTCGGGGTACAATAAATGTTCAGAAGTTATCAATTTTGTTTGGTCACTACATGCTACGGATACGTGACTTTTTTGTTTACACAATAAATAAAATTCGTTTGTAATCAATCAAATTTATTTTCACAGGCTTTTTCAAATAAAGCAACCCTATTTCGGGTGTATACAACGCAACTACCATCACCGCTCCCGCCCCTGCCGATACGTCCTTTCAAACGTAAAGTCATTTTGTATACTGCTAGCTAGGTATCATTTACGGGTAATAGTTCAGTTAAATCCTAATCACGTTAGCGTGGGTATTTACGTAGTGAACTACAGGGTATATTTCACGAAGAGAGAAAAGAAGGTTTGGCTATCATACAAATGTTCACCAATATAAAAGTATTACTAGTATATAGAAATCCAGTTCTTGTAAATTAAATTGACCGAAACAGTTCAATCGTTTATGATTACCATATATGTCCGTAGATACAAAAAAGAAATGTTCCCTTCCCTCTGGAATTTCCTCAACTTCAAGAAAAGCTGCTTAAAAAAATAAATAAAGAAATTAATCGAAAACTTTGTTATATCCATTTAGAATACTAAAGTAGTTTTTCTGTTTCCCGAAGTTCAATTTAATTACAAAATAAAAGGATTTATATACGTATTGCATAACTTTCACTTTCCATCATATCTACCCTTAGAGTAAAATACGTGTAGTCCATTTCTAAAAAAAGGAAACTTTTACTGCACAAATTCAAAGTAAGTTTCCGTAAATAAATCTTATTAGAAAACTTTAAGTACGGACGTGTAGGAACGTAATGTTTGCACTTGTAAGCAGTTAGTTTTCTTCATTGAAAACTTTTCTTTGCCTTTCAAGTAAACAATGGAAAAGCAGTTCTTTTGTGCTTAAATCTTCGATTTGTTTTGGTTAATTAAAATAGGAAATTGAATCATCAATCTGTGTTAATAAAAGTAACTATGTATTTTAATTAATTAAAAATAATATAGATTCTTAGGTATCGTTGCTATGAATGAATGAAGATCAAGATCTGTACGGCTTCGTAGATATTTAAGAGTTCCTTAGTTGTTTTCCAACCTCAAAAGAGTCTGAGAAGACCACTCCGACAATAAACACCATTTTCAAAACTGATTTTTTTAGTGAATGTTCTTCAACTTACATGCTCTTAAATGGCAATAGCCAGTGAAGAGATCGATCCCGGTCAAAAATTGGTGTGGTTGTTTACACAGACCCATCTGACACTGAAAATCAATCCAAAATTTTTATTGATTTGACTTTCCCGGAAGCTTGACTATAAAAAATCTAATTTTTTTCGTGATTTAATAAAGTATTGTGATCGACCTGAAATTTAAAAAAATGTGCTACCCTAAAATTTTGTATTTTCACGTTTTAGGACTAGTAAACCCCAAAAAAGCAAAAAACAAAAATATCCGTCTGTATCTGTACGCCCCGTCGCCGTACGCCGCCGGCCGTACGCAAAATCGTTTGAAGGCGCGTTGCTCCAAAGCCCGTTGAGGCATTAACATTAAATTTTTATGGTTGGTAAACTGAGTTAGCTCTACGACTGGTATCTTTTAGTGAGGTGGGGGTATGAGGGGGGAGAGGGGTGCGTTTTAAGCGGAAAATTTCGGTTTATAGATCTCAGCAACCGCTTATGTTGGCTGATGGTGAGTTTACACTCACCCATGAGGCTCGCCTCGAAACGAGAAGCTACCCCCATCAGGCCATTGCAAACCGGTTCTCAATGTAAGACTCTTGCGACTGCACGAGCTATTTCATTGATTGATTTCTTGGTGGGGATAGAGGCTCGTCGCAAACGCTGAGTGTAAATGCACCATGAAACTATGTTTAACGAAATGTTGGCTTTTAAAACAAAAATTTCGATTTCCGAGGAATGTTTCGGCTTTCAGAGAGAAAAAACCTTCAATTAATCTATAAAAAATACGGTTATAAAGATTGTGTAAAAATTTGAAACCGATCGGTTTTGCCGTTTCCGAGAAATTTGGATCACGAACTTTGAAAACATAGTTTTGAGAAAATCCCGTTCAAAGTTTCAAAAACTCCTTCAAACGCTCCTAGACGTTTTTTTTGATGAATGTTTTCACTTACATTTTGAATTGCAAATGCAAGGTTTTCCGGTGAGTACTGTTAAACTTATTTTGTGTGACGTTTCGGACTCGACTGAGTCCTTTAACAACTACTAGTTTGATAAAGGACTCAGTCGAGTCCGAAACGTCACACAAAATAAATTTAACAGTATTCACCGGAAAACCTTGTATTTTCGCTCCTAGACGTCTTTACAAATGTGAGTGTAACTTCGAGAATAGTTGTCGAATTGACATGAAAGTTTCTGTGAATATACTTAAATATGTATATGTAAATTACGAAAATAGGGAAAACAAAATTTATTTATTACAATGTTGTGACTGCGTATAACCCCTTAAAGTAAAATCTTTTAAGGGGGTAGGGAAGCATAGAAGTGGAGGGGATAAGTATTACTCACATTTCCAATAAATCATACTTGGAGATACTTCAACAAATATGGACTTTCTGTGAACTTTCAATTAGCGGTTGGTAGTGGAAATCCTTAAAGATACTCCTTCAACATGCCATTTTGGAAAATATTTTCCGGGAGTACATTAGTTTTAGAAAGTATGGTTAAAATTTCATAAAGTTCGAAAATAGTCACCGGTCGAATTTATATGGAGGTATCCTAAACTAATTAAATCGCGCTCAGTCGAGCTTAGAAAATAATTTTTAAATAATCAATGAACTATTAGGTGTGTTTTTTTGCGATTTATCCAGATCGAGAGTAGTGATTCAAATTTGTATCGAAAACACCAAGAATACTGTCTTTTTTTATTTTTTTATTGCTTTTTCCTGTAGATAGTAGGCTAGAATATAGATTTTAACCGGAATAGTAGCCCCAGTAAGCTTACTGGGGTAGCTTTTCGCGATAAACTCTCAAATCTAGCCTACTATCTACAGTATAAAGCAATAAAAACATGAAAAAACAACAGTATTATTGGTGTTTTCTATACGAATTTGAATCACTACTCTCGATCTGGATAAATCGCAAAAAAAACACACCTATTGTTATTTACATAATTTAATTATACGCAGAAAGCTGAATGGTGTCTCTGATATTTAAACTTTATACCACTTTACTTAAGCTTTGAAAGATTTATCGCATGCTCGAACCAAATTTAATTTGGAGCTCTGTATTTTTTGTTATATTTGATACACTGTTACAAAAGGAAGGTAATGTTATAGCCGTGATCCGTGATCCGTGAAAAATTTTTTAATTTTTTCTAAATTTACCAAGTTATTACTTATAATGTAGGGAACAGGTAACTTCATATATTAGCAACTGTACTAAAACTAAGTACAATAAGTTCCATAATAAAATTTCAACTAAAAGCCTTGTGTAGTAAACTTAGAGACTAACTTATAAGCTAATTAGAAAAAAAATAAGCTAACTTATTACTGAAAACTATGTGATTAATAGTCTAGATTTTGTTGAAGAGACAATATTTTTTTCTATTGGTACTTCAGAACCTTTATGCAGGTATTAAAACAACAACAAATTACATATATTTAAAACTGGCTATATTTTTTACATCAATGTAATTTTTAATGTATGCTTCCTTAGTTTTAGGTCAACTACTTTATTCAAGCTTGAGTCATAGTAACTATACTCTTAGAAAAATTTGTTGGATTTCACCATAATTATTGTAGCCAACAATAATTCCAACAATAATTACTACAATTCTTCAATCACTTTATAACAAAAATAATCATTTGTTGTGTATTTATATATGTACTCTATTTATGTGAAAAAATAAATAAGTTCTACTGTAAAATTTGTATTAAATAGAAGTAATTCTTACACTAGAAATGATGTGAAATATTATAATAGGTATATAAATTTAGCTTTGAAATTAAAAATTAAAAGTATCGAAGTCATACAAACCTTTTGTTTTTAATTTGTATATTTTTTAATAAGCGACGTATTGTCACGGTAAAATACAATAAACTTTAATGCACGTCGTCAGTGTAACAATTGAAGCTCTACCGCTCTTGTTTATATTTTTCGTAGTTACACAAATTACTTTATAATTTTTAATAATAAATTATTGTTATCAAGATGAAATTTCAAAAAAATTTGCTACACTGAAATTTTGTATTTTCACGTTTAAGGACTAATAGACCACTAACAAAAAAAAAAATTCCGTTTGTCCGCCGCGCCGTACGCAAAACCATATGTAGGTGCGTAGCTCACAAACTCCTTGAGATATTAAGTGGAAATTTGTATGGTAGGTAGAATGGGAAAACCCCCACGAGTAGAGATGGCAACGATTAATCAAATGATTCAAATAATCGATTATTATCTTTCGATTGTTCGATTAATCATTTGATACTCTTGGTTCGATTAATCATTTTATTTATCGATTAATTTGTTTTGATTGTTGCCAATTTATTAAGCAGAAACATGAAGGTACCTTGTTTTGCGCATACATTAAATCTTGAGTGTGAAAAATCTTTGGAAATTCCCGAAGTGAAGGAGCTCATCGGAAAATGCAGAAATATTGTTATTGGGATGAAATGTCACGTTTATGCTAATGACGAGCTTAGTAAAAAGCAATCGAACGCAGGAGTACCGGAGGGAAAATTAGTGAAGCTTCTCTTGACTTTTGTTTTTATATGTTGGAGCGTTTGATAAAAATGCTGGACCATGTAGATGTGCCTTTCATGATAACTCCAAGAGAAAAAGAGGATACAACGGAAATACTTTCCATTTTGCGACCATTGGAAGACATGGCGAATGAAATCAGTGGTGAGATGTATTCGGTCAGGCAGGAAAAATATTTCTACTACCAGCATATACTTTATTGGATCCAAGGTTTAAGAAAATTTATTTTAATAACTCTGTTGCTGTTCACAAGCCTTTGGATTTGGTTTTCTTCAATTTCTTCAATTTCTTCAAGTATTACATGGTACCTTCGTAATGAAATATAATGTGGTAATACAGGCAACCCTCGTATAACACGATGGATACGTACCGTGTTATATCGAAAACGTGTTAAGCGAAACATGGAAGTAATACAAATTACACCAATGCGTTCCGTATTATATCAAAATTTAAAAGTCATAAAAGTCATATAAAAAAAACCATTTTATTTCAAGTATTTTTAACGATTCTAAACAAGAAGTGGGTTACTGAATAGTTTTCACTATGAACAGCGATGCACTTGCTCAGACGTCGCATTGCGAATCGTTGATGAAGATGAAGGATAGAGAAAAGACGCCATTTGTGTATGTACAAACAGGAGAATTACCGGTTTATATCAACTGAAATAGTGTGTTCTAAGAGTACCGTATTATACGGGGGTTGACGCAACTACAGTACCGTATTATATCGAAATCGTGTTCTAAAAGTACCGTGTTATACGAGCCTGTATATTGTTAGCTATAAAGGCGAAATTAACCGATTAATCGATTATTTTCTACAAATTTAATCGTAAATCGATTATCACATTCCGATTCATCAAATGATTAATTAATCGATTAGTTTATTTTAATTGCCATCTCTACCCATGAGTGATATCATTTATAGTGGCGGGGCTGTGCGGGGGAGGAAGGGGAATTATTTATACGAAAAATTTTGGTTTTTAGATCTCAGGAACCGCTCATGTTAGGAGGCTGAAAGTTAGAGCTTACGTAGTACTATAATTCCCATTTGCAAAATGGTTGATAGAGGTTGAGGGGTGCATGAGTAATGGGGAAAGCAATGCGGCCAAAACGCTTGAAAGCTGGGATTGAAATATTCTAAAATCTAGTATCTCCAGAACGATTGATGTCAGATGGCTGAAACTTTGTAGTTGTCTTAAAGGATACTAGGAAATTGCAAAAAGGCTTACAATTTTTAAGGGGGTGGTGAGATGATGTAGGAGTGGAGGGGTGAAAAACTTTGTAATTTAATATATTCCAGCTTAATTGTGCCAGAAAGATAAAATTTAGTTTCTGTATATAGAATTACTAGTGAAGTCCACTGAAGTTTTATAAGACTGTGTTAGACTAGGTCCGCAGGAGGTGTTTCGTCATCGGAGGGCATAGACTTTTCAGAGCACCCTGACAAAAAGTCCTGAAGGATAGCGATTAATGAACAGTCGGGGATTTCGTGTTGGGGTTTCACTCAACTGACACCGGAAAAATAACTAACATTTAATCATAATTGCTTCTATGGTAGCTTACCATAAAAAAAAAGTATTTCTTAATGCTTCCTATATCATCGCTTAAAAAGTAATTTCAGATTTTTGGATATACAGACATCCTTTAGGTCTTGCGAGCTAAATTGGTTTCTTACTTCTATGCATTTTTAGAGAAATCTTCTAATCAATCGCCTGATAATCAACATCGAAGGGTTATAAAAGTTTTTACGTCTACATGGGTAATCTGCTAAAAATTGAAGTTTTCGATATTTTTACTTCAAATCCAGTAACACAATTATCTTTCTAACAAAAACACTTTGTTCCAAACTTACCGATGTTACATTTAAACTTTTACCGAGTTTCGGTGAATCCAGTTACTTAATTTGTGTGATAAATGTGACAATGGCGTAAGCATTCTATTGTACACTTTAAACTTTTCCCGAATTTTTACTATAAAAGTAATCAAGTTTCGCTCAAACTGTGATTTTTATTTTTCTTCTCTTACTTCTGTAGTGCATATTTATTATCAGTTCCCTGTTGCCATTATTTCATGCCTTGAGATATTAAAGAAAAATATGCAATTATCATTAACGTTTGTTTTCATATTTATCTACTATTTCATTAATTGTGGTTCAGTAAAATACTTCAAAAACATGATATGTCTTTCATTGACCTTTTCCAATTGTAAACTTTGTCCACATCGTAGTATAACAGTTTGAAATTTTTCTATCTTAGTTAAATTTTGGTTTGTGTATTGGCTTTGTTTTAGTAGTTTCTTGACACCTGTCGCAATTAACGACAGAGTGGACTTATCAAAAAAAGATCAAATTTAAATTTTTCTGTTACGTAAACTACAAATAATTTTTTTTAGTAACACATAAATTTGCATGATATTTACCGAAACCTACATTATGAAGTGAAACGTGCTTTGGAGTTTCTCCTCATCATAATTGTTATAATTGAATTCAAATTATAATTTTCTATGAGAAAAAAAAAACGCTACATGAGTATATTAATTTTAATTTAATCGAGACGTATGTTTTCCACTTTAGAGATAGACACTTAAAGAAATTATACATAGAATTATTCATACATAGGCAAGTTACATATTGTAAAGTATAGTTATACAAAATCTTCATTCGGTATAAGATGGAAATCAGCAGCCTTTTGTTGCGTAGAGTTTAGGGAGTTTCGTGCCACCAAAGGCATGGGATATGAGACATTTGTTCCTTGAACCGAGAAACTATTCTTATACTGTTGCGCTCTTTGCGTGCAAATTCCAAATCTATAAATAATACATTTTATTAGTAAGCAATAATGTACCCACGAATTACTTAGTACACACTTGGAGAGCATTAGATACAAGTCCCGACGATACTGTGATGTCAGGATTGCATACAAATAAGGATCAGCACACGAGTTTAGAGGATAAAAGAAAACCAAAAGTATTTTCGATTTGGTTACATTGATGAGTGGGTATCCAGCCAGCGCCGTCAATCCGAAGAATCCTATTGGCGCCCAACACGAGAAGTTTGTGAAAACCTGTCGAAATGAATAAATATTATTTTTGAGAAAATCTCTTATATTCACAATAACACTTACAAGCAATGCCATTTTCTTCGCAATAGTCATTTCTCCGGATGTTGAGTTTCTTCCAGCTTGTCGTGTTTCCTTACCGAGCGAAAAATATATTTGAGCATAGCAGATTGCAATCATAAAGAACGCTGCACCATTTATACCAAGAATTGCAGCTAAGTATACAACATCCCAGGAATCCCTGGCTTCCATTGGCAAACAGATGCTAAAAAATAGTTCATCATTTCTTTGATTATGTATGCACATAAATTATGCTTATTCAGAGCAAAGAATAGTAAAGCATGAATTTTTATTATTAGAACTTGTGTTCATGTTTGAATCATAAATAATGTGATATTAACTTTGTGTGACCGTAATAAGCGCAATATTCTGCCAATAGAACTTTGTCATTCATTGGGTCATGAAGCAATTAACAGTGTGTAATCAACATTAATTTTCAAAAAAATAGGTAAATTTTAAACATTTTTATTTCGCTAAAATGAATTGTCGGTCCGTCCACCGTATGCTACAGATACGGCGTATTCGCATCAGAACTCAAGAGCCAATAAATAGATATATGAATTTCAAATTGTTGAAGTGGCGATGTCTACAATTGTAGGTGCTTTTTTTGCTGGAAGTAATGTAAACCTAGAATTTTGTATAGTAATTGGGTTTTCTGATACCTAAGGGCAGTTGCATAAGCACCCCTACGTTCCCTGGACTTTGTTCAGGATAAGGATATAGCGTTCAAGCTTTTGGTACTCTAGATTAAATCTGAGAATATTAAAAGTTTAAACAAGCCTAAAAGTTTGTAATGCCTAAAACCGAGCTTCGGACGAAACAAATATTTATTAATTTCCTCGTTATTTGTGGCCAACAATTGCAAAACTGCTCGAAGTACGTCTGTCTGTCTGTCCTTTAGCACGATCGATAACTGTGATCAATAATATTTTCCGATAACATTTGAACGCTTCAAGTTATGGTAGGAATTTTAAATTCTGCACTCTTTAATTGGTAAATGGTTCCAAGGAAAAGGATAAATATGTAAGACATTGAGTGAGTCCTTCCATAACTTCTCATGTAAAGTCGAAAACGAACCTTTTTTCCGGGAGTTCAAGATATGAAACTTAACAGCGACAATATTGTCTTTTAGTTTCGAGTAGCAATCAAATGGGAGTGTTTAATAAAAGACGTACTACATGCACACATCTTCTTTATACCCAGCTATACAATATAAATCGGAGTTCATTTCATCTAGAGTATCATACTATTGACTTCGAGCCGTTCGTGTCCGCAGTATGCTTTTTAATATTTTCAAAATTTAAAAAAAAAGAATCAAATGTATTAGAACAATAAAATTTATTTTAATTGAAATTCGTCCTAAGAAAATCAATTCACAGTAAATCATAATTGTGATGTAAAACTTTGTGAAAGATTAAGGGCTTACATACATGAAGGGTTTACATACATTAAGGGTTTACATACACCTGGGTAATTAAGAAAATCCTAAAGGGTGCTCATTGGAAAGTATTATACTATTCTTTGAGAGTATAACAAGAAAATTTCATAAAGAAATTCGCAGTAATGATGAAGTTACAGCGTTTTGTAGCTCACCTGGTGAGCAACGACTAACGGTTGGTGCGTACGTCATTTGTTTGACTATTAGCCTTTCTAATTCCGAATATTAATGACCTTCTGTATAGCAGGGACATATTTTGAAAAGTTGGTGACGTTCAGGTATTTTATATATATATGTAAATATATAAGAAAACAAATTTGAGGGTGATAGTGTGATGGGGTGAAAATGAAAATGTTAAATGTTGAAATATGTTAAAAAATTGATTTTAATTTCTCGAAGGCCACAAAGAATAGAAAGCTAAAAATTGAACTGTTAATTATTATTATATTGTCTGTGGTATTACATAGCTCAGTGGCTATTTAGAAGAATTCAAGTGATTATAGGTACTAGAACTGTCTTTACAACTTCAATGTTGAATAAAATTTGCTTGTTTACATGTACTTCACAAATGCCTTCATTTATTTTAGGGAAATCTCAAAAACCTGTGCAACCCGCTTATAAAGTGCACTTTTATAACATACTTTCGGTTATAAAGTACTTTTTTTCAATTCCCATTCACAAATGTGAAAGGTTCATATGTTATAACCATAGAGCTATGTATTTGTATAATGGAGATAGCATGCAGCGACTTTTTTGAATCCGGCGGTTTTCTCGCAAAGAACCGGCGATATTCACTATGCTACTATCAGCATCTTACTCACATGTAGGTTATACTCCGGTTTTGAAAAGAAAAAAAGCCAACCTTTAAATACTACGCTACTATTTGCATTTCACTGCCACCGGGCATGAAACACTCCATACAAAAATGTTCAATATTACATCAAAATGCTTCAAAGTGCTTTATACAGAAACGGCGCTTTGCGATCTCCGTTAGTTATAGCTCTATGGTTATAACGTACTATTGGTTATAACGTTCTACTTTTGAGTTCCCCTTAAGGTACGCTACAGCTCTGTATTCAAGCCTTAAACCTAACTTAAGATCTAAATTAAATTACGTTAAAAGAAAAAAGAAAAAGAAAAAAGAAAAAGAAAAAAGAAAAAGAAAAAAGAAAAAGAAAAAAGAAAAAGAAAAAAGAAAAAGAAAAAAGAAAATAAATAAAATGATAAAAAGAAACCGGAATGAATAAAATTGATAACAGAGTCCATAGAAAACTCGTATCTAGAAATAAAGGATTATTGGTTGCATGACCATTTTGAAAATCGAATGCTTGTTTTCGACTGAGAGCAGGTGTGAAAAAAAATAGATTTTCATTTGTGAAAAAATTTATTTAAAACATGCCTGTGAAATCTTTTAGATATCTCGAGCTATCAAATCAATTTTACTTCCGCGAGCTCCTAATATAGGTAAGTCCCTAGAAATGTTGTCCACATTTTTCCATATCTAACCCTAAGTAAGACGATTATATACTATTTCACGAATTCCGATATATTTCTAAGATATAGAATTCACTTTCACTTCTAAATGCTTTAAATGTAGTTGGGGAATAAACCCATTTAAGTATTTTTTGATATTAAGCCCCCTGTGGATTGTTCAAGTTTTAACGAATTTCGAATTTTATTTTAGTTCTATTTGATCGAATTTAGTTTCACTTCTATTGAATCATCGATTAAAACAACAAATTCGTAAATAAATAAATTCTGCGAACAATCTGGGCGCAATTTTATTATTTTATGGGTAGATGCACGAAACGTGTTTAATGCTGACATGCTGTGTAGGTTACTACCCAACTGACAATCTAAAGAATAATGAGAAACCTATTGAAAAGGTATTATTTGGGTCGTCAGTTGTATAGTAGCTACACCAGCATTAAATACGTTTCTAAAACGTAACATAATAAAGTTGCGCCCAGAATGTTGGCAAATTTTCATATTCCAGAAACTGTCATGATCCGAAAAAAATTAATTTTTAATTCCGACTCGATAAACACTAGTGTATCGTATTTAGGTACTTTCTGAAAAAAAATTTAATTTTATATAAAACATGCCGAAAACATTCTCAAAAAAAACAGGCCCCAACAAAACCACTGATTTCTTACTTTTTGAAATTTCCCAACCAAATTTTCACTAAATATAAATAAAATGTCACATTTTAAAAGGTTGTTCAATTAAATTCAGTTTTATGCTCGAAAAAATTGCTTAAACATAACCGTAGTCTAATACCATGGATACGAAGCTAGTATTCAAACCATGGTATTGCAATCATAGTATTGAAACTAGCTGCACATGATACATGCACTGCACTTATGGTATGATTTGACAGTATCTGGTATAACCAAACAAAGACAGTTAGTTGCGATACTCTTCACAATTAGAGAATGGCACAGCCAGGGGCGGATCCAGACTTTGCTGTTGGGGGGGGGGGGGGGCCGAATTTTTTTTTATGTGGCTATATTGGTTGATCAAGTTTTGTGTGAATTTAGCTACATAGACTGCACTTAGCAAAAAAAAGGGTCATCTAATGACAGGCTCATATTGTTTTCTTATTATTATGGGTCAGTTCATCTCAAGATTTGCCAAAGCTGTTACCTTACCATCTCTGATTCTTTTAAAAAAAAATGTACTTGAAGAACTAGTGAAAAAAATAATAGAAAGTCAAGTTTCTGTTTCTATCTCAATTTTTTAACTAACAAAAACAACAACTATCTTTGAAATAAGCCCTAGTTGATTATTCAGGGATAAAAATTATCAGAGATATGAATTTTCAAAGCGAATTCAGACATCTTTTTTGGTAAATCTTTAACATATGTACATACTTTAACAACAATTTTTTTAGATAGAACCAAAAAATTGAAATCATATTTTTTTCACTAATTATTCGAGTACACAAATTTTCAAATGAATCGGCGATGGTAAGGTCACACTGATAACACTTGTAACTGAACTTATAATATGTTTTTTACAACTTCCATACGCATTTTAGGCTAATATTGCAAATAAATAGTTGCGTGGGTGGTACAAAGGTAGATCGGACGAATAATGCTAATATGAATTATATTCGCTAATAATTAAAAACTACTATAATATCACTACAGAACATTAGTTTTTCGACTTTTTTGACACCGATCCCATTGAGATCCCAAGCTCATTTTACTTTAATATTTATAATACAGTATTGTTATTGATTTTCAAAAAAAAAAAATTTGCTGCCCTCAAAATTTTTTTGTCCACGTTTCATGACTAGTAGACGCGAAAAAAGCAATAAAAATTTTCACTCCGTCTGTACGCCGTACCCCGTACGCCGTACGTCGACCGCCCCAAAATCTTTGAAGGCTCGTAGCTCTCAAACCAGTGGATCTATTTAATTAAAATTTTTTCTACGAATAGACTTGGTGGACCCCTTGAATTGACATTATTTTCAGGGGAGGAGGTGTAAGGGGGAAGGCGGGGTAAGCGTTTTAGACGAAAAATTTAGGTTTCTAGATCTCAGGAACAGCTTGTGTTAGGAGGCTGAAACTTAGAATTTCTATAGAGCTTTGATAATGGACCCATTTGCAAAAAAAAAACAGATATGGGTGAAGGGGTGTGGGAGTGGAGGGGGAAATAATGCGTCCGAAACGCAAAAATGCCGAGATCGACAAATTCTAAAATCCATATCCATTAATAGCAAGCAATTAAAACTTAACAAATATCTGCAGTTATACTAGGAGAGTAGATTGGAACAAAATTTTTGGGTGGGGTAGTGGCATACGTGGGTGGGGGGTGAAAAACTTTAGATTACGATATCTCACAAACTAATTGGACCAGAGAAACAAAATTCGGTTTTATTATAAAGATTGAAAAATAAAGATTGCTCAAAGTAAAATATTTGAAGGGGGTGGAGGAGCACGGAAGTGGGAGGGATTAGAATTTTGCAAAAATAACACGATTCATATCTCAATAACAGTGTAAGATGGATGTTTAAAATTTTTACCAGAAGTAAGCCTAATAGAACCCTAGTAGGGAAAAAAAGTTTGGTGGTGTGGGTGTAGAGGGCGAGGGTGGGGAAGGGTGAGAAAGAAAAAGTTCCGATGCTTATATCTTAAGAATCTATAATGATAGGAAGCTGAAACTTGGTATTTAGATAAAGCTATAGTAGTGGCATGGTGGAAAAATACATTTTTTTAAGGGGTAGTATGGTACGGTGGTGGGGGGTGTTTTCCCTAACTTCAGAACGGCTTATGCTAGGAAGTTGAAACTCGGTGCGTATATGTAAATTAACTAGAAAAGTAATTCTGATAAAAAAAATTCAAATATTCATTGGCGTTCAGATGGGGGGGGGGGCTAAAAAAAATATCGGTTAATATAAAATGCATATATTTTCACGATTTTCATCATATCTACTAGGTCTTTCCAAATATTGAATTCATTTTTATTCTACGGATTCTTCATGTGAATACCTAGAATGTGTTTTCAAGATTTTTTGAAATTCGACCCCTAAGAGGGTGTAAACTGGTTGTATACTTTTTCATGAGTTCCACCATATTTCTCAGGTCTGATTAGATATCGAATATCTTTTCACTTCCACGGTCTTGTTCAATAATCACCTATTTTTAAGTTTTGTCTTTATCAGCCTCTAGACCGCATCCCGGAATATGACCCAATTATATACTTCATATGTTACACACTGCTATTCTAACCGCTTCCCGAACTTTTTGTTAGGTTTTCAGTCACATGGTAACATACACCGCATACCCGAAGTGAATGCGTTCTGAACTTCTGTCGGAAAAATAATAAAGTTGCGCCCAGACTGTTGGCAGATTTTTTTAGTAGGTATGTTTCGAAAATCAATATATCCTACGAAATTAAAATAAATTTTTTTGTATGGAAGGACCAGAAGTGTTAATGGGATTTTGCTGACTAGTTTACTACTCGATCTTTGTTTTCACTCAAAACTAATTTGTACAAAATTCCAAATTCGTAGCTAAAGGATTACTTGAGCTATAGTGAGTTCCATAAATTGAGTGTACATATTCACATGATATTTGTATTTCAGTTTTCAGTAAAAGTACTACAGTTAAACAACATTCTGTGAAAATTTCGAAGGAAAATATCAACAAATCAGCCATTGAGAGTCTCGTGAAGTTGACTATGCCAAAAAAGTGCCCTCACGGTAGTCACCGTAAATCGAGGGCATAAGCCCTGAAAAACATTTTGTATGGCAGCTACCAGAACGAACTTAGCCATATAAATTCAACCAAACAACCAGATTCAAAATTTTAAAATCGTAGGTCAAATAAACAAAAAATAATATATTAATTTTTTTAGTCCGAGGCTCGTTTCTACGCGTTACAAACTTTTGGGTCGGATTAATCTGAGTAGAAAGCTGAAAAATTAGGTGAATTTTAGAAATTATTATCTCAAAAACTATTTGCTCGATTTTATCCAGATTCGAAAGTATACTATACGAGTATATGTCGAACAATTATAGTACGCTAAAAAAAAATTTCTTATAAATATATATCAACTATGGGCGCTGCTGTCAGGGTCAGCGTAAAGAATGTTCGTCGCTCGCACGCTCTGCGATTCCCAAGATTACATGCAGGCGGTTGATCGAAAACAAAAATTTCAAAATGAAAACCTATCCAAAAATAATGTGTGAAATTTTGGAAATAATCGTTTTCCGACGATTTTCTGCAAGCTTCATGATGAGCTAAAAAAAAATTTTTAAAAAATTTCTACTCAGATGTTCCCCCTTAAACTTACAATACTCTATTTGATTTCATCTAGATTCTAGAGTATAAAAGTAAGATAGAACCAAAAAATTTAATTTCATTTATTTTTTTCACTACTTCTTAAAGTACAAAATTTTTCTAATTTTCAAATTTCGTCATTTTTGGTGATTCTTGATGAAATAACTCTATAACCTACGCAATATGTTGTCTTGTAGTATTTTTATCACGTTCTGTTTACTATAGTAAATGCTAATTACAGTCAACATAGCAGTGGAGTAAAAATAATCGGAGAATGATTCAAGTATGTATGTATGTTTAGAAAATTCGGAACCGCTCTTGAAGGGGGGCGGTCACCCCCTCCATCCCCCCTCTGTATCCGCCACTGGGCACAACTAGCAGTAAAATGCATAGTATACTAGGTAAAATTATCGAATTGGTATCCGTGATATCAGGTTCAATACTAGATATATACCAGTTTGTTTATCTCGTATATGCTTAGTATTGGGTGATATACTGGTGGTATTGTCGGTTACGGTAACCGCACTGTTGTTGTTTTGCCGTGCAATTTTGTCAAGCTTTATGGTTAGCCGGGAATAAAAAACACAGCTAATATGATATTAATACCAGCAGTGTGACGATGGTATTAGCCGTCCCAGGTGTAGGATATTTTATTCTTTTATACTGAAACAGAACGGATAATTCATTATGAAGTGAACATGCTCCTTTTGTATCCACTAATTCTCTATTCCACACCCTAGTCATAGTTACGAATTACAATTGCTAAACTAATTACCTGGTCGACGAGTAGTTACTGATTCCAAACAGCGGGAATGCCGACATGCAACACGCATAAATCCATCCTCCAATCATTATATAAGTAGCTGGTTTCATTTTAATTCGCTTATTCAAGTAAATTGCGTTCGTAATAGCAAACCACCGTTCAAAAGTAATTATAGTCAGTGTGAAAACTGAAAGATGGCTCGCAAAAACTGTAAGGAATCCAGCTATTTTACACCCAGCTCCTGTGAAAGATTGATCCGGAAAATAATATCTTATTAGAGACTAAGGAAATAAACAAACAAATTTAGAAATTTTAATTACCGTACTGCCAGTCGAACGCGTAATTAAAATACTCCCCCATTGAATGGGCATCAATTGAAGCTATGAAGAGCAAGTACAAGCCCATGCAGAGGTCTGCAAAGGCCAAGTGGCTCATCAGGAACTTGGGCACTGAGAAATTTGATCTGTTCGAAGAAGATGTTTTTTTTTTTAAATATATTTTAAATATTTTATAGTACTATTTTTCAAATTGCATCATAACGTACCTGTTCGATAGTATCACAACTAAAACAGCAACATTTCCGAAAACTGCCAACAAAACAACGACCCATACCGAAATCCTTAGCCAGTATGATCCCATCACATCCTCACAAGGATTCAAAGCATCAGGCATGGGAAAACAACTTACATCAATCTTTCTAAAAATCGAAAAAATTATTCAATATGAAAATATAATAAATGTGTCCCACACAGACGTTTATTTATTTAAAAAAAATATATTTTTATACTTTTGTGTCAAATTCCCGCACATGGCATCGAAACGATTATTCTGTATAATGTTTGCAGTGGCCTCATGAAATTCACCAAAATCCTGATTCCTTACAAATTCATCGTGTATTGGATTCTGTTCGCCGTTTATGACAACAATAGGCGAGCCAGTAATAGCTTGAATGAATGGACGAACAAAATCGTTCATATTGGACGTGTTATCATCAAAATTTTTGCTTTCTTCGAAATGGCTAAGGATAAGAAAAAATTGTTTTCTTATTATTGGGGTCTTTTCACTTTTACAATTAAATAAAGAAGAATAGAAAAGGCTGAAAAGTTTTTGACGAGAAACGGAGACACTATCGGAAAACTTAGGTATCCCGCAGCAATACCCGTTTAAACGCGTGCTCTAAAATAATCGCGTAGTCGCTATTCCTGTGTCAACTTAAACATATATCGACTAAACGCTCATTAAAATATATAATATATAATATATTTCTTTTTATTTTACTTTATTAATTTTTAATAACGAAGTACACTCTAAAAAATAATACTCTGAAATTTTAAAAATTCAACAATAATAGTAGTTAATTATTAAATTACAGTCTATTCAAAGTGAAAAGCTATTTGAAATGTGAAATTACACTCGTTAAGCGTGCTGCTGACTTTTGCATGTTTATTTACTCTAAACACGTATTTTCGCACAAGAAGAAGAAGATTTTGGGGTGAAAAACTTTAGATTACGATATCTCACGAACCAATTGCTCTAGACAAATAAAATTCGATTTGGGTATAAAGGTCGACAAATAAAAACTGATCAAAGTAAAATTTTTTAAGTGCGAGATGGAACATAAGAATTTTTAAAAAAAATTCATTTCATATCTCAAGAACAGTGTAAGATAGATGCTTAAAATTTTTACCAGAAGTAGTGGCAATTGAACCCAACTAGAGAAAAAAACTCTGCCAACAGTCTGGGCGCAACTTTATTATTTTTCCGGCAGAAGTTCAGAACGCGTTCAATTCGGGGATGCGGTGTATGTTACTATGTGACTGAAAACATAAAAAAAAGTTCGGGAAGCGGTTAGAAAAGGGTGTAAAATATGAATTAAATAATTGGGTCATATTCCGAGATGCAGTATAGAGGTTGAAAAAACAAAACTTAAGAATAGGTGATTATTAAACAAGCCTGGCGAAGTGAAAAGATATTCAATATCTGATCAGACCTGAGAAACATGGTGGAATTCATGAAAAAGTATACAACCAGTTTACACCCTCTTAGGGGTCGAATTTTAAAAAATCTTGAAAACGCATTCTAGGTATTCATATGAAGAATCCGTAGAAAAAAAAAACTCAATATTTGGAAAGACTTAGTAGATATGACGAAAATCGTGAAAATATCTGCATTTTATATTAACCGATATATTTTTTTGCCCCCCCCCTTCTGAACGCCAATGAATATTCGAATTTTTTTTATCAGAATTACTTTTCTAGTTAATTTACATATACGTACCGAGTTTCATTTTCCTAGCATAAGCCGTTCTAAAGTTAGGAAAAACACCCCCCACCACCGTACCATACTACCCCTAAAAAAAATTTTATTTTTCCACCATGCCACTATTATAGCTCTAACTAAATACCAAGTTTCAGCTTCCTATCATTATAGATTCTTAAGATATAAGCATCAGAACTTTTTCTTTCTCATCCTTCCCCACCCTCACCCTCCATACCCACACCCCCAAACTTTTTCCCTACTAGGGTTCTATTAGGCCTACTTTTGGTAAAAATTTGAAGCATCCATCTTACAGTGTTATTGAGATATAAAACGTGTTATTTTTGAAAAATTCTTATCCCCTCCACTTACGTACTCCCCCGCCCCCTTCAAAGATTTTACTTTGAGCAATCTTTATTTATCAAGCTTTATATCCAAACCGAATTTTGTTTTTCTGGTGTCATTGGTTTGTGAGATATCGTAATGTTAGGTATTTCAACCCCCACCCCCGTACGTCACAACCCCCACCCAAAAATGTTGTTTCAATCTACTCTCCTAGTATAACTACAAATATTTGCTGAGTTTTAATTGCTTGCTATTAACGGTTTAGGAGATATAGATTTTAGAATGTGTCGATCTCGACTTTTTTGCGTTTCGGACGCATTGCTCCACTCCCACACCCCTTCACCCATATCATCAATTTTTTTGCAAATGGGTTCACTATCAAAGCTTTATAGAAATTCTAAGTTTCAGTCTCCTAACATAAGCGGTTGCTAAGATCTAGAAACCAACATTTTTCGTCTAAAAGGCTTCCCCCACCTTCTCCCTCACACCCCAACCCCTGAACGTGATGTCAATTCAATGGGTTTACTCAGTCTATTCCTAGAAAAAATTTTAATTTAATAGCTCTACTGGTTTGAGAGCTACGAGCCTTCAAAGGATTTTGGCGGTCGACGTACGGCGTACGGCGGACAGACGGAGTGAAAATTTTTATTGCTTTTTTCGTGTCTACTAGTCATGAAATGTACACAAAAAAATTTCCAACATATTGAATTCATTTTTGTTCTATGGATTCTCCATATGAATACCTAGAAAGCATTTTCCAGATTTTTTGAAAGTTGACCCCTAAAAGGGTGTAAAGTTATTATATACTTTTTCATGAATTATTTTATATCTCTCAGGTCTGGTGATATATCGAATATCTTTTAACTCCCACGGACTTGTTTAATAAAAAGCTATTTACAAGTTTTTCTTCTTTTTCAACCCCTATACTGGATCTCGGAATATGATACAATTATGTTATTTATATGTTACGCCCTAGTCTAACCACTTCCCGAACTTTTTGTTGGGTTTTCAGTCACATAGTAACCTACGCCGCATTTCAGAACTGAGCACGTTCCGAACTTCTGCCGGAAAAATAATTAAGTTGCGCCCAGACTGTTGGCAGATTTTTTATATATGTGTTCCTGTTAGGCGGTGTATCTCCGACTATATTCTATATAATGACTTCGAAAAATTCACAAAGTTTTTTTAAATGTTAATAAAAATGATATATAATTTATAGATTATTTTATTTTAATTTTTTATCAAAAAAAAAATCCCCTAAAAAGCATAAAACGGCCTTCACACTAGACGACCCCCTTAAGTTTTATAACAACATAATCTGCCTGAGTGAAAATAACAATCCCTTGCTTTCTTAAAAATAAGGAGAAATCGCGTCATGATTACAAGAAAAGCATATTTTCTTTAAATTATTAACATTTAAGAAATAAAAAGCTAAACAGAATATTAATAGACTTACTTAAAAAAATTGTCATCTGCCAAAGACGCGAACGGCAAGCTCCTTGCTTTAATCAGCACAGCGCTACTTTTCTTCAATTTCATGCTACTACTTCGTTTAATTTTGCTAGTAGTAATCGCTGCTTTCTAAGGGAATAAATTTAAGAATTCAATCACCATAGCATTTAAGTACCTATTCATTAGAACAATGTTTACGTCGGAAAGAAATCCACCTCCAAGGCACTCTTTCTTCAATCCTTCCAAGTACCTTAAACGCTGGGCATGACGAGCGGGATCATGTCGTGATGGAAATTTAAAAGCACAGCAATGAAAAGGATGTGTAAGCCATGCAACTTGAAGATTCTTTATTATAAATAAAAATAGAAAGAAGAGAATCTAAATATCCAGGTCACCAGGGATATGGATTTATAAGTTACCTTGAATTCATAAATAGACGGAATAGTTTTCAGTGAATGGGTATTTTGTATTCGTAGCACTTCTAGCCCTTGTAGACCATCGGACGGTAGATCTACCAGCGATGTACTCGATAAATCACTGCAAATTATAAAAACGAAAAAAAAAAATTTTTTTTTCATATAACTTTCCCTATAATGAAGCTTACGAGTTTTTACTAACAGTTCATGGATACTCCCTATTCCAACGAATGCTGCAGCATGAATAGCTTGCAGTTTAGAATTGCCCTTAAAACTTCTGAAAAAAAATGGGAAATTTTTTTTACTGAATTAATCGAAAAGCCAATCAACTTTTAACAGGTAAATTTACAATTTTGCTATCTCTGATCCAACAAATGCGAAACTATCTATCGATGATATCTCATTATTGTCAAGTATCCTGAAAAAAATATATCTATAATTTTTTATTTATTCCGCATAGATATCTATTTAATTAACTTACATTTGCTCAGTCTTAATTTTCACTGAATTGCTTTCGATGTGATTAATTCGATTGGCTTCTAGATCACTGAATTTATTTTTGCTTATGAAATTTTTAAATTGTCACTAAATAAAAAATATTGACTTACATCATATGTAATATTGTGCCAGTGGAAAGATATCTCATATCAGGTACTTTTACTAATCCGCTATAAATTATTCTTCTGTAAATAAAAAAAATGTATTGTGTAGATCATCTTCTGTCGATAAATTTTCATTCATAATGCAACAACAGTGAGGATAATAATTTTGTATTAAATATGTTAAAAAACATAATTTAAAATTGGTGCTTACACAGCAAACATTTTTGTGAAAATAACTGTCTTTATTTTTATTTACATTTTTTCTCTATGGATGACCTAGTTTACATATCAGCTAATAAAATGGTGTAATTTTATTTTGTTTTTTTGTTGCCATTAACGTGAAATATTGGTAAGAAAAGAGTTATAAATCATCAAAATCGCATTTAACGTGCACATGGAGCCTTAATTGCCGACTGTGAGAGTAGCAACAATTTTTACAGTGTATGCTTCAAATATTTTACTTTAAGCAATCTTTATTTATCAATCTTTATAATAAAAACGAATTTTGTTTTTCTGGTCCAATTAGTTTGTGAGATATCGTAATCTAAAGTTTTTCACCCCCCACCCCCGTACGCCACTACCCCCACCCAAAAATTTTGTTTCAATCTACTCTCCTAGTATAACTACAGATATTTGTTAAGTTTTAATTGCTTGCTATTAATGGTTTAGGAGATATGGATTTTAGAATTTGTCGATCTCGGCATTTTTGCGTTTCGGACGCATTATTTCCCCTCCACTCCCACACCCCTTCACCCATATCTATTTTTTTTTTTGCAAATAGGTCCATTATCAAAGCTCTATAGAAATTCTAAGTTTCAGCCTCCTAAGACAAGCGGTTCCTGAGATCTAGAAACCTAAATTTTTCGTCTAAAACGCTTACCTCGCCCTCCCCCTTACACCTCCTCCCCTGAAAATAATGTCAATTCAAGGGGTCTACCAAGTCTATTCTTAGAAAAAAATTTAATTTAATAGCTCCTTTGGTTTGAGAGCTACGAGCCTTCAAAGATTTTGGGGCGTACGGCGTACGGCGTACAGACGGAGTGAAAATTTGTATTGCTTTTTTCGCGTCTACTAGTCATGAAACGTGGAAAAAAAAATGTTGAGGGCAGCAAATTTTTTTTTTTTTTAAATCGATAACAATACTGTATTATATATAATACAGTAAAATTGAATGTCCGAAATTAATTGCAAATCTTTTCTGATGTGAAATTGATTATTTAGAAGTCATAAAAAATATCTATGACGAAAGGAAATAGAATTTATTTTGTGCATTCGAATACGACTTTATGCAGAGGAAAAGGTATCATCATTAGAATCATTGTTGAATGAAATAAAAGAAGAAACATTAATAATCAATTGAAGTAGTAACATCCACCTAATTTTCGTGATTATTTTTCAATAATTAAGTATTATCGTCTTAAGATAAGATCGTCAAAATTTTCAAAAAAAATTGCTACCCTGAAATTTAGCATTTTTACTAAAAATTAGTAAACCTCAAAAATGCAAATAAAAATGTCCGTCTGTCTGCCATAGACGTCCAAGCAAAACACGCCATCATACACTTTTGCGTCTACGGCAGCGGGAGGAGCGGCTTAGATGAACAATTTTGGGTACTAGATCTCAAGAACCGTTTATGTTAGGAGGCTGAAATTTTTATTTATTTATTTTATTTATTTATTTATCAAACAAGATATACCTAAATACAAATTCAATATTAACATAAATTAATTTAAATTATTTAAATTTAATATATAGTATCTCAAGACCGGTAACAAATATGATGTTTAACATTTTAGAAGAGCTAAACCGATCAGACCTTCGACAAAGAAAAAAATGTTGGAGACGTGGGTAGGGAGGGCTTCAGTTAAGGGTAGAAACAAAACAATTTTGATTTTCATTTCTCAAAAACCTCCAAAACTAGAATGCAAAAATTTTTCCACTATATAAAGCCACTATAGACCAGAGTCATCCTGGGTAAGAGTTCTGTTTTGAAAGTAGTACCAATATTTTCACTATTTGGAAAGACCTAGTAGATATGACGAGAATCGTGAAAATATATGCATTTACTTTATTATTTTAATAATAAAGTATTGTTATCGATTTAAAAAAAAAAATTGCTGCCCTGAAGTAATAAACATACAAAAAAAACAAACTCGTTTGAGGAATTATAGTTGCCAAGCCCTATGAGCTATTAAATTAATTTCTTTTTGAATAGAAATAGTGGACCCCTTGAAGCGAAATTTTTTTGAGGGGTGTGTGTGTGAAGGGGAAGGTGGGGGAAGCGTTTTAGACGAAAAATACTTAACAATACGATATCTCACAAACTAATTGCACCAGAAAAACAAAATTCGGTTTTGATATAAAGCTTGATAAATAAAGATTGCTCAAAGTAAAATATTAAAAGGGGGCAGGGGAGCATAGGGGGGGGATAAGAACTTTTCAAAAATAACACTTTTCATATCTCAATAACAGTGTAAGATAGATGCTTTAAATTTTTACCAGAAGTAGGCCCAATAGAACCCTAGTTGGGAAAAAAAATTTGGAGGTGGTGGTGTAGAGGGTGAGGTTAGGGAAGGGTGAGAAGAAAAAAGTTCCGATGCTTATATCTTAAGAACCTGTAATGATATAAAGCTGAATCTTGGTATTTAGATAGAGCTACAGTAGTGGCATAATGGAAAAATAAAATACAATTTTTTTAAGGGTAGCATGGTACGAGAGTGGGGGGTGTTTTTCCTTACTTTAGAACGGCTTATGCAAGAAAGTTGAAACTCGGTACGTATATGTAAATAAACTAGAAAAGTAATTCTGATTAAAAAAAGTTCGAATATTCATTGGCATTCAGAAAAAGGGGCGAAAAAAATTTTCAGTAAATTTTTTTTTTTTAAATCGATAACAATAGATACTTTATTAAAATAATAAAGTAAAATACATTCTTAAAATTATTCTATTTTTTATGGTTCATATGTGTATTAGGTGTATTATTAGAAAATTATATTACACCCTCACCGTCACGCTGTTACCATCAGGAAACAGCATTATATGTAACACTATGTTCCTGTTGTTGAACGATATTAAACTCATGCATACTATTTTTCTTCCCGACTTTGAATTTTAAAGCATTAGCTGTTCCGTATATATTGACAGCTAAAGTTCCCGAACTCACGACTTCTGTCTTAGTGGCTAATGCAATTTCTCTTGAGGCAATGTCTTTCTATCCGTCTGAAAAAGTATTTTCTAAAGTACTTGATATTATCAGGGTACCTATTTCCAGATTACGCAACATTAAGTATAAGATTAATTTCTAATTGGTGTAAAGTCCAAATTAAAATGCCGCTAGGTTCGCTCAAGTAAACCTATCCTTAACCTGCATATGTACAATGTTTATATTTATGGAACTAAGAATAGTAGAGAATTTGCATTTGCTTCGCCTCAAAATCAATTCTGAAATCCAAAGCTTAAGCAGATTAAAAAATAACCGGTTATATAACGCATGCACATACTCTGGTAATCAGAAGCTAGAACTTAATTATACCTAAGTTAATAAGCCCGATAAATACTGAATTAGATACCTTTAAGCGCTACGCCAAGATCATAAGACTCTGTTGCATGTCGGATTTTCTTCACCTAATTTTCTCCACAAACACTGCACAGCCCAAGGATGCTAAAGGTGAACACATTTTCATATAATCATCTTAAGGAATGTTCTCCTTCAAGAAAACCTTTGTTAGAAATATGTACTATGTAGGTAAGTATATCGTAATGTATATTTAGAGCTATCGTTAAAGCAAAATAAATATACTCATATGATGTTGAATTATATGTGTATATCACAAAAAAAAGTGTGTAATCGAATATTAATGTCATTATTTCTTTCCTGAATGTGAATCAAGTTCTTTCTTTCCCTCGAGAATTAATACACAATGGCCGCTATTCACAGTTGTCATAAAGTTGGCTTTAAGTTAAAGCTGACTTTAGTGTCGTAAGGCACTAAGGGGTTATGACGACTGTGAATAGCGGCCAATACTTGTAACAAGTATCATAAATTATTATTACTAATGGTACCGTTGCAAAGATTTTTTTTCTTACCTCTCCTAACATATGTAGCCATCCAAAAATAAATTCAATAAATAATTTAATTTCAATCTTTTCCTGAAGCCGTTTAACGAAAGGAATTCAATCGATTCTGTCTTAGAAAAAGAATAAGATATTCATTTTCCTGGAAATACCGGCAAGAAAGTTCTCTTCTAAAGCTTAAGTTAAATAGATTAGGTAAGACTATTCCTAGAAGGAAACGAAAAGGAAAACTACAAATAACAGTCGGACGACGGTACTAAACAGTTTGATACAATAGACGTTGTATTTAAAAAGGAATCACATTGAAAGGTATTACGGAAGTATCAACTTAGTCCTTTTAAAATAAAAATTAAAGGTAGTCGTCTGAGCAGAATATTCTTTACTGTATACGAATCTTCCAATAGTCTGGGCGCACCTTTTTTATTTCTTTGGTTTAAGTACGAATCACATTAGATGTTTAGACGCAGTGGAGGTTCAAACACCCACTTGGTCATTCCATAGATTTTCAGTCACATAGTAAACTACATCACATCTATAAACAAAAAACAATTCGATAACTAATCAGACCTAATATATTAGAATTTAGCAGTCATTTTACACCCTCTTATTGGTTGAATAAATTCTGGAATTAATTATACTCTAGATGAAATCTGAGAGTATTGGGTATACATATATGTTTAATCCAGCCCCAAAAGTTTGTAACGCAGAGAACCGAGCCTCGGACGAAATAAATTTAGAAATGTATAGCTCCCATGTCAAAAAAGTCCTTGAAACACGTATTCCGTAATATTGGCCGATACCATAGAGATATACGTACTCGCAAAGGACCAGCAACAACCATCTTATTCACATTTATGTTATACTGAAGTCTTGAGAACACAAAATGCCAAACATTTGAATACTCGGCTACTATTTGTATTTCACTTCCACCTGGGATCAAACACTCCATACAATAATGGTCAATTTTGTGTCAAAGTGCTTCATACAAAAACGGCGTCTTATCGTCTCCACTATTTATATTTCTATGGCCGATGCCTACAGAACAGTTTCAGCTAAGACTTTCAAATTTTCAATGTGACGATTAAAGCTATGATTCTGAAGAAAGTCACATTAGTCCTTCGTGTAGCCTCCAAATGAATATCCTGTAAAATTGACTTCACTCAATTTACAGAACTTACTACAACACATGTACATATAAACCTACTCGTTTTATTTATTCTTTTCGATAGCTCGCATACAAAATATCCTTAAGACACGTGTTCATCAATACTTTCCGTTAACTTTTGAACGCTTCAACCTAAGAATTTAATATTTTGAACATATTAATTTTTCAATTGTCCAGGTAAAAAGATAAATGTGTGAGTGAGTCCTTCCTGCTGATGCACTTGAAGGTCCCCGAAAAAGGATAATATTACTTTCGGTGACTCACCTAATTCTAGATATGAAATTGGAGACTGATGATATTGTCTTTTAGTTTCGAGTAGCAACCAAATGAGAGTCGTGAGTAAAAAAACATTCTAAATGCGCACTCCTCGTTTTATTTTACCTCTAACAGAAATAGGTAGGACATTTTTTTTAATTTTCATGTACAAAACCACAAATAATTAGTAGAGCATATTTGAAAACAACATTTTTAATATGTGAAGTGTCGTAGAAGGAAAAAAGGAGGTCATATATTTGGAAGAGAACGTATCTAGGAAACTCTATGAGCTAGGCGTAGCATTTATTAATTTTTGGGAGTAAGTCAAGACGGCGCAATAAGTTACTATAACACTCACATCCAAAAAATCAAAATTAAAACCAATATAAAAATATTTTCATTTTCCTATAATTATATTAATAATTAATGTTATTAAGGGCTCATATATCCCTGAAAATCGATTTTTTTTTACAGATTTTTATTTCTTATACTTTTAAGAATTATAAAAAATTTTGAATTTAGAAAATTCTACTCCATTACAAAGTTATAGCAATAACTGTGACTGTACATCGGTTTGGAGCGGCTTACTGACTATAATATATTAATTTTTTTTTTTTTTTTCAAATTTTGGATAACTGTTTTCGAGAGCTTTTTTTAATTTAATTTGGAAATTTTTTTTATAAATCATTTAACGCAAATTTTTCTTAAAAAAAAAATGATTACTAAAGTTTGAAATACTGTAACTTATTTATTTTTGAAAAAAAAAAAAAAATCCCGCCGACAGACTATAGTCTGAAACTTCTACTTCATTTTTTTTATTGTGAATTTCATCATTATTTTACAAGATTCTTTTTTATTTTTGCAAATTCAATTATTTTTGGTGAAGTTATGACGCCCACCAGCAGGCGCTATGGTTTTCATAAGTAGTTCATTTATAGCCGTAAAAAACAATGTTAGTATTAAAAAAAAATTCTATAGTTGAATAGTTAATAAGATATGTTAACTCAACAATTAAACTTTTATTTCACCATATGACCTTCATAATAATTTTTCAAATTAACTCGGTTTACAGCGTGTGCAGGGATATATGAGCCCTTAATATTCTTGAACACGCGATTTAATGATATTTTGTATGGCAGCTACCCGAAGGAGTAGGACGATTTTGCCCGTTAACGAATTTAGCCTTACATATTCAACCAAACATCCAAATTCAAAATTTCAATGTCCTAGGTCAAGGCGTTTTTGAGTGAGTTATCGTTCCAAAGGACTGACAGACAAACAGACGTGCAAATAAACAAAAAATAATATATAACTTTTTTGTCCGAGGGTCGGTTCTATGCGTTACAATTGGGTGGATTAAACTTATAATATTCTATATGATTTCATCTATAGTATAAACAGCGGCGTATTCTAAAAAAAATTTTGGGTTCGGTTGATACGGCGCAGCGGAGAGAGACCAGTCAGGAGCGACTCCAGTAGAAGAATCTTGGAAGTAATCTTCGAAGGACGACGCACCAGAGGCCTTCCAATTTTAAGGCTAGCGAGTTTATAGTTAGGTAAAGTAGGGTATAAGGAGATTTACGAGGTAGGATTTTCAATAAAACACATTGTTTAAACCGAAGTCCGATTTGTTTTCGACTGGTTACGTGTAATTTTTTAAGTGACGTGTTTCAGTTCGCCTTTTTTGTAAAGTTTAAATTTGGAACTTATATAAAACTATATTTATTTTGGGTGTATAATGGCAAGTGAGGCCAAAACACTGCGTCACGGATATAACGTCCGTTGACAGAAACCCTAAATATGCTTTACAATGTCCGTGGTAAATGTAAAAGGTATAGATCCCTTTTAATAATGCAATGTTCAAGAGCAGAAGTATGAGAAATATGACTGCCAACTTTCAAAAAAACCTCTTAGTTTCTTTTTAAGTTGGCAGCCACTTAACTGCGAAAATACTGTTTATGATTTACAATATCGGAAATTTCAGTTAGTTGGCCTAATATTAGCCGCTATCCTATCATATGACTGCTTATGTTTCAACATATAAATTTTGAATAATTATTTATAGTGTACTTTTCGGGTTATGTTTAAAAATCATAAGAAATGGCTAACAAATATTTCGCAACGATAAATAATTAAAACCCTTCAAGGTTTCGAACTGCAAACAAAGAAATTAAATTAATATATAAATTACTTACATTGTTTTAATAGTCTTTGATACTCCAAAGAATACGTCTTTTGATAGGTATGTAAGTTTTGGTGCCTGTGAAATAAATCTGAAAATAGCAAGTGCCTAGTTCAAATGTCACAGTAATAAAGGAATTTCTAATCTATTTTAATTTTATTCGAAGAAGCTCGAAATTATTTTCATAGAAAATGAGAAATAGGATACAGTGTAATCACTATATATTACGTTAAATCGAAAATACTTACATTGTTCTTAAATTAGTTATTGATTCAAATGCCCCAGCTTGGATTGATTCGAAATCTTTCAAATCAGTCAAAGTGCTGTGAAATCATTTTTTTTTTTGTATAATAAGAAAAAAAATTCTGTAAAATTAAGCATAATATATACAAATTTCACTTACATATCTAGTAAAGAAGATCCATAGACTTTAAGTCCGGTACTTCTTAATAGTGGCAGACCAGCTGCAGTTATAGTAAGCCGATTCATTCCTAGTTGTAATTTTTGTGGTATTCGAAGTAATGATTCGCCCTCACATCTGCACTCCATTTCTTCCTGGAAAAGAAAAAAATCAGATCAAATCATCCATTAGATTCTATTTAAAAAAAAAACAATCTGCCAATGGTCTGGGCGAAACTTTGTTATTTTAAATTAACGTTTAAGAGATATAGATTTTAAAATGTGTCGAACTCGGTTTTCTTGCGTCTCGGGCACACATTTTTCCCCTCACTCTCACACCCCTTCACCCATATCAATTTTTTTTTGCAAATGGGTCTAGCATTGAAGCTCTATAGAAAGTCCAAGTTTTAGCCTCCTAGCATAAGCGATTGCTGAGATCTAGAAACCAAAATTTTTCGTCTAAAACTCTCGTCTCTCCTCCCCCTTCATATTCCTACCCCTCTAAATGATACCAGTAGAGCTTTGCCCAATCTACCCACCTTAAAAATTTCATGATAAGACATCAAAGGGTTTGGGAGCTACGCGCCTTCAAACTATTTTGCGTACGGCGTACAGACGGACATTTGTTTCTTTTGCATTTTTTAAGTTTACTAGTCCTAAAACGTGAAAATAAAAATTTCAGGGTAGCAAATTTTTTTTTAATTTCAGGTCGATCCCTATACTTTATTATTAAAAAATAATAAAGTAAAATATAAACTGTTCAGGGGTTCCAAATTCAACTGTGGGTATAAAAAGCTAATTGTGCTATTAATGCATCCCATAATAGCCATTTCTTTATTGTAATTTTGCACGTTCCCCCAACGTTGGAAACGAATTAAAAATACTTTATTATGAAACTAATAAAGTAAAATTAGGTAAGCCATCAGTTTAAACTAATGTGAGGACTCCTCCTTACATTTAATAGTCTTATAAAATTCGACATATTATAATCGATTGTTATTGATATTGTTAGTTTCTATTAACTTTTTATAATACAATTATTTATTTAACTTCTATACCAAAAATATTTATTTAACATTAATAAAACTTTTATATTTACATAAAATATTATTTAAAAAGGTTTATTTAAAGTTTAGTAGTTATTATTAATTAGTAAATTATTTAAGTTATTTTTAATTGTTAGTCGATCTTAAACGATCGATATTTATAATTATTTATTATATTTTGATTACAAACTTTTTGATTTGAAAGAAAAATTTAGACTGACTAATAAGAATTGCTTTTATTTTCTTATCGAATTCACGATTACTTGATTCTCAAAATTTATAATTTTTTTAGTATGAACAAAGTTTTCGTTTCCTTAGATTTCTAAAATAGTGTCGGAACGTGCACTATACTAGCAGTAAAACTACAGGAGTACTGAAGACATGACAAAATTTCCTAAAAATATCGTTAATAATATATGATGTACAATTGTTCTAAATCAGTATTAGTTCACAGCAGCATGCGTATTTAAGTAAAGTTACATGCAGAAATTCATAAAAAAAATCATTTTCAGGCCGAAGAGATAGTTATTTACATTTTAAAAAAAAACATGACTAAAAATTTAAAATTTGGGGAATCAGTATTTTTTTTTGACGTTCGTGTACAAAATTAACAATATTATGCTAAAATCTTGCGTTGGAAACAATTTATTATGTTCTAAACTTTATAGAATATATGATATACCTATGTATTATATTAGGGAAATTTGTTTTAATGGAGCATACACATTTTTCTGCTCAGTTTAATTTTATTGTATACTTAGTCTTAAGCAAACTGAGCATTGTAAATATAAAACAAAGTGATATCATATTTATGTTTTTTTCGCTAATTCATTATTATGTTCATTGTTTGTACCTACCTCAAATTCATTTGTAGAATTCCAACAAAAGCAACTCCATCCTTTTACTGATGATGGTGGCTCGACAAATCGAGAAATATCTGCCGGTCCATTTAACGAATTATCAAATAATTGAGCGGAAGAGTTATTTACACTTAAAAGACTCGAACAAGTCGTTATAATACACATTTCACACACGATAAATATCAGCACAATTAAAAATTTATAACTATTGATAAAATACATCACACAATTAATTACTAACAAAATTAAATGACTAGAGAAGCCTTTCGCATTTAACGACATCATTATGAATTTCTCTCATTGTATAGACAATATTTTGTTCCATAAATTTTTATATTTTTTCATAATTATTTCCGTTCACGTAACGCGTCCGTTTCACTTAAAAGCCGAAAAAATGCTACTGACGATAATGCGATTGAAGTTACCAGTATGGTTTCGATTCGAGGAATAGCAGAATTGTTGCTTCTGATGTAGTGCATATTGGGCGATAATTGAAGCAAATAGCGTAAATATTTCAAGCGGACAACATCAGATCTGAAAATAAAGTGTTAATAACATTGTTAAACATCATGACAGTTTGAGAATATATTTTTGAAATATTCATAATATCTACAGGCATGAACTTATGTTTGTCATTCATTCCGATTCACACCGATGTAACCTTTGTTATAAATGTAGATATAATTTAATAAATTCATTTCGAATTCGAATCCGTTCGTTCGAAACTTTACTCGTAGGTATTTTGTATTTAATCAAAATGGATATCACTTGAATCGATATACATACATAAGTAGTCCGATTTAAATTTAATTTGTTTGCCTATTAATGAAAATGTGCTTTCATTTCTCGCCGAATATATACAACTATTATGAGACCGAATTACTTTCAAGTATAAATATTTACAGTTTATATATGTACATACATAAATCAATTTGTTATTTGGCTTGGCAGCCAAATTCGGCGGTTAATTATTCGATTTCATTGCATTGAAATAAATTTGATATTTCCATCGAATTTAAATTAATTCTATATTATATAACAATGTAAGTTTTGGGAGTAGCACATTTTGATATATTTTTTAAAAACTTAATATATCAAATTGATTAACACAAATATTATGTGAAAACTATCAACACAACTTTATAAGTTTCGGAAAAGTTTAGGTTGACGAGCCTGTCTGCGTATACACTACATATTAGATACTTACATATATTACCTAAATTTTTCCGTTCATTATTTAATTGTTTTAAATCAATCGCAAACTTTGCCGGTTTAAAAAAAAATATTATTCTGAATTTTTTTATTATCTCAACTTAAAATTAAGAAAAAAGAAATGGAAAATTATGCGTTTAACCTATGTCAAACTTTACGCGAAACACAATAAAGTAGTGATGTAATTCTATATTCTAGAGTAAATTTAACAAATAAGTTCCCATTTTAAAACATACACCTCGCACATAAATTCAAAGTATCCAAAATATGTATGCAACTCGAGTTCATCATTATACAGTGGCGAGAAGTGAAATGTTTCCACCCAAAAAATTATCTATAAGTGCGAAATTATTATAAAAAATTTGATCGGTTGATAAAATACGTTCTTTACAATATTGAATAATAATATTAACTATATAAAATATATAGTTTGAGTTTTGTTTATGGAAGTATTGGGCAGATATATGAATTGTTCACTTTCTACTCAAATTTTATCGAAATCGTGTAACATGAAATACTGCAAATAACTTCTCAATATTTAATTTTTCTGAATATCTCTTTTATTTTTCATAGGATATGTAGTATAATAATGTGAAATAAGTCGATTTCAATATTTTGTGGTACTTCCTTTACTTTTGATGACCGCCTTTATCCTTCTAGGCATAGAGTTCACCAGATCCTGGAGTGTTTCAACGGTTATCTCCGCATATCAAACTTTTTCGAGCAATTTCAAGAGCTCTTTCTTTGAAGTCGGTTTTGTTTTTGATATTCTGACCTTCATAATGGACCATAGATTCTCGGTGGGGTTGAGAGCGTTAAAAGTGCAGTTTCGGAAATAAAATCCTTAATCTACGAAGGAAGGAGATAAAAAAATTATACCTTTTCGTGTGAAACCAATTCAGAACATTGCCAGTATTAGTAAAAAATATAAACTTGCCAATTTGGCGCGATGGCATGGTGCAGAATCATCTTGAAATATGCACTCATCGGTGAACGATAAATGATTTTCAATCGAAGGAAATAAATGGTTGACCAAAATACTTTTATAGGCTACAGCGTTCACTGTGCCTTGAAGAAAGGCCAGCTCCCCCACTCCGTAAAAGGAAAAGCATCCCCACACCATATTTCTAGCCGGATGCTTTACTGTTGGTCTAATACACTCATCGCTGTATCGCTCTCCAGGTCTTCGTCTTACGTACTGCAATCCGTCTGATCCGAACAAGTTGAATTTGCTCTCGTCAGAGAAAATAACACTTCTCCAATTCATTTCTGTCCAGTTTTCGTATTTTTTGGCCCATTGCAGTCTACTTTTCCGCATTTTCGCTGTTTAAAATGGTTTTTTTGCGGGCCTAGCCGCCTTCAAACCAGCCTCCCTCAGGCGATTTCAGACAGTATGAACACCGATGACAGTTCCTCCGGCTCTCACATGTTCTCCTCGAATATCCACAGCAGTTTTAAAACGATCGCGAAGACTGGCGCGCTTTATAGCCCGATCTTCTGTGGCAGTCGTAATTTTTTTCCTTCCACTACCTTCCTTCCGCTTCAAACAGCCAGTTTTCTTGAAATTCGAAAGAAATCTACCTACAGCGGTGTGACTGAATCCTACCTTAGCTGCTATCTCACGAGTGCTTAAATTATCCTCGGAGAATGCGATTATTCGGGATTTCACTGATTCATCCATTTTGTCTTTTTTAACCACTTTTCTGTTTTCTAATTATTGTCGACCGATAGCTTTAACGTCCAAATTTTAACTGACCTAATTTTAGGGATAAGACTTGCCTTTATACAAAAAAAAATACCTATTCACCACTTTTCGCAAAATTTCCTAGAAAGGAGCACTTAAAAACGATTTTTTTTGCCTGGAAACATTTCATTTCTCGCCACTGTACCTTCTACATTTTTATACTCTAGATGAAATCATATATGCCCGATTTAACAGTGGCACCTTAAGCTAAGGTTTAGTTAAGCTAGAATAGGTAGCTTAAGCTATGGATTCTTTTAGAATGATTGCAAAGTTGTTTGTATCGAGCGGGTTAGCTAAACTAAGCAACCTACTGTAAGCTTTTGTAAGGAATTTGCGTACATGAATTATACATATTACATAGGTATGTAGTAGTGTGGCAACGCGACTCCCTGACAAAAAAATTACAAAAAAATAGAAAAAATCACAAGCTTGATGGCTTAACCTAAGCTAGCTCTTGAGCCCAGCAAGACTTAAGCCATTACTGTGCAAGCGAAAATGATCCTAAGCCCAAGCTTAAGCTCCACTCAGAGCTTAAGCTTGGTGGTAGCTTAAGCTCCACTCAGAGCTTAAGCTACCACTGCGAAATCGGGTAATAGAATAATATATATTTAATCCAGTGTAACGCATACAACGAAACCTCGGACGAAAAAAGTTATATATGTATTATTTTTTGTTTATTTGTGGCCAATAACCTCAAATCCGCTTGACGTCCGTCCGTCCGCCTGTCTATTCGTTAGCACGATAACTCAAGAACGCCATGACCTAGGATCTTGAAACTTTGAATCTGGGTGTTTGGTTGAATTTGTAAGGCTAAGTTCATTAACGGGCAAAATCGTCTTACTCGTCCGGGTAGCTGCCATACAAAATGTCCTTGACCAAGCGTTCAATAATATTGGCCGATAACTTCAGAAGAGTAGAAGGGTTTAAGCTACTACATCTTTGAATTTTTGTATGTATTATTTTTCCTATAGTTGGAGCCAAGTGTATGATAATGAAGGAAATCCTATTAGTCCTTCGTTTAGCTGCTGTCAAAATGTCTTCACTTAATTTACGGAACTCACTATAACTTAAACAATCGTTTAGCTACGTATTTGTACAAATTAGTTTTGAGAGAAAACGAAGTTCGAGTTTACAAGTCATAGAAATCCTTTACTCCTTCTGGTACCTTCCTTACAAAAAATCCTTAAGGTGCGTGTTCAACAAAATTTTCCGAAAACTTTTGAACGCTTCAAGCTACTAATTTGAAATTTTGTACACATTAATTTTTGAATAGTTCCAAGGAAAATGATAGTTATATAAGAAATCGAGTGAGTCCATCCTGCACCTTCCATGTTTAAAGTCCTTCAAAAAAGAAAATTTATTTTGGTGACTGTGTCAGTTCAAGATATGAAATTAAATACGGAATATTGTCTGTTAGGTTTGATTAGCAATCAAATGGGAGTCCTTAATAAAGGACATTCAACACGCACGTACGTAGTTCTGCCTTATCCCCAACTACAATATAATTCGGAGTTCAGTATTCATCTAGAGTATTGTACGATTGGCTTGCAGCCGATAGAGACTGCAGTATGTTTTAAAATTTATAGAACCTTGTTGCGAATTATATTTTCCAGAGAATTTCTTTGTATAAAATACCACTCAAAGAGCAGCTGAAAATAGATTTCGATACTCAACTATGAAATTGGCGATACAGTCCCTAGGTAACATGAACACACTGAAGTATACAAACGCATGTTATCCATAATATTAACGCGTATAATATTCATAATTATCAGAATATAGGAACAAAGGAATTTTTTCCACAGATACTAAACTGGATAGTGTGGCACATTCTATTGATGTATGTATGTATCAAAAATATCTTTACTTTTGTTAGCGACATGAAGTTAATACAATCGACAGCGATTAGCACCTCAATAATTAACTTTTGAAGTTGTTGGCAATTTTAAAAATTTAAATATATTCCGAGTAAATTTACATGGATTGAGATTTCGCTAATTTTATTTTTCATGTATAGATATACTTACGTTTATGGTATGAAATCTTCGCCGCTTATTTAGCTTGGAAATATACTCGTACCTGTAAATATACACGCTTTGTTATGGTCGAGAAGATAATTGTTTGTTCTCGATTCACCTGATTCTCAGATCTATTTTTGTATATTTCTTCAATATGAAACTTGAAAAGTGAAGTTACTGGAAAACAATTCAATGCACAGGGTATTCTTGTGAAAATAATGGGGAATTAGTTCCGTTAATTTAATGAAAATTGAGTTATGACATTAGATCGTTGTTCCGATAGCTTACCTTAGATAATATTCCATTTAGAGATTGTGTAACAGGATTAAAAATCTCACAAAAAAAAACTTTCTTGTGCGTTATGTCATCTAAATTAGGCAGCGATGAAAGGAGCATGTCAAAATCAAAATAGTGGCCTATTAAAAAATGTTTAATTACACATATAAAAGTAAAAAAAAAATGGATTTCCTGAAAGACGCAACCAACAATTGGCTACAATTATCTTAAAAATTTGCTATGTTCACACATCTTCTTGCAAACAGTATAATTGAGGTACAGTGGTTCTAGAATAACTATAAGTCTTCCACATAACTATTTTTACTATATTTAACCATTTTCGGTAAGAAACATACAACATTCATGATCGGCTGCAAACCAATCGTATGATACTCTAGATGAAATAAACAACTCCGATTTATATTGTGGTGATTTATATTGTGTAAAGTAGAATTACGTATGTGCGTTGTATGTCCTTTATTATTGACTACCATTTGATTGCTACTCAAATCTAAAACACAATATTCAGCGTTTAATTTCATATTTTGAACTGTCATCGAAAATAATTTTGCTTTTTGAAGGACTTTCACATGGAAGGAGCAGGAAGGACTTACTCGATTTTCAATATATATATGCTTTTCCTCGAAACCATTTAAAATTTAATGTGTAAAAAATTTTAAATTCGTAGCCTGAAGCGTTCTAAAGTTATCGGAAAATATTGTTGAACACTTGTCGTAAGGATTTTTGGTATGAAAGATACCATTCAATTTTTTGTATGGAAGATACCTCCTTCTGGTATCTTCCATACAAAAAAAGGATTTCTCTGACTAGTAACTATACGAACTTCGTTTTCACTCAAAACTAATTTGTACAAAATTCCGAATTCGTAGCTAATAGATTAATTTAATTAAATTAAGTGAAGACTTTTTGACAGTCCCTGTCCTCTGGCTAGTTGTCAAACAAAAAGTCCTGAAGATAAGTATTCATGAATATTGACCAATATCTTTGGAACGCCACAACTTTTGCAATTTAGTGTTCATTGGTGAAAGGCTTAGCTCAAGTTTATATGGGTCCTTCGCGGTGCTGCCATACAAAAAACCAGCAAAAATTATCTCATTCAATTTTCGGAACACATAATAACTCGTGGAATCGTTTATCCACTAAATTGAAATTTTTTTTTATTAGTTTTGAAGGAAAATATGGTTCGAGCGGAAAGAGTTGCACCCTATGTTCAATTGTCAATATCTTGGCCCTTTCTTCTTTTGTTAAATAGATAAATCTTTTATTATGTACATAATAGATGCTTATTGCACTAATACAATTAACATTTTAATTATTTTATTTAATAATATTTATTATTTTATTGACATATAAAATTATCAGTAATTCCTAGTAAAATTTAATAAAAGATTAATACTGAAACACCCTGTACAATAAAATCAATACGATTTATCTAACAGAAAGGTGTATACAATCTATCTAAAAACAAAAACATTCTCCGTGGCATATAAGGTTCAATAGTCATCTACTGTTATTGACTCACGTTAAATTGATAAATTTAATAAGTTTATGATTAATTTTCTGAAATGAAAATAGGTACGGCAAATCTTTGGTGTTGTAACTTTTCCGGACGTCAATTTATTAATTAATGTTAATACATGCATTGTGAAAACATTCATGGTATTCTATTGAAATGCAATAGTTGGTTATCCAGATTATCGGATAATAAATTATCAGAAATGGAATGTATGTTCTTACCTCGTTTCTGACATTTTGTGGTTGATAATGTTTATTAATAAGGAGTAACGGACCCACGTAAACAGGTAGCACTATCTTGGAAATATTAAATAAGCAACAAAGTTAAAGCAGTTATACGAAGAAAAAAATTGCTCTAGATATGTATGTACATTTATGATATGATATGATATGATATGATATGTACATTTTAGGAACCCAGTTTTCCATATGAAACATAATTTGAACCAATATACCTGAATAAGGAAGCATCAAATCTTAAGAACCCTTTACATTATTAACCGCGTCCTTCTCGATATAATAAGAATAAATAAGAGTATTATGATTATGAATGCTACACGGATATATAGAATGGACTCTAAATTCTACATACTCTGCCCAAAGCGTTTTCTAATCTAATATCTGAATAAATTGTTTATATCAGGCATACTTCAAATCCCTATTATCGTGTTATTAAAGAGAAAAGAACTGGCCTCGTAAACTCTATGTAAAATAAAATTTATTGAAAAGATTATAATACATAATGCTCTCATTGTCGTATGATATTTTACATGAAGTACTGAAATCCGATATAAATTGCAGTAGGGCATAGAACAGAATAAGGAGTGCGCAAGACACGGCCATTTTTTTTACTCCACCTTTGTACACGCGAATAAATCTTTAAAGTTTTTTTTGCTTTGTATACATATGTATGTATACTTAATAAGTTTAAACTTTCTAGCATAAGTCGTTCCAGAGATGTGAAAAACCATCCCGTACCTTAACATCCCTTTCAAAACATATAGAGCGCAGTCACAATCGGCTGCAAGCCTATTGTATGATAGTCTAGATGAAATACTGAGCTCCGAATTACATTTTAGTTGGAAATATATCAAAAGAATGAGGACGGCAATACAACTATTGCATGATCTTTGATTTACATGCAGAAACTATTGGTGGGGCTACTCGCTGGATGGTTGAACAATTTATTGAGTTATAGTAAGTTTCATAAGTTGTTAGAACATATTTACAGAATTAACAACAACTACATGAAGAACTTATGGGGTATTTTTCATTATAATACATTCAGCTGCGACTATTATAAAATCAACGTATACATCATTTCAAAATCGTAACTTAAAGACTTTTGTATGATAGCTACCCGGATGAGTCGACAGATGGCGTTATGATATTTTTGTTCAGCGATTGCCGAAGCAAAAGTTTACGCCAAAACGTAATCAGCAAGAGGTCGGCATGTGCCACTGGTTTTGAGAATTGAAGGCATCGTAACCTTTTATTTATTTATTTTTATTTTTTTTTATAAAAGGCATATAAATATACACAGTTATACTTAAGCACTAGCTACAAAGACCATCAGCTTGTAACCTTTTAACCTTTCCAAGAAAGCTTATTTCAAGGGAAGTCAGAAATGTATATACTGATACTTCTAATATTCGAAAACTCGAATACGTTTTATTCGGGAGTAAAAATTCAGAAGACCCGTATTTGATCAAGTGTTTAGGTCTTAGTTCGTGACAGGGTCGATTTCGTCCATTAAGTTACGAATCTAAATTATGATTTCCTTTTCCATCATTTTAAAGTAACAGAAAATATCTTGAAAATACAGATACATACCTACTCTTACAAAAGGCTCGCAATAAATCAATACAGCAATATTTTTGATCGCTGTGAAAGTCAAGAAAATGCTACCTTAAAATACTACTAATATTTTAAATCAAGATAATGATGTTATAAGATTTACTTATTCTTTTAAATAGCTTCTACCTAAATGTTGAAAAAACTTTTTGCAGATTTACGAATTAATGAATCGTTATCCAAATTTCGGGAATTCTTATCAAAATCAACTCATATTTTTTTTTATTGTAATTTAATAACATGATTGAGCTATTTTTACCGAATCCATTGGTAAGCGACTCTTTATTTATTACAAACGTAACCTCATAGGTACGTTCTAACAGAGTCTAGTTGAAGGTAAAAGTCGTTGTGACATTGTCGAAAATATTATGGAGAAAATCTAATATAATAAATTATTGTAGGTACCAATTGAAAAGTCAATAACAAATAAATTGTGTCACATCAAACAGATTTATGAAATTTTTTTTTTTCAACTTGTTCATGAAATATTTGGTATTGAGAAAGCTTGAGTGTTTTGAAACATGTAAGTCGAAAATCGAAAATTATTGTTCATTTTCTTCAAACTGCAAAAAATATCTATCTCCATGACAAGTTATAAGGGTATTTATTGTATTAGTAACTTTCATTGTGGATATGTATACATAAATAAAATCAATAAGTACTTTTACCGAGAAAAGGAACTCTTGATGATAGTATATACTACACTTTAGACTAGTAAAATTCACTAGAATTCATCTTAGGAGTTATTTGATTTCCAGTAAATGGCAGCTGGAGTTCTGGAAATTTTAACTAGAACTCTAATAATAGCACCCTTTATATTAACTAGACAATCGCAATATCATCAACAGAAACTTTAGTTAATTTTTTTTAATGTTCTGGTGATTAATGCTTGAATTGTAGTAAAAGAGATTATTCTAGTTATTAAATACTGAATATCTAGATTACTCTCATGAATTAGCTGATAAATCATTAAATATTGAAAGATTTCAGTTAAAATACCTTAACTAGAAAGTACCCAGTTAAACTTAACTAGAAAATTATTTACAGTGTAATCCGAAGCGTGAACGTACACATACCTACAACGTAAATGTACAGCCCGCCCTTAAGAGTATAATAAGTTCAGTAAGATATCTGATAAACATAGAAGCTCTAATATAATTTTTTCACGCTCGTACAACCATAAAGAATGCTTTTTATTCGTCATATGTATGTCACAAACATTTAACTTCCTGGACTCTTTATCAAAGGAAATATGTTGTAATCCATACAGACTTGACGATATTCCGGTCCAATACTGCTATCCAATTTAGGATCAATCTAAAGCAGCAGCAGCTGGTAATATCCTTGATATGTAATAAGTAACAATAAAAGAAAGAACAGTTGGATCTTAATTATGAAATATGTATTGATGAGTTTATTAAATTCAAAAAGTAGTCAGAAAGAAGCGAAAGAATCGATTTGCAATTTAAATACCCCAAAGACTTTTAGAAAATAGTTTACTTGCTAGTTCAGTGTGTGAATCGCTTCCAGGATATGAAAATTTCCTATTTTGTGTTAGGACTGGAAACATCACAACATTGTACCCGCCCGCGATATATCAATAGATAGCTACCTACAACATCTGATTCAAAACGGCTGAACAATTTGTGGCTAGAAACATGTTTACAAATAGAAAATCGTTAGCAGATTTATTTAAAAGCTGGATGTAAAGCTTAGTTTTATATGTGCATGGAATTCAATATATTAGGTTCCTGTTCGTTTTGATTGCACTGAAGAAATCGGCAATAGAATTTTTGGACACTCTAGATATTCGTGCTTTCATATCTTCGCTTGATTGTTCACTGAAATATAATTGGTCTAATTCAATATGTATTATAGATACCAAATTCCAGACTATTTATTTAAAAACACCTATAAAAATCTCTATCTCGGAGAAACTTTCTAATATTTCGGGTCAAAGTTCAAACGGTTAAAATGAGGTCGCAGTGGAATGCTTACGCCACGCACGCCGGAAACTTAAAAGTGAAGTTGTTCTTAGAATAAAAGTAAAAATATCTAATATAAAGGTTTTTAGACTCTAATTTCGGTATATTAGTTAAACAAAAGCCCATAGAAGTAGAAGACTTTAGAGATGACGAATTGTGAAAACGTATACAAACTCATTACATCCAATTGAGGATTGAATATCGGAAGATTGTGAAATAGATATTTAGGCGATAAAATAAATGCAATAATATCTCAGCAGATAGTAGAGATTTTAAAAATTTGTGAAAAATTAAGGTACCCATTCCCTTAGGATGTAAAAAGTCTGCGGATGTGAAAACCAAACTGATATCTCATCAAACCCAAGAAATTTGTTGAAAGCTATGACAAATATGCAGCCCCATAACTCCGCCACACACCACCTTAGAAGTGAATATCTGAAAATACAGATATAAAGATTATGTTGGAAGTCTTAGGAAGTAAGAAGGGATTGGATAGTTTTTTGTGTCTAACAACACTATGCAGGAATTTGTGAAAGCATATGCAACACATATTACACACAGTATCCCAAAATCGTCAAAACGGTTTTTAGATAAAAATAAAATAAACCCGATGAAGTGAAAACTAACTCGGTGTTTTATCACTCTTATAAGATATGGCGGAATTTGTGAAAGCGTAATCAGACCGTTCACACTCCCTTAGTGGTTGAAAAAGAAGAAAACTTGAAAACAAGTTTTATTCGATTATAGAACAAGTTCGTGGAAGTGAAAATTTATTCGATATCTAATCAGACCAGTCACCAGAGGGATACGGCTGAATTCATGAAAATGTATTCAATATCATCAACAGGATATTTAAAAAAAAATCTCGAATTTGGCATTTATGTGAAGAATGCGTAGAATTCAAATTAATTCCTAGTTTTAGAAGACCTAGGAGATATGACGAAAGTCGTGAAAATATATGCCTTCCATTTTGACTAACCATTTCTTTTACCCACCTTCCGTATTCCAATAGATATTTCAGTTTCTTTTAACAAACTTAATTTTATAGTAGACCTAATTGAAGCCACCAAGCTTCAACTTTGTAGCATATTCATTAATATGGCATCTCGAGACATAAAATCCGAAATTTCTCTTTTTAACCTTCCTACACTCTCACCCCCTACACCCGCACTATCAAAACCTGATCGACTACTTCCCGTGAAAATTCTTATCTAACCTTTTTTGAGATATAAGACTTTATCTTTTAGAAAATTTGATATTTCTCCACTTCCATAAACCACTAACGCTTTATAGATTTAATTGTCGGCAATTTCCATTTACCCACTGGTATAAATAAACCAAATTGGTTCGTCAGATATCGTAATCTAATGTTTTACCACCCAACCCCGCATGCCACTAAACCCCTTCAAAACTTTGTTTCAGGCTTATTCTCCTAGGATACCTACAGACAATCGTTCAGTTTCAATTTCGTGACATTAACCGTTTAGGAGATATAGATTTTAGAATGCCTAGATCTCGGGCGTTTCGAAACCATCGTCTTTATTTGTCTTCCAACTAACTCAGATCATGCTCATAAATTCAATGAAACACAGGGGCATATATCACCTTATAATAAAGAATATATATATATATATGTAGGTATATTAAGACAATAAATAACAGTTGAAAACTGAAGACTGTAATACCTACTGGTCAGAAAATAACGAGGATCCTTGGAATTCCAAGTAATGAATGAAAAATACCATTCGCAAGACTACTCTCACAGCATTCAAACTAATTTACTAACAGTGAGAAGGAAAGAGTAAATCTTGCGACGCAAACGATGCCAGTAAACGGAATTAGAGAAAAAATTTAATTAAACCTAATGATAAGTTAATCAAGGAAAACAGGAAATACGTATTATATCCTTGGATAGATTCGCAAATCTTGTTAGAATTCCAGCAAGGCCGATAACAAATCGCTGCTATTGAAGCAAGCCTGAGGATAATGAATAGCCGTCACTCTTCGCATTTGAATGTACATACACCGATAAGTACAGCATTCAGGTATTCAAGGTAGACTTTCCAACACCTTATTGATTCTTACCAAGGCTCAGTTAATTTTAAACTCGTTGTCAGCTTTAAGCATTTTTTTTATCGAATTATTATGCAGTTATGCTTCCAACTAAAGGGGTAGTGTTTTTTTCTGACTTTTTTGGGATATACTATACTAATAGGTCGAACACAATACTTAATTACTTAAAAATAATAAAATTATCACGAGATCAAGAACGCGCGGCATATCTTACTACACTGCACGCTCTTTGACATCGACCGAGCCGAGATTGCGGACAGGGTTGCCAGGTTTTCAAGAGAGGGAGTAGCCAATTCTCAAACGCCGAGTAGACCAAAATCGCCAAATTAAAATAAAATAATAAAATTTATCATGAACATCGATAAAATTATGGTATAAAACGGAATAAAAATAGGGTATTTCAATAAGGACGCCCAAACGGCGCTTGTCCGTGAATAAGATCCGCTTACATTTTTAGTGAATGAGTGAACCGTGGGTCGTGCCGTAACCCCCGGAATACTAACACAAGCAGAAAGTTGTGAATGTGTGCTAGCCGACCGGACAGTTGTGTACATCTGTCAGATTTTGGTGCTAAATAATTATTCGCCGGAGCAAAGTGTTCCAATTAGCATTGCTAAAATTCGGTTTCCTACTTAACTAAACATCAAAAGGTGAGTAAATTTGAATACAGTAAGTCCAAGTTATACAAATTATGTGCAAAATGTTTATTTTACAGAAATTTCGCGACTAGGAGGAAAGGAAATTTATGTCGATGGACTTCACAGAAATTGACCTCGATATGACAACAAACTCGGTAATTTAAAGTAAATTTTTTATGATTAGATAAATTGTTTTTAATTTTAGGATAGTGGCCAGAATCATCAGCGCTAAAAGAAACGACGTTTGGACAAAAGGATGTTCTGATATTGGCGCCGCTGGTTAAATCGCCAGGTAGTACAAGTAGCTGGTTAAGTGTTGGCGAGGAAAGTGATGTCGATGTTGGTGATGATGACGGTGATGCTGCTGCTTCGACCGGAAGACGGTCACAAGCGATGGCCGCACAAGTTGTACGCGGCGCGTTTCTTGATGTTGCCAATTCACTTTTCGACCGGTGTACCGCTAACCGATCGGAATCTGATCATGCAACAATTGGCCGCCAAATATCTACCGGAATGGCAACGCAATCTTGTTAGCCGGGCCGCTAACGAGGTCGTCCGGCAAAGATCGCTGCTCAACGACGAGCCGCAACCGATCGATTCGGCCGGTGCTGCTACTGATACTGGAAACATCCAAAATAAATTAACGAAGACTACGAATTTGTTATTTGTATTTTCAAGTTATTCCTTTCCAATAAATTGAAGTATGTCTTAAGAAGATGTTGTGTTTTTATTTGGCTAGGGTGTGAGTGGACTAGGGGCACCGGATGGTGCGTTATGATCTCCCCAGAGTGAGTACTGTAATCTCTAGAGTGGAGCTGTACTCTCCTCCAGAGTGGAGCTGTAATCTCCTCCATAGTGGAGCGCTGTAATCTCATCCAAAATGGTATGGTTTATATCATACATGTCCAGCGAACGTCATAGATTGCGTTTTGGGCCTATCTATAAACCGAAATCAGGTCTGATTTTGGTATTATTTAAATAAGCCTTCCACGAGGACCTGAAGGGATCGCAATGGGCCCGTATGGCACCTAGTGAGCGCGGTGCCCTTCTTAAATCTAACTTAAATCAGGCCTTACAACTTTTCCTACAGGGATCCAGCAAAACATAACAAATTACAGGACAGGCAAAAACATTTATCGGGCAACTTAACAAGCACACAAAAAAGACACGAACACAAAATACGGTAATTGATAAGGTCAACACGGTATCCGACACGAATTCATTGACCTAATTTTAATTTTACAATATTTAAAATGTGCATCCCACACCAAAAAATGACAGCCATTGTCATTTTTCAATCAGCCGGACGGTCGACTAATGGCTTTGAATGTGTTGAGCACAAGTTAACCTTCATGGCTTTTATAAGCATTCCGGGGGTTACGGTCGTGCTGACTGACTTCATGTAGTGGAACGAGGGTTTCTTTAGGTCTATCCTATGTTTGCTTTTGGAATAGATCTTCCCAACCACGTCCTCTCTAATTCATATTAGACAGATACTACGCTATCTGTCGAGGCATCACCACAGGTCTGCCATGGTTTTCCTGTGGGCCGAGAATAAAAATTGATGCAATTTTAAAGTCGGCCATAGACGCATTTCGCCCTCTTTTAATTTTTCCCTGCGAGGTAAGAATAAATGTCGATGAATTTTATAAAATTGACCATGGCCGCAATTCAATTCATCGTGTTAATGTTTTGGGTTTCACCTAATCATTATTAAGTTATTCGTTACCGCACAATCCCGAAAAACATTTAAAATCAATTGAGATGTAGGAGTCAGCGCCACATATTTTATGGGATTAATAAAGCCCCCAAATCATTCGTGCATAATGTCTATCGTGACATGCGCTGTGAGGCATGTAGCGGCGTCCTGTTGGAACCACATATCGTCGGTATCTAGATGTATCATTCAGTTTAGGACACGAGAAGTTGCTTATCATCGATCGTTTGACGGTCATGGCAATGCCAGTTTCGTTATGGAAGAAGCTCGAACCGATGATTTGACCAGACAAAAATCCGCACCAAACAGTGACTTTCCTATGACGTATTTGGTGCTGGTGTATCACGTGTGGACTGGTATCGTCCCGAATCCGACAATTTTGGTTGTTCACGCATCCATTCATCAATAATTCGCAATATAAAATACAAGACAGCCCAAAATTTGTCGAATTCAAGATAGCCCAAAATTCGCCGACTCAAATAAGAAATAGCCCAAGTTAGATAAATCAAAACTTTGATTTTTTTGTAGCGACAATAAGATCTGTGTAGTCCAATTGGCGATAAATAGCCTCACCTGGCAACCCTGATTGCGGAGACTTTCGGAGAAACCCCGACCGCAGAAAACTTCGTAAGACACATAAGAACAAAAGTTCGGTTGGGTTATATGACAGATTTTAGTGATTAAACGATCCATTCAATCAACGGATAATGTTGGTTGTAACGACAAAGTTTTTTTTACCCGAACATAACTTACCTATAAGTAGATACTTTCGTGTTAGAATTAAAATGTTAATAATTCAAAATAGATTCAATTGTAATAAATCAAAACGTACTCTACGGATTAAATCTAGAGTGCAACTAAAGTGAAATACATGCTTAATCATAGACAGAACACAAACGAAATAAAATTCAGTTTTAGAATATATTTTACTTCCATCACCAGAACACTTTGGAGACTATAGAATCTACACATTCGGACAGATTTTATTGCTGTGTTTGTATAACACTTGTCACGATTGAAAATACTTAACAAGACATCATGACATCAATAACGTCAAAACCAGTCACTCTCAGCAATTTAAAACTATAAACCAGTATTAATAAAGGATGGTACCAATGAACCTGAATTTTGTTGTCATAGACTGTAAAATTAAATAAAATTGCCTAGTGCTTTAATTATTACAACTTAGCTGTTAAGATGAAAAGTCTAATCTATAAAATATGTTTGCTCTGTTAATGCATATTGAGTTATTATAAACAAATATTGTTTGAGTTTGAGTTTAAATAGTTGAAAGTTTCTGGTGAGAAAAATAGCAATCTCCCAAAACTCATCTGGAAAGCTGAGAAAAAAATTCGATTGACCACATTTTCAACATCCTTCTCGAACACTTTTCACCTTATAGTTTGTTCTTAATATTTCCCGAATATTTCACATACACCGCCGAATATGCAAGAAAGCTCTCCACTCAACATATGAATTATACAATATAATATAAGAACGACAAAGTTTGCAGCTACATAGTTTTTACCACGGTAAAATGAGATAAAAATCAGTTTCTACGCGATAGTATTTGTAAAGAGATTTGAATAGGTAGCAGGAATCGAGCAGTGAACAAGTTGTATATAAAATCGTGTGACGTAGCGTGTAGTGTCATTATTAGTGCTATTGTTAATTGCGAATAATGAAATTACAATTTTATCTATCGATAAAATAAGTATTTTTACTGGAATTCACAGTAAACCCCCAGGTCGCAATGATACTATTCCGGAAATGCATTTTGAAAGACGGAACATGATTTTCTTTGTTTCATCTCTATAATCTATAAAGTTTTATAGTATTAAACTTTGAAAAGCTATGAACCATCATTTTTAACTAGAAGATTTTCCTAGTAACTATTTTAAAACTCATAGAAGTTTTGTTTTCAAACAAGAGTGCCTACAAGAACACGAAAAAAAGTTATTCAACTTTAATATTTTTCGATGTACAGAAGACATTTTCTGAACAGTAGACTTACGGTAATAAACTTGTCAAATTTAGGAAACTTTAACAATGGTTTTACTTGCTTAATTAAACCTACCTCGTTACTTCATGAATCATGACTGAAAACAAAAATCTTGAACCCAATATAATTTGCGACTTAATTAGCTGAAAACAAAAATCTTGAACGAGGCGAAAAAACCTACGTATTTTTTTATAGAATAATGTTGCAGCCTACAACATTGTACACAATTTTTTCAAATTATAAATTATTATAAACAACAAACAGGTTAAATTTAGAAATAGCTTATGTATCTCTTTGTCCGTGTGGCCACATATTTTCCTATTGTCGATAAAGTAATAAAGAGTGTTACAATAACTCGTTGCGAAGTTAAATCAAATACTTTATTATTGAAATAATAAAGTTAAATAAAAACAAGTAGGTAGATGATGAGTTAATGAAATTTGTATGAAAAAATGGTATTTCGTCCATGGCAATTAAGTGTGAAATGAAGAATATCAACTCAAATTTTTGCCACCCTACGGAACATTTCGACATCACGGCGAAATTGCTCCTCAGTTAGACCAATATGTTTTGTTATATCGCCCAACAATTGATGAATGGAGCTGTGTTTATTGGCGTACACCTTGCTTTTGTAATAACGCCAAGGAAAGAAGTCCAACGGAATCAAATTGCCCGATCTCAGTGGCCATTGATTTCACAGTTTCTGGAGATTATTCGCCCGGGAAACTTCTGCAGCAATAATTCCATTGTTGCATTGGCTTAGTAAAACGTCGTTAACTCGTGCTGAAGCCACATGTACACATGTCCTCGATGTCATAATCATCCAATATTTGCCACATGGAGTCTGTAATCATGTCCAGGACAAGTGCAGTTCATGTACGCGACTCCGAATGGAGGTGTTTGTGCTTTCTGCTACGCTCGCACAAGCTACAGCAATGTTTTCCGACGAACGTGCGGCACGAACACGCAATGGATAATTAAAGAGTGGGATAACATCGCAAATCATCCCTTGATATCAATGTTATTTCTTTAACCGAAATAGGAACATTAATCTTGTACCTCTATCCGATTTAGGTTCTCTCTCGGAACTTCTTAACAATGTTTTTTTCCGGAGATAGGTTCCTAGACTACAGGCCAAACACCAGGAGGATGGGAGGAGCGTATGAAAGGATTATTGAAACGGTATTTGTTGCTAAGAGTTGGAAAATTCGGCACAAAGAAAGCCCAAGACTATAGGTGTGTTTTTTCAACTGGATCAAGATCAAAATCATTCGTTTTACATTGAAAACAACAACAAAGAGATGATCCAAAATTATAATGGGATCAAAGTTAGATCAGTTTTGCGCTTTTAAAACTTATTTATATGTCCACTATTTCAGCATTTTCACAGATGCTTTGATTCCAGAGCAGCTGACAGTTTATCTGAGGCATTCTTACCAACAGGATTGTGAACCCTGCTAAATTAGCTTTTGGGGATGATTCAAATGGTTTTTTTTTCAAATGTGATCTTATCCAGTTGAAAAAAACACACCTTTTGTCATAATTGGAAATCAAACTCACGAAGATTTTTGTTCAAATAAACAGTGCGACAAGTAAGTTTCGATACTTGAACCACATCTGAGCAACTGGTAGGACCATCTATGTGTACAGACTGGTGTTTGAAAGCTGTGATACTCCTCTTCCCGGTAATACCAATTTTATTTTAATCGGTCGATAGATAGCAAAGTTATGACAGTTCTCCCAAAACAACTTTTCTGTCTACATATGTCAAAAATCAAAACAATGCTCATTACATTCTTTGTTAGCAAAGGAATTGTCCACAGGAAATTCATTCCAGCTGGCTAATTTCATTTCATTTCAACACAGAAAAATTGTTTAGTTTCGATTTCAATTTTCTCTTGGCGCATTTTACCCTAAAGTGTCGAAAAATCTTTTGGCGCTGTACGGCTCGGTATCAAGTAGCTATGTAATTCGAAGTTTTGAAGCGTGTGATGGCCCATATCCGTCGTATTTGAATATCGTGGGGGACCATACTGAACCCCCCCCCCCCCCCCGTGCGCACGGGCCTGCATTTCGACCATCAACACAGCTTCAATACGAGCGCTAGAGGCAATTCCACAAAATGAACTATAGAGCACGCATTTGAATCATTGTTGAATCGCTGTAACAAGTGTATTGAAACTGGAGGAGAATACTTTGAATAAAAAAAATATAAAATATATAGATTTTTATACTCTAGATAAAATCATATAGGGTATTATAAGTTTAATCCAGCCCGAAAATTTTGTAACGCATAGAACCGAGCCTCGGACGAAGAAAAGTTATATTATTTTATGCTTATTTTGGACCAAAACTCCCAAATCCGTTTGCTGTCCGTCCGTCCGTCTGTCCATCCGTCCGTTTGCACGATAACTCGCGAACGCGTTGACCTAGGAAGTTGAAATTTTGTCATAACTTGTAAAATAAATAAAGCTAAGTTCGTTAATGGACGATATCCTTCCACTCTTTCGGGTACATCCCATACAAGAGTCCATGAAACACGTTTTCACAATTGTTGCTCGAATGCTTCAAGTTAGGAACTTGAAATATTGCATAATTAAAGTTTGTAATGTTTGAAGCGAAAGTTCCGACTATGATGCAAATCGAATGAGTCCTTCGTGTAGCAGCCTAGAGAGGTCCTTTAAAAATGTATGCAAGTTATAGAATCTAATATAGCTCCAGTACGAGTTAAAGCAGGGATTCACAATTTTACAGGAATTGGTTTTATATCAAGAGCAAGAGTGAGTTCATTAGTTGGCGTTTTAGTTGTCATAGAAAAGTGCTTAAGACACGTGTTCACCAATATTGAACGATAACTTTAAAACGCTTTACGTTACGACTTTGAAATTTTGTATACGTTGATCTTATAATAGTCGCACCTAAAACTATTAATATGAAAAATATCCCATAAGTCCTTCATGTAGTCGCCATCCAACCTTTTGAAGGTGCGTAGCTTTTAAACCCCTTGAGATATTAAGTTAAAATTTATATTGTAGGTAGAATGGGTGAACCCCTACGATTGATACTTTTTAGAATGGTGACGATGTGTGTGTGTGGGGGAGGGAAGTTTTAGGTGAAAACTTTTGGTTTCCAGATCTCAAAACCCGCCTATACTAAGAGGCCGAAAGTTGGAACTTATATACTACTACTATCATAGTCGATCCATTTACAGAATTTTGAGAATTGTGCGAATGGGGGCGAAAACAAAGCTTCCAAATCGCTTGAAAGCTGGGATTGAAACATTCTAAAATCCATAACTCTTGAGCAATTGATGTCAGATGGCTGAAACATTGTAGCTGTCTTAAGACATATACTAGGAGATTAGAAAATAGATAAACATTTTAAGTGGGTGGTGAGATATTGTAGTGCTGGATGCTTTGAATTACAATATCTTCCGACTCAATTGTACCAGTGGAGTCTACCGTACTTTTTGAGTTGGTTGGTGAAGCGCGGAAGTGGGAGAAAAGTAATTTGTCAAAAAAGTAAATTTTTGAAGAACCGTATCAGATATGATCTTGAAAAGAGTTAGGACCAGTAGAGAGTAGGAGAAATAATGAATTGGAAGGTGAGGGTATAGGAAGGAACGGTAGGAGATGGTTGAAATGAAAAAATTCTGATTTTAATTTCTCGGAAGCTGCAAAGGATAGAAAGCTAAAAAAAGCTGCAGAGGATAGAAAGCTAAAAAGTTAAAACTACACTGTTAAATATCTCAGTTTCAACTTTCTATCATTAGCCGGATAGAAAGTTGAAACTTAGTACCTATATGTAGATGTTCCACTAGAGTAATTAGAACTACAAAAAAAGACCAACAGTCTGGGCGCAACTTTAATATTTTATGGGGTTAAGTCCGAAACGTGTTTGTTGCTGAGATGGAGTGCGACCATAGAGTGGTTTCTGTTATTAATAAATAACAGAAACGGCAAGACGCCGTTTCTGTATAAAGCACTTTGTTACATTTTGGTGCAAAAAAAATCAAATTGTGTTCGAATTGTGGTTAATCAGGCTGAGCAATACCATTTCCATATAAATGTCAAATAATAATAAAATAAATAAAAAATTGAAATGTATTTACAAAATGCTAGTTTTTGCACTGAAAGGTGCGAGCGATCACTGAACGAAACTGATGAGAAAAAATTTACATGATCTGGTGACATAAAATTTGCGATATAAATTTCATTTATTAAATTTCAATCGATTCATTTTAATCGGTTTTTACTTACTGTGGTCATAAATTGCCGATTAAAATTTTCTTGAATACATATTAGTTAATTGCCAATTTAGGTTGCCATTTCACTAAATCAACGTTTTTTTGAATTTTCGTACAGGTGAACGAACAGAAAGATTTTTAATTTTCAACTAACATTTCTAGATATGATGGAAATTTATTAACACTCAAAAACATTATGAACGAATTACTCAAATGAGTAAACTTATTTCATATATTCAATACATTATCGCCTATTACTGTTCTTGAATACAGAAATCCGTTGAATTGCTTCAAGAGATTATAACGTTGCGCACTATTATCTTCATTCATAAATTCATTTAATTTGCAATGCACTAGGAAAAAAAAAATATTCAATTATGAAAAGAACTACGAAAGAATTTGGTTCGGAAAACACATCATAAAATAATATTAGAGTTTTCATTTAAATCACTGAACTTTTAATTAATTTCTATTGAACGACCAAGAACTTTCAATTTCACTCTAAAGTTTATGCAAAACATTAACATAAGTAATATTGTCAAATTAAAGTGAGGTGTATTCTTCGTAATTGCAAAATGATCCTGAACGTGAAAGTACTATATTTATAACTTTATTAAATTGAACACTCCATTTTCATGTTCATTTTTAGCAATAAACTATTATTAACTGATTAAAATAAATTGTTATTAAATTTCTTGCTAGTTACACCTTACAGTCCAACTTTAAACTCTGATCCTAAATTGATTATAATTTGCTCTAGTTGTTGTCTACAACAAGAGTAATTCTGAACTGAGCTGAATGTTTCATCCAGCCAGACCACTTGTTGTGACTGAGCTTTCTAGTTGTAGCATCGAATAGATACTTGAATCTTAGGCATATGTATCCAGAAATTCCTAGCGCAGGGAAAACCATTCACTCAATATCACCCGCAATGATAAACAAAATAACTTGTTGGATATGCTGCAAATTGCAATACATACTTCCGTAGTTCGATCGGCAATTTTCCTGGCAGCGAACCAGGAAAAAACGGAAAATTCACGGAAGGAAAATAGCTCCTGACAACCGAATACACACCCCTTCAGTGAATTTTCGCATTCGCTGTATGCATTATTTTCGCGCTCAACAACTCGGACTATTTTGGTGTTTTACATAACGCTGCTATGGAAAAGGATCAAACGAAAACAGCAGGCTTGGAAATATTTGAGAGTTTTTTTTAACACTTTATTAAAAGGGTAGACAGAATTCAATTGTTCATCCCTCGGTCTAGAAAAAATTTCGCGTTTCTTGACCAGTAGCCACTAAAAAGGCAAAAAAAAATTCAGTCTATCAGTACTCCGACCGTCTACGGCGCCCGAACGTCCCCGGACGTCCACCGAACGCCGTACACAAAATCGTTTGAACGCTTGTACCTTCCAAAAATCCTCAAGTACTCAACAGAACACGGACTTCGACTTTGACTTCAACCTCGATTTCCCTACCTTGCCGCAGTCACAAGCGAAGTCGAAGTTGTGGGCATCACCTTATTTAATCCTGTGTATTAGTCCGTGTTCTGTATAGGCCCTTAGAGCTATTCAGTTTATTTATTTATTTGTGAATAGACTGGGTGCACCGCTTTAAGTGGGGATGTAGGTGTGATGGGCGAAATGGGGGTGGGTGATATTTTGGTTGTTTTCAAATGGAGTTTGATGCAAGTAAAATTTTTAAGGTAGGAAGTGGATATGAAAGTAAGGGGCTAAGAATTTTTTTAAGCACGTCGCAAATCTCAAGAACAGGTTAAGATTTAATGCTTACAATTTCTACGGAAAGTAGGTCTAGTAAACCACTCGTATAGGGGGAACAAATTTGGAGGTCTGGATGTAGGTGTGAGGATAGTGGAGGGTGAAAAGAAAAGGTTCCGCTTTTTATATCTCACAGACCCTTAACGATGGGTTGCTGAAACCCAAGGTAGTTGATGTTGTACCAATTTTACTGTAGTGGTGGGCGGTGTTTTTCTATCTATAGAACAGCTTATGGAACAAAGTTGAAACCTGGTGAGTTTAAATAGATCTACTAGAAAAGTAATCTACAATAGTTAAAAAAAAGATTCAAAATATGCCATAGCGTACGAAAGGCGGGTACAAAAAATGTTCACTAAAAAATGTAATGCTTGTATTCACCAATCACGAATTTCGTCATATCTCTTAGTCTTCTTAAATACTGAATTAATCTTTATTCCACGCCTATACGTAGAAAGAGTATCTAGGATATTTTTAAATTCCACCCTTAAGGTGCTGTATTTAAGTAACATATTCTCTTAGATCTTTGCGTTTATGAGCTATCGTACATTCGAACGGAAATGTTGGAAATGCATTAAGGTTCAATTTTGTAAATATTGCTCAAAAGAGTTAAGTGGTCTTAAGTTGGACCTAAAATTATTTTGAATATTTAATTAACAACCGTTTATTGCAGTTCTCGAAAAAAGACAAGTTCGTTGATTCAGTTTTGATTCAAGATTCATATAACATTTCGTTCTATGTATTACCTTTAATCATTAATTCATTTGTATAGTAATGTACTGGAAAAAAATTATTTAATTATGAAACGAACTACGAAAGAAATTTTTTTTAAAAACACATCGTAAAATTATACATATCTGAATTTTCATTTAAACCACATAAATTTTAATTAATTTTAGCTGAACGGCCAAGAGTCCGCAAATTCACTCCAAAGTTCACACAAACCATCAATAATACCTTTTTAAAATGAGGTGCACTCTTCGTAATTGTAAAATGTTCCTACACGTGAACGTGCAAATTTATTAGATTAAACAGTCCATACTCACTTCTCATGTTCATTTTCTACGAATAAACTATTATTAACTGATCAAAATAAATTGTTATTAAATTCAATTCAAGCTAAGCTCACAGTCTTTAAACTCCAGTCCTAAATTGATTATAATTTGCACTAGTTCTTGTCTACAACAAGAGTAATTTCGAACTGAGGACGTTTCATCCAGCCAGACCACTTGTTGTGCCTGAGCTTTTCAGTTGGAGCATCGAACGTGTGTACTATAATATTTACCATACGTATCCAGGAATTCATAGCGCAGGGAAAACCACACACTCGCTCGCAAAGATTTACAAAATAACTTGTTAAATCTTTTGAAAATTTTCCTATGGCAATTTTCCTACGTACGATCCAGGGAAAACGGAAAATTCACGGAAGGTAAATAGCTCCTGACAACCGAATACACACTCCTGTTTTTGAAAAAGTCTGTATGCACTGTATGTAGTATTTTGTTTTTACAACGCTCACAGCTACTCGGACTAATTTGGTGTTTTACAACGACAACTGGAAATAATGAAGCAATATCTTTGAAGAATACATGGTATACGTTTCGACAAAGTATACAGAATTCTAGAGTTAATACCTCGGTTTATAACCACAAAAGCACAAATAACCACAAAATGGCTTCAATCGAACAGATTTTCCTATCTTTCAGGTGAAACGATAGAAACAACCCAATTAACATTATTATTCGGAAATGATTCGAAAGACATTCACCAAATTGAATTCACTCCTCGAAAGTGAATTCACGTCCGCATCAAAAATGAATCGCTAAATACTTATCCACTGATGATCAGCACTACAACTAATGAAACATGTCCTCACTCTGGCTTTATTATTTTGTGAAATTAATACCTAAACAAATAACAATCAAATACACTCCTGACGATTTTACCTTTTTAATGGCTCCATATAGACATTAACTCTTGTTCCGTGGTGGTCGAGAAAAAAAATCTGAATTTTATGTTTTCCTATCTTACATCTTTCTGCCTCACCCAAAAAGAATTTTTCCCGCTAAGGGTTTATTAAGCCCAAAACTAGTATTACACTGTTTGACCAAGTGGCCAAATTGCAGTGATAGGCAATGCGAAGTAGGCGAATACAATAAATCACAGTATCCGCTCGGTCAAAAACGCTTTCTCGCATTGCTGATTACTGGAATTTGAAAGCATGGTCAAACAGGCTTTAACTCCTTTCTTGTGATATGGAAATTAATTTTATTCAAAAAATTTCAAAAACTATAATCCAATGTACAATTGTTATATTTATATTCAAATGATATCCAAAAGATATCTAAAAATTGTCATTAAATCTGAAAGGGTTATTGAGCTACGAGCCATCAATCACGTTTGTATACGGCGTACAGACATTTTTATCAGTTGGTTGATTACAATATCAGTATTAAAAAATAATGAAGTGGTGAAGTGGTGAAGTGGTGGACCAAACACCAAAATGACTGAATATACATAGGATGCAACACACTCACTTTGATGAATGTTGAGTGAATCGTTAGTAAATCATATCAACAATTAGTTAAAGAACATTATTGACGTATAGCAAGAGAAGAGACGTATTAGATAAATTCGATTTTGAAGAATTTACCATTCCGTTTAATGCAATGATTCTTTCTCAAACCCTAGCATGCGAATGCTCAGTAAAACGCTAGTAGTGTTTTTTCATAACATTAAACTTTGCTTCACCTCTGGTGAACATTCCGTAAAACTTTTTTCGGGGTTGCGATGAACTGGGCCATGATCAGCAGGTGACTACAGCTTCAAATAAGGCAATATATGCAGAAAGCTTTGCAGAACCGTATAAAGTACGCTCATGGAGATATAACTGACGGAGATGGCAACACGCCGTTTCTGTATAAAGCACTTTGAAGCATTTTGAAGTTTAAGGGGGCTCATATGAGTAGAAAGCTGAAAAATTAGGTGAATTTTAGATATTACTATCTCAAAAACTATTTGCTCGATTTTATTCAGATTGGTTTTATTCGAAAGTATGTATATATGTTGAGGTACGCTTATATTTTTTTTTTATAAATATATATCAACCAGGGGCGCTGCTGTCAGGGTCGTCACAAGCAATGTCCGTCGCTCGCACGCTCTGCGGTTCCCACGATTACATGCAGGCGGTTGATCCAAAATAAAAATTTCAAAATGATTCACAAAATGGCGGCCGATCAAACTGAGTGTTTAACCTGAATTATCGACCTTTCTTGCTTGATAAAAATAAAAGAAAATAAGAAAAAAAAAATCCTACGTAGCGAAGGGGAGTACCTATTCAAGAATAATGTGTGGAATTTTGGAAGTAATCGGTTTAGCCGTTTTCCGAAAATTTTGGGAACCGCCTTTGAAAAGTATGTTTCGAGATAATCGTGTTTGAATGACGTGCTATGTAGAGAATTCGCGAAGGGCCCATCCCGGTTAATTTCGAATAACTTCCACAATTATTGGAGCTTCAAGATGAGGGGGAAAAAATTTTGAAAATACAAAAATTTTCTACTCATATGAGCCCCCTTAATCGAACGTTTTTGTATGGAGCGTTTCATGCCCGGTGGTAGTGAAATGCAAAAAGTAGCGTAGTATATACATAAAGGTTCGGCTTTTTTTTCTTTTCAATACCGGAGTTTAACGTACATGTGAGTAAGATGCTGATATTAGCATAGTGAATATCGCCGGTCCTTTGGGAGAAAACCTACAGCTTTTTGGGAGAAAACCTACACGCCATCTCCACTACATATATCTCCATGAGTACGCTTAATGAACGAATATTCTAAATCAATTTTTTAAGGGACGCATTTAAATATTACGTTATACCCTTTTGGATTTACTGACGCACTAGGCGGATAATACAGCACTAATTAAATATATTCCAGTGTGGAGTCGATTATGTGGAAGTTGAAGTTTGGTATTCACTAATTAAATGGAATTCATTGCAGCCTCCATGCAATTAGTAATTGATACATTCACACAACTTTGTAATTTAGGAATGCATCTACAATCACTGTCATAAGATTGGAAGCTGTATATCGTGGCTGCGGTTAATATACCATTTGAAATATCGTTCACTCAGGTGTAAAGACAAGAGAAGAGTATACTTATTAAACAACTAGCTGACCCGGCCACGCATTGCTGTGGCTCAGTCCGGCAATTTGCCAACAGTCTTGGGAGCAACTTTATTATTTTTCAGGCAGATGTTCGGTTCTGGATTCTGCGGTGTAGGTTACTATGTGACTGGAATATAACAAAAAGTTCGGGAAGCGATTAGAATAGCATATGAATTATATAATTGGGTCATATTTCGAGATGCGGTCTAGGGGTTGATAAAGGAAAACAGTTGAAAATAGGTGATTAATCAACAAGCCCGTGGAAGTTAAAAGATAATCGATATCTTTTCAGATTTGGGAGATATGCTGAATTCATGAAAAGTGTACAACCGCTTTACATTCCTTAGGGGTCGAATTTCAAAAAATTTTGAAAAAACTTTCTAGGTGTTTATATGAAGAATCTGTAGAATAATGATGAATTCAATTTTTGGGAAGACCTAGTAGATATGACGAAAATCGTATAAATATATGCATTCTATTTTCACTGATCATTTTTTTTGCCCCCCCTTTGAATGCCAATGGATATTCGAATTTTGTTTTAATCAAAATTACTTTCCTAGTTGATTTACATATACATACCGAGTTTCAAATTTCTAGCATAAGCTGCCCTATAGTTAGGACACTCTTACACCCTCGTACCATACTACCCCTACAAAATTATATTTTTCCAACATGCCTCTACTATAGCTCTATCTAAATACCAAGGTTTAGCTTTATATCATTCATTCTGAAGATATATACCTCGGAACTTTTTCCTTTTCACCCTCCCCCACTCTTACCCTCTACAACCAAACCACCAATTTCGTGCCATTAGTAAATTAGTAGATATGGATTTTAGAAAGTGTCGATACTGATGTTGCAATACATTGCTTGATCAGATATTGCAGCAACATTGCTTGTACACCTTTAGTGGGAAAATGGGATTTTTTCGTTTCCCTGGCAATTTTTCCCTTCATAAGAACCTTTCTCGGAATTCAGGGAATGCTTAGAAAAAAAAATTTGACGAATTGGTCCAGCCGTTCTCGAGTTTTGCGGTTCCCAACACATTTAGCCATTGACGTCATATCAGTTTTTTCCAGGGGGGCAAGATGTTATGAATGTATATATTTTTATATATATTATATATATTATATTTAAGAAAACAAAATTCAGGTGGGCCAATGCCCTCCCTGCCCCCCCCCCAACAAATGACGTCCTGCTCAGCCATTATTTGAACTATTTAACCTCAGTCATCATTTGAACTATTTAACCTCAGCTTGGCTGAGTTCAAATGATGGCTGAACTAATTAACCTCAGCCAGGATGAGGTTAAATGATGGCTGAGGTTAAATAGTTCAAATGATGGCTAAGGTAAAATAGTTCAAATGATGGCTGAGGTTAAATAGTTCAAATGATGGCTGAGGTTAAATAGTTCAAATGATGGCTGACAGGGACGTCATTTCAGTTTTTTACAGGGAGGGGGCAAGATGTTATGAATATATAATATATGAGAAAACAAAATTCAGGAAGGGCCAATGCCCTCCCTGCCTCCCCACAAATGACGTCCCTGCATTTGGCGATCCATTTTTATTTACATTGATTAAGGCTAATAAATAATTAAAAGTGTAATTATAAAAATAATCATTTCGAAATGTAGGTATTTTATAAAAATTTATTTCTTCTGTACTAGACTGGCGACAAAGAGCATCGCCTTGGAAGTTAGTCAAAATACAATAGAGAACAATTCAATTATTGTCAACTCGAAATAATCTTATCTAAATATTTATTCCAAAGCACATGCAGATTGACCCCAGAAAGGTATTTATTTATTTTTCATTGAAATTTTCGATCTCTTTGCGAATTTTTCTTCATTCAGTCCATGTAACCTTACGCTAAAAATAAATTGCGATTATTTATTTATCCGTTCGCACTAGTTCTATTTATTTATTAAATCGCTTTTGATAATATTGACTCTCTGCTAACCGGCATAAGTTTCCTGCTATCCACCCGCACTACCTGCGAAATTATAAATTAATAATTCATTATCATTTTTCACTATTGACTCTGGTTTTTAAATCAATTTCATATTTGCAATTAAACAATATTGAAATATGTATAAGATGTGTTAGAATGCAATTAGCTACATCATATGTTTGTATGTTACAATAATAGGCTCATATAACTAATTTTAGAAGCTTTAATCAAGCTAAGTGCAAGTCTGCAAATAGTAATTAAAGCAGCTTAGCTACTAAATATTTTCTCATAGACCATGTTTGGAATGCGGACAAAGTGCATGTTCAGGTCTTATAAAACGTAATTATTTGACCGCTCTTATATGGTTTATATTTGCTTGGAGATAGAGTTCATCATTGTAGTTTCTAGTGTATTTGAAAATTAATAAAATTCGAGATCTTATAGTCGTTCCGCACCTATCAATAAATCACAATGTACCTATAGATATTTACATTTCGTAAGTTCCTATACTATTCATCCGATTGCGATGAATTCTTAGTGATTAGTTGAGTGCACTCCCACGAAGGTTTCTGAATGTATAAACTATTTTACAATTGATGGTACTCAAGTCATTTCAACAAATGGGTGTATTTCATATATGAAGAAAAAAATTGTTGTTTTCCGGCGTCAGTGGAGTGAAACCCCAGCAAATGTTTGATCTTTCGGACCTAGTCCAACACAGTCTTATAAACTGGCCTATCCGCAGTGAATATTTTCCAACTATCATGTCCTCAAGGACAGCGATTAATCAACAGTCGGGGATTTCGTCTTGGGGTATACAAATTAAAAGCTTTTTAATTAGTAAAAATTTTAAATTTTTAAAAACAAGTTTAAAAAGTTAAATAATTAAATATTGAAATAAAACATATCTATGAAATCGATATGGCCAAATACGAAGTCGCATATCGCGGACATATTCTACAATTATCTGTCCAAGAAATAGGAACCAAATCAATATACGAAACGAACAATTAAAGAGAGAATCGAAGTCTTTTAGATACTTAGATAATTATCTTTCCAAGAAATATTTTGATATACCTTCAAGAAATATGGAGACAATACGAAGGTTAAAGTAAGAGCACAATTTCAGTGTGGATTCACTGAAGATGAAATGAAATCGAAGAATATAAAAACACTTTTTCTTATACATTTAATAATTCCTTGCCCTGCGAAGTTCTTCAAAACAAATGCTCAATATAAAATCTGCCATATCCTTTTCTATTTGAAATATCTTCACATCTACAATTAATCTTCCTGCAGACCCAGGCCCGATTTGGGCTGTCGCGCCATTGCTAATGATGATAATGAATTTAGCTCTTCGAAACTATGAATTCGAAATCAATCTTTTTAAAAATTGGTTTCTTTTCTAAGGGCTAAACCAAAAGTTTGGCTTAAACTTGGGATCTTACGAAAAAATTCCAAAGTTTAAACCAAATTTTTGGTTTAAACTTCGACTGTGAAACCGGCCGTAAGTGAGTTTTGGTTGAAAAATATGGAAAATCAAACATTAGGAAAATCGTGGGACCATAACATGAATGAGATACGAAGTGTCGACCTCTAGTATTATAGACTAGCACTGTCGCTTTAGGTCACCGAGGCCATAAGTGGGGGAAGAGGAGTTCCTAGTGCCCCATATGCTGACCAGGCTAAAACTGGACTGGTGGAAGAAGAATTTAGGAAATACATACATTGACCAACATACTAAGGACAAACACCTAAAAACTTAAACATGGATGCACATTTTCTGGTTTTCCAAAGCAGAAAACGACTTTCTTTTAAATTCGACATAATTATACAGCGAATTTTGGAACAACCTAAATTAAAACCAACATATACGAATCAAATTGTATTTCAGGAAAAAGAAACGAAATGGATATCACATCCAATCTGCACAGAAAACAGTCAAAATGAAATCAAATATTCGCTTTTTTGATTTTCTCCATATTTTTCCATAAAAAAATATTAATGCTCATATTTCATTGTGTTACTGATTTGAAGACAACAAGAAAATAATAAAAGAAACATCTAACCGAATATTTTTTTTATGTATTCGAATTTCCCATGCGTATTGACTACGCTTTTAATTTCATACACCCACAGGGTAGAGGCGTAGAGGGTAGTGTATCCGTCTACGTCCTGTATATTGTACTACGGAAACTAGGTGTAACGTTAATAGATTATATTCTCAAAGACCTGGAAGCACTAGACCATTAAATCAATTTCCTGCCAAAGTAACGTATTTATTATTTCAGACAGAGAGACAGACGTAAATTTTAACAAACTCCATCTCGTAAATTTAATAAAACTTTAAAACTCTAATTACGATTTTAAATGAAACTGTTGGAGAGTTTTAACTATTCGACTAACTAAATAATTTATACCTGTGAAATAGTTCTACTTTCAGCAGCTACCAAGGGTAGTGCCTGAAATTTCGGAATTATAGATAAATTGTTATCATATATATTATCTATTAAAACTCACTTTAAGAATTCTTCCATGGTTTTTCGATGTCAGAAGAACTATCAAAAATCCGTAGACGAACATCATTGCCTTTCTTAAGCTAAGTGTACACAATAGAGAAAAAATCTGCCAACAATCTGGGCGTAACTTTATTATTTTTCCGGCAGAAGTAAGGAACGCGTTCAATTCTGAAATGCGGTGTAGGCTACTATGTGACTGAAAACTTATCAAAAAGAACAAGATCATGGAAGTGAAAATCTGATTGGATCTGAGAGATATGGAATAGTTTCTGAAAAAGTACACAATCACTTTACACCCCCTTAGGGGTCAATTTTCAGAAAATCTTGAAAACACTTTCTTGGTACTCATATGGAGAATACATAGAATAAAATTAAATTCATTATTTGGGACGAGGTAGTAGATATGTCGAAAATCGTGGGAAAATATGCATTCTATTTTCACAGATAATTTTTTTCCCCCCCTTCTGAACGCCAATAGATATTCGTTTTTTTTATTCAAAATTATTTTTTTAGTTGATTTAGATATACACACCGAGTTTCAACATTGTAGCTTAAGCCGTTCTATATATAGAAAAAACACCTACCACTTGTACCACACTACCCTTAGGGGTCGAATTTCAAAAAACCTTGAAAGAACTTTCTAGGGATTCATACGAAAAATCCGTAGAATAAAAATGAATTCAATATTTGGAAAGACCTAGTAGATATGACGAAAATCGTGAAAATATATGCATTTTATATTTATTATATTTCCAAATATTTTTTTTTGCCCCCCCCCTTCTGAACGCCAATGAATATTCAAATTTTTTTTATCACTATTACTTTTCTAGTTGATTTACATATACACACCGAGTTTCAACATTGTAGCTTAAGCCGTTCCATATATAGGAAAAACACCCCCACTTGTACCACACTACCCTTAGGGGTCGAATTTCAAAAAACCTTGAAAACGCTTTCTAGGTATTCATACGAAGAGTCCGTAGAATAAAAATGAATTCAATATTTGGAAAGACCTAGTAGATATGACGAAAATCGTGAAAATATTTGCTTTTTATATATATTATATGTGCAAATATTTTTTTTTGCCCCCCCCCCCTTCTAAACGCCAATGAATATTCAAATTTTTTTTTATCACAATTACCTTTCTAGTTGATTTACATATACACACCGAGTTTCAACATTGTAGCTTAAGCCGTTCCATATATAGGAAAAACACCCCACTTGTACCACACTACCCTTAGTTGTCGAATTTCAAAAAACCTTGAAAACACTTTCTAGGTATTCATACGAAGAATCCGTAGAATGAAAATGAATTTAATATTTGGAAAGACCTAGTAGATATGACGAAAATCGTGAAAATATATGCATTTTATATTTATTATATTTACAAATAATTTTTTTTGCCCCCCTTTCTGAACGCCAATGAATATTCAATTTTTTTTTATCACAATTACTTTTCTAGTTGATTTACATATACACACCGAGTTTCAACTTTCTAGCATGAACCGTTTAATAGTTAGGAAAAACACCCCCTACCCCCGTAGCATACTATCCCAAAAAAAATTATATTTTTCAAACATTCCGCTACTATAGCTCTATCTAAATACCAAGTTTAAGGCTTATATCATTACAGGTTCTCAAGATATAAGCATCGGAACTTTTTCCTTTTCACCCTCCCCCACCCTCCCCCTCTTCACCCTCAACCCCAAAACTTTTTTTCCTACTAGGGTTTAATTAGCGCTACTTCTGGTAAAAATTCTAAGCATCTATCTTAAACTGTTCTTGTTCTTGTGTGTAATGTATTTGATTTGAAAAATTCTCATCCCCTCCACTTCTATGCTCCACCTCCCACTTAAAAAATTTTACTTTGATCAATCTTTTTTTGTCAACCTTTACACCCAAACCAAATTTTATTTTTCTAAAGCAATTGGTTCATGAGATATCGTAATCTTAAGTTTTTCACCCCCCCACCCCCATACACAACTTCCCCCACCCAAAATTTTTCTTCATTCTGTTCTCCTAGTATAACTACAAATATGTTTTAAGTTTGAATGGTGTGCCATTAACGGTTTAGGAGATATGGATTTTAGAATGTGTCTATCTCACCTTTTTTGGGTTTCGGACGCATTACATTTCCCCCCACTCCCACACCCCTTGATCAATATTGACAATTTTTCTGCAAATGGGTCTACTATCAGAGCTCTATAGAAATTCCAAGTTTCAGCTTCCTAACATAAGGGGTTACTGAGATCTGGAAAGCAAAATTTTCGGTCTAAAACACTTCCCCCTCCTTCCCCCTCCTTCCCCCTCCTTCCCCCTCACACCCCCACCCCTAAAAATTTGGTCACTTCAAGGCGCCTACCCTGTCTATTCGTTAAAAAAATTTCAATTTAATATCTCAAAGCGTTTGGCAGCTACGAGCCTCCAAACGATCTTGCGTACGGCGGACGCCGTACGGCGTACGGCGTACGGCGGACAGACGGACTGAAAATGAACCCCCAAAACCCCCCCCCCCCCCGTGCGCACGGGCCTGGTGTAGAGCATCATCAGATTATTCAACGCGTTGAATAGATTTTAGAGTCGATGTAGACCGCTCGATTAAATTAGAAAGTTCCGTCTACACGATAGAGAAATTTTAGTAGAGAAATTTCGTATAGAGGAAATTTATTTCTCACTATGTGGTGTGTACACGCATTTTGCGAGAATTTTCTCTAACTCTATTGTTTTACTGTATTATTTATAATACAGTATTGTTATCGATTTTTAAAAAAAAAAAATTTGCTGCCCTCAAAATTTTTTTGTCCACGTTTCATGACTAGTAGACGCGAAAAAAGCAATAAAAATTTTCACTCCGTCTGTACGCCGTACCCCGTACGCCGTACGTCGACCGCCCCAAAATCTTTGAAGGCTCGTAGCTCTCAAACCAGTGGAGCTATTAAATTAAAATTTTTTCTAAAAATAGACTTGGTGGACCCCTTGAATTGACATTATTTTTAGGGGAGGAGGTGTAAGGGGGAAGGCGGGGTAAGCGTTTTAGACGAAAAATTTAGGTTTCTAGATCTCAGGAACCGCTTGTGTTAGGAGGCTGAAACTTAGAATTTCTATAGAGCTTTGATAATGGACCCATTTGCAGAAAAAAAAAACAGATATGGGTGAAGGGGTGAGGGAGTGGAGGGGAAGCAATGCGTCCGAAACGCAAAAAAGTCGAGATCGACACATTCTAAAATCCATATCTCCTAAACCGTTAATAGCAAGCAATTAAAACTTAACAAATATCTGTAGTTATACTAGGAGAGTAGATTGAAACAAAATTTTTGGGTGGGGGTAGTGACGTATGGGGGTGGGGGTTGAAATACTTAACATTACAATATCTCCCAAACCAGTGGCACCAGAAAAACAAAATTCGGTTTGGATACAAAGCTTGATAAATGAAGATTGCTCAAAGTAAAATCTTTGAAGGGGGCGGGGGAGTACGTAAGTGGAGGGGATAAGAATTTTTCAAAAATAACACGTTTCATATCTTAATAACAGTAAAAGATGGTTGCTTCAAATTTTTACCAGAAGTAGGCCTAATAGAACCCCAGAAGGGAAAAATTTGGGGGTGTGGGTGTAGAGGGTGAGGGTGGGGAAGGGTGAGAAAGAAAAAGTTCCGATGCTTATATCTTAAGAATCTATAATGATAGGAAGCTGAAACTTGGTATTTAGATAGAGCTATAGTAGTGGCATGGTGGAAAAATAAATTTTTTTTAGGGGTAGTATGGTACGGTGGTGGGGGGTGTTTTTCCTAACTTTAGAACGGCTTATGCTGTTAAGTTGAAACTCGGTACGTATATGTAAATTAACTAGAAAAGTAATTCTGATAAAAAAAAATTCGAATATTCATTGGTGTTCAGAAGGGGGGGGGGGCAAAAAAAAATATCCGTTAGTATAAAATGCATATATTTTCACGATTTTCGTCATATCTACTAGGTCTTTCGAAGTATTGAGTTCATTTTTTTCTACGGATTCTTCATGTGAATACCTAGAAAGTGTTTTCAAGATTTTTTGAAATTCGACCCCTAAGAGGGTGTAAACTGGTTGTATACTTTTTCATGAATTCCACCATGTTTCTCAGGTCTGATGAGATATCGAATATCTTTTCACTTCCCCAGGTTTGTTTAATAATCACCTATTTTAAGTTTTGTTTTTTTCAGCCTCTAGACCGCATCCGGGAATATGACCCAATTATTTAATTCATATGTTACACCCTTTTCTAACCGCTTCCCGAACTTTTTGTTAGGTTTTCAGTCACATAGTAACATACACCAGTACCAGTGCCTCTGGCGTGGTTAATCCGAAATCGATGGTTGCGGAGAGTACCTGTGCTCGTGGCGTGGGAGATCCGACATCGATGGTTGAGGACAGTACAAGTGCTTTTGGCACTGTTAATCCGACATCGTCGACTACGGAAATCACCGGTGCTTCGAGTGAGGTTTATCCGAAACCGGCAAGCTCATATCCTCTTGAGGATAAGTTGAGCAAAGGCCAGAAGAAAAGAAGAAGGTGGGCAAAAGCCAAGGCAAGAGCTGGGGCTGTTGCGACAGGTGTCGTAGCGGTCAGTGGTAATGTCGTGGAGAAGCCTGCCTGTGAAAACGTTGTTAAGCGCAATCGGTCTGTGGAGGAATCACCTGAAACAGCTCTTGCGGTTGATAGCGAATTCCGGACTTCTACTTCTGGTAGGACGAAGAGGATGAGGAGGACGGAAGCCATTAAAGCGGATGTTCCACCGTCTACTTCGAGAGCCGCTGCAGCTGGCAGACTGGACTGCTCCACCTTAGGAGAGACTGGTTCTGTACCGGCAGAGCGAATGCGCGGGGAGATTAGTGTAGCTGACATAGCTGACGCTGGATCCTCAGGCGCGAAGACCACTCTGAATACTGCTCGCGCGGAAACTGCCACCTCAAAAAAGGGCAAAACCTTCTCTGAGGTGGCGGCCTCCGCCTTGCTGGCGGTAATCGGCATTGGTCCACAGGGCAAACAGCTGGCCAAGAGTCATATTGCTGCTCTGGAGAACGGCCTATGGAAGCTCCTGGGTGAAGCAAAGGCCTCACCTGGATTCGAGGGCATGAATGTCTATGACGGGCTTATGCAAGTTCGTTGTGGAGATTCATTGGCATTCGAGTGGCTGACGAATGCCGTGGGGAAGGTTTCGGCGGAGAATCGTGTCAATTTCGTGGTTGCGAAAGGGGGCACCTTTCTGAAGCTGATTCGGGCAGTATGCTGGATTCCTGGTAAACCTAGGAAACCCCAGGAAATACTTGCCCGGCTTCGTATCCAGAACGCAGGAGTTGACACTACCAAATGGCACGTTTA